>JBBPDB010000017.1:11900399-11952899 GCA_037974465.1 Brachypetersius altus | reverse complement strand
ACTGTGAAACTCAAAGTAATAAACACAGAACAGTGTCACAGGAATGATATTTATGCCTTCAGTTGCTGGAGTAGTTCATTGTTGGTTTAGCTTGTTTAATAGTTTTCAAGGTTATAGATTACACAAGAGGGAACCTATGTCTTGTGTCGCTGAGTTAAAGCCTCAAACAGACTCATCATCAGTCATGATACAGATATAAGCTCTGTTCTGATTATCTACCATGTAGAGGTGGGTCATTTGGGCCTACAGAGTAAAAAATCTTCCCCAGACGTTTGTTCCAAATGTCTGGCTTTCCTAGTTTGTTTAAACTAACACCTGAGGTATACAGGCTGGCAGAACAAAATCCTGAGGAGTAGTTCACTTTCTGAACCTTAACTACCCACCCCTGCTGCCCTTCATTGTGCTTAAAAAACAGCAGTCCTTATAATTTCATAGGAAAAGGTGAAGCTAAACTGCTGCAGGATGAACAGGTGGACAGAGGAGGGCAGATGGGTGAATGGTACATTTTGAAACATGTTGTACTTGTTTAACTGTGTATGTGACAAATTAAAACTAGACTACTATTGTAAAGGAAACTGGACTGACAATAGTGGACATCTGTTTTGCTTTATCATCCAATCGCCACAATCTTAAATTTTACAAACACTCTGGGGAAAAAATGTAAGGCTGTTGCTTAAACTTCTCTGTGTATTTACTCAGAAACACCATTACTCACAACTATGTCATTCTTGTCATTCTTAACAAGAATGATATTACCGAGAATCAACTTGCACCATCTTACTCGGAATCATGATCATAATCCATGCGTTGCATCACACTGCTGGGTGTATCATTTCTGTTTTCCTGCTTAACTTTCAAAAATTAAAATTTAAAAATGTTCTGAGTTCAATTTGTTGAAATAAGATCTCATGCCAATGGCCAGTAAAGCCATGGGAGCTGAAGCTGACTTAAACCTTTTCTGAAAATCAGGTTTGGTCTTCTCAGTCAGTAACTGGGATTTGCTGTCCAGTAATCCATCACTGTCTGTTCACATTCAGGAAAGATTAACCCACTTTCCCTCATGTGCAGTTATCTAACATGCCTGTCATTATGTCATTAAAGAAAGCAGCCTGATCAGCATGAACTGAAGCATAACCCCAAACAACCCAAAATACTATGAATGTCCAGATTAGTGAATCTTCAAATGCAATTTCTCTACAAGCAGACGGAAAACGAAACGCTGCTGGATTTGCCTCTTAAATCGAGGTGAACTGTAAATGGTAGTCATCTGAAGTGAGGGAGATGTAAGGCAACTTCAGAAGCTTTTCATAATTCAGGTCACACACCCACACCCACACACACAGTCCACTAAATGTGCCTGGGCAAAGATGAACTCAATGAGAAAAGCACAGTGGTCAGCAGAAAGTGAATGGGCTATGGTACGCTAATGCGCTTCGCTAACGCTAATGTTGCATTCTCCAGATGTGCCTGTCCTCAAGGTCGTCTCTACCTGCTAATAAAGCATGATTAGCATTCAGGCTGCCTCCAACTAATGGCTAAGAGGATCTTTTATGCTTTCCTTTCCCGGGAAACATGCTTGTACTAATTAGGGTGTACACTGTGAAGGTACAGTGGTGTGATTTCAGACTAGTTGAAATGTTGGACTTGCTTTATGACCCACATAACATAGGTCAGCTGACTTGCTACCTAGACTGCTCCACCCACTTTCACAAAAACTCAAAACAGCATCTGTGTCCTTAAATCGAGGTTATTCATTGAGAAACCTCACAAATAGTTTTTACCTTCAACTTCAGCAGTGTAGAACGTAGCATACATTTAAAAACCGGCATGAAGTAGGCCTACAACCATACAGCTTATCCTCATCACTCTTCTATCCTTTATCTAATCTTTCTCACTGGAAACACTGCTATGAGCCACAGGGCCTCTGCTATTTGTCCCATGTACAACACATATGCACAGCATCTATAACATTAAAACCAGCTGCAGAATATTGTGTTGGACTCCCTTGTGCTGCCTAAACAGTTCTGACCCATCAAGGCATGGACTCCATGAGATCTCTGAATGTGTGCTTGTATGGCCAAGTCACCTTGTCATGTTCCTCAACCATTCCTAAACACTTCTTCCAGTGTTGCAAGTCACTTTATTCTGTTGCAAGAGGAAAGAAAAAAGGTGTGTATTTGACCTGCAACAATATTTAGAGAGGTGGTATGTCTAAGTAACATTTATATGAATGTCAGGACTCCAGGTTTCCCAGCAGAACATAGCCCAGAGCATCACACTTCCTCAACGGGCTTGCCTACTTACTTTTCCAGGTAAATGGCCACGCACATCATTCACGCAATGCAAAAAATGTGATTATCAGACCAGGCCTTCTTTCATTGCTCCATGGTACAGCTCTGATGCTCACATGGACACTGTAGACCCTTACAGCAGTGCTGCAGAACTACCTGCCTTCTATGTGATTGGACCAGATGGGCTAGCCTTCATTCCCCATTCCGCATCAGTCAGCACTGGTTGGCTATGACCTTTCCGTAGACACTCTTAACCAAGGAAATGTCTGTCCATCACAGTTTGGCCCTTGTCATAGTCACTAAGATCCTTATGCTTGTGCATTTTTCTTGCATCCAACAATAAATCTATAAATCCCATCCATTGACAAGTCCCGCTGCAACAAGCTGTTTTAATGGTGTGGCTAATTGGTATGTACTTGAGAGGTACTCTCCACATGGACACATGCAAACACATGAAGCAAGCTTCTGGTCACTAAAGAGACTAATTATGGGTTGGACTACTCCACTAGCATGCCAGTAGCATGTTTTATTTAAGCTGTCCAAGCCATAGCTCAGAGCAGACGGAAACAAGCTGTTCCTGGACCTCTTCTGACTCCACACATTTCTAATCCCAGTCTTATTAACCCTGCATGCAGGCCAGAGGTTCATTTGGCCCTTTTACAAGCCCCCATGATAAGAAGGTTCTGAATGAAACAGCCAGACAGTTCTCCTCCTCATCCAATTCATTTTCCTAGTTGAAGAGTAAAATACCCCACTTGCTACAAGGTTTTGTATACACATTTTTAAAAATCTGACACGTGTTATGATTTTAATGAGTGACTCTGGAACAGTCTTCCATCCTTTACAATTTTCACCCATTATTGATTTAAATTTTACCCATTTTCTGCCCAGTAATTGTCCAGTTTCACCCAATAACTAGGTTTCCCCCAATCACATCATACCACCAGCACTGGGAGGGTAAACACTCTGATATTGTGAAGCCAACAACTGCATCTATTCAAATTGATGCTAATGCAGCATCCTTGAACAACTCTAATTACCAATTCTGTCATGTCCACTAACAGACACACATGCTGACTAGCATCGTGTTGAATGACTGGAGGAGAGGTATCCCACCCACCCAGAGAGAGCACAATAAATATTTTTAAGTCAAAGGTTAAAACCTGTTTATTTTCTCACATCTGTTCGAGTTACTTAAGACCATGTCATCAGTCACCAATCCAGTTCTATCCTAGACTGTTCTGTCTTGCCTGTATTCTCTCGTTTTATTGCTTTTTTAATCAGATAGTTGTTCATTCTATCTTCTTCTTTGTTTTAGGGTACTCGTAGTCCCCGTATTTGATTCTCTCCTTTTATTTGATCAAATGTGTGCCTTACTTTAGTTGATTTTATTGCGCAGCACTTGGGTTGACACCTGTTGTCTCTTAAATGTGTTATATCAATAAAGATGACTCAGTTTGATATTACAGAGATTCTACAGTGTTTTCCAACCTAATCTCTGGCTGCCAGATCGGTAGCATATGGTCGATCACCACAGACAATCATTTTGATGTGTTTCCTTGTACTTAATTAAAGAACAGAAACCCGAAAGGCTCAAAAAACACTCCAGTATCTTTTCTGTCTACAAATATAAATGCTGCAGATGAGGCAGGTGGAGATTGGTGTGAACACTGGAGTATTGTTTTTAGGTGTTGATTAACATCAAATATTAAATGCTAACAGTTTTTTTTAACCAACGCGGAGCATAACACTACTCAGCATTGCCCCACAATTGGGATTTACAGTGTCAGCAGAATAAGGTGATTCTATGGCCAGTGTCCCTGAGGACACAGTCGTCTACATGGACATATGGCTCAGCATAAGATGTAGAATTCTGCTGCAAGCGTGCTGATGTGCAAGACAATGCATGGAAAGTAAGTGGCAGACCGCATACAAATCAAAACAGGTGCATGTGAACTTTCTCCCCACCCTCAGAGAAGTCACAGTGCTGTGTGATAGAGGTTAGAGTAGTAACACTGGGAACTGACCATGGCTAACTGAGAACAAAATAGTTCATTTCTAGTTTTGGGTATAAAATGTCCTATTTGAAGGGTAATGTAGATTTACATGTTTCAGTCTCTAATAAAACACACTAGGGTAATCGTAAAACAGATGTAATCTCTCTAAACTTTGCAGTTATCTAGCAAAGTGCCATTTCTCTAAGGCTCTTGCTGAACGGCCGTCCTCGAGCCCAGATGAACAGTCTGTTCTCTGCACAACATAATGGAGTAATAATGAGCTCAATACAAAACCCCAACACAGTCTCGCTCCCTCCCCTTTAGTGTTGCACCATAAGTGGTCCCCATATGTGGTACTGTAAACCTTCACAGCATAAAGGTACCCAGGGGAACTGGACTGACCTTTGCTGAACCTCTCCAACACAATAGAAGTAAGGAAATATTTACACATAGCAAATGGAACTACGCTTCACAGGAAGAATCAAGAGCACCATTTTAAAGTGTTATTGACAAGCAACGTTAAGTTAAGCTGTTAAATTGGTAGTGACTGCTGTATGTACTATTTGTAATAGCTTCATTATTCTTTGAGTGCAATTACAGTGCATTTAATACCTATTTGTTCCTACTTGTACTTACTTGTTTTGCACCCCCTGTATAATTACATATTTTATTGATTCATACTCTACAAAGAACACATTTCACATTTTAATGTACACTGGACGCTGAAATGTGGTCTGCACAAAAGTTTCCCTATATGTTAAACCCTGCCAATAAATAGCAACTGGGAACTAAATTCTACAGGAAAATTATGTATTTAACATTGAAATTAACAAAATGTCACACAAGGGGTTTCAAAGGGTTTCAAATGTGTTTTGTATCTGTAAAATAACTATATTCGGTCAACCTGACATTTAATATTATTGCAGCCTGACTAATTTTTAACATCATTCACCACCATCTCACTCATCTATGCACGCACACAACTACTCAATATCACAAACCTCATTATCAGTGGATTGTTTCGCTGCTTGCATGCCCGCCCTATAATGTCATTTTATATAAAGACCAGTGAGAAGTTGGCAGAATCCATATTCCTCCAGACACTTTCCTCTCTTTCATTAAGCCCCACTTAATTAATAGAAAAAGGAAAATTACATTTCTATTGACACCGGGCCGGACTGAGTGCATAGATCAGCTTCGAAGGGTTAAGAGGGGGTGTATAAGTTGGGTTAGTCTTGGTGAGGTGTAGCTCAGAGCAGATGGGCCTCGCAGCAGCGTTTTTCAGGGGACCCCTCGCCCCTCATCAGGGCCGCCGGAGTCCCACACGAGCAGGGAGAGGGGAGCCAGGTGGCCACGGCCCCTTGGACCAGCTGGAAGAGTGATGGGCCATCTGACATTCAGGGAGAAAATGATACACTTTCCACAGCACATACTTTGCATGTCAATACCTCAACGCCACAATAAAACATACAGAGAGATGGAAGGCGATCAAGGAATAGAGCTAATTATCGTTGCAGTCTGCTCTTTTTTTTTTCTTTTTTTTTCTTTTTTCTGAGCACTCGAGATAGCACAGTGCCAAGAGGATAATGAGATAACAGACCCAAAATGTACGTGAACAATGCCTGCCTTAAAGCACTGTAGAGTGAATGGGACATGTACACTGTAGTCACAGAAAATCTGCTCTGTTCAGGGGAAAGTACAGGCTAAAATAATCACAGTTATATGTAATTACTTATATTCTGATTTTCTTTCAAGCAGCTGATATTCTTGACATTTGTCCAACAGGTAAATAATAAATAGCAGCTTTTTGATCAATAGGGAGTTTGACTGGTGTCAATTAGTGAAGACCTGTGATGGAGTGTGTTAAAATTGCAGGGTGGGCTGACAGACTTGTCACTCTTTCACTCTTTTAACTCGTTATCCACTATACAGCAGTAATCCCAGAAAAAGCTCAGCGTCTCCTGGGACCTGGCCTACAGTGAGAAGAAGGCATCTGCATGACCTTTTAACCTTTAAGATTACCATGAGTTGGGGGTAATTGAGGCTTCCCTTCTTTTTTTCTTTTTCTTTTTCTTTTTTTTACTCATGTTAGGGTCAGCCAGGCGTTCCCAAGTGACCAGGAGGCAGGGTCAGCAGCTGACATCCTCTCTCTCTCTCTCTCTCTCTCTCATGGATCCTCCTCCCACCTGTTATTTGTGAATACAATACAATGGGTGAAACACACGAAAGCCATTGTATTTAAGTGTTTCCCATTGCATCCTAGCTGCTCTTATGACATCATAATTCAGTCATAGACATATACACAGAATTATATTTTTGATGATGTCACAGTACAGACACAATGAAGCCACTGTGCCGACACATTGGTATTTAGTCTCTACACTGTAAAATTAATGCTGGTCTAGGAGCAAAATGTAAACAAAAATGATGTGTGGTACATTTTCCTGTAACCGTATCCAACTTATGGGCTCTGACAAGGCATTTTGTGTATCCATGTAAAAGTTTTATTTTATGAGTAATAAATCCTATTCTATGTGATCAGATCTATTATATCATAAGGATGGACATTTTGGAAAGGAATCAGTAACTTATTTGTCACAAATTTCACTTCATATATACACATTGCGTATATATGAAGTTAAACATCTGAAACTATACTAAGCAACCCATATTTAACACGGTCTCAGCTAACTGGCTCAGAATGGCTAAAAGGCTACGAGAAGTCAAGATACTCCAAGTAACATTTAAAATGAAAAATTAAGTATTCTGTGAGAAACTACAAGAGAAAGTAAAGAATATGTCGCATGTTTTACTAGTTCAAAAATTCTTGTTAACACCATAATATATTTCACATCAAGTATTCGGATGTGAAAATAGTTTGAAACAGCTAGGTACTAACATTATATTATTGTAATGATAGAAATTTAAAAACGCTTTTCAGAGGATACATGCATTATATTATGAATAATCACATGTGGTCGTGTTAAAGAAAAATTCACTATAACCTCACGTTTTTACGTAGGAATCGCTGCTTCAGTCTATTTTTTTCTGAGAACCAAACTAATAATTGTTTGCGGAACACCCCCCCCCACACACACACACACACTCTCGCGGAAACTGTAGATATCCTCCACATTGTTTTTGTTTTTGTTTTTGTGACGCCCAGGCCTCGTCCGCCACGCCCCTTTGTCCTCATGCTGGGTTGTTTATGCGTAGCAGGCCAGTGTGAGGATGAGGGGGGTGACGGACGAGGCCCAGACGCTACAGCTTTTTCCTTGCATACATATAATGTTTCATGCGTTAGGGTGCTAAATAATTAAGAAAAATGTAATTTACTAATTTTGTAACATAAATATCAACCGAAGTACCAACCATATAGAAATACCAACCGTATAGAATCAACCACATAGAAAATAACTATATATTTTTTGTTACTGTCCAGAGAACACAAAGAAAGCGTGTCTTGGGATGGTGAATTACTGCTTTACTCAGGGGCAGGAGGTTGGAAGTAGCCAATTCGAGAACACTATTTATTTTTCCTTGCTCCTGATTGGATATAGGTTTACCTTTACATTTTCTCTGAGGGCAATTTTAAAATGAAATGAAAGTGTTTTGGGGTTTACAAAACACTTTTACACTATACATTACACTATACATTTTTTTACCACATCACAACAACACGTTTTTTTACTTTAATATTATATTTAATATTAAAGATTTAATATTATACACTTATTTAGTGAATTCTTAGTGCAGTTAATTATCATTTACTGACAGCATAACATTTCATTATCTGAAATGCAAGGCATACAGTTAAAACAGACCAGCCACACAAATACTGTATTAATTCTACATACTTTCATACAAACGACATAAGCTACTATAACAACAATTATGACATCATCATTATTTACTGATTGCTGAGAAAGCTGAGGATGTTCTCAGTGTTGGTGCTAACATTATATACTGATTCCAACAAAGAAAATAAGCTGTAATGATGCATATTATAGGAAACATGCATATTATTAATAGTCACCTGTTGTACTGTGTGAAAAACAAAAAGTACAGTAAATCTTAAACGTAGTGCTCAAAGTCTATACCATAGCTACTGAAGCAACCATTATAGCATCCCCAGTCTTCACTGATAAAAAAGTGAGAATTGATCTTTTGTATCTGGAAGTACTCAGGATGACTTCACACACTTGAAATGTAGATGTTAATTGCAAAAAGCTTGGCAGGTGCACTCTGGTCTTTACAGTTTGCTCTCTACTCTCCATAGCCCACACCCACCTGCCCTGAGTCAGAGGGGCCTCATGTCTTTGTCCATGTGGCTGGACTCAGCATAGCAGAGGGGACGGCGATGGAGAGCAGCTGCTGACTGGACACCTAAGAACAGTTCCCATCAAGACCCGTCAGCAGGAACAGCAGTGATTGCTGCAGCATGCTAATGCTAAAGGTGGGGGAGCTGGAGAGGGTGCTTGGGAGTGGACCAAGGAGTGGACTCCCAACTGCACACATGCATGCACAAAAACACAGGAATTTGTAGCAGTTTTTAACAGTTTCTATCAGTGGCTTTTGGTTACTGCTTCTCCCATTGATCTCACTACTTCCCCCTAAAACAGCATTCACATTCTCAGTGCTGGAAACAGTGTGAAGCATATGTGTCCATTGACATGGCCCACGGTGGTGCTCTAGGTTCTGCATGGTTTAAAGTGTTTCACAAATATACATGCCTACATTGGCATCATCACAGTGTGTTAATTCTTAATTGAACTGGAAACAAGGTCAGCTGAACACGGCATATACACGAGACACTTAAGAGCACTTCAACTGGACACTAGCAGTTTCAAACCTGTGGTTTATCACTGGAATGTTAAAAATGTAATGTAATGTTATACAAATGAATCCAAACACATTTGTGAACCTTAGTTCTTCAACTAACATCTGTAGCTAAAAGCAGATCCAGTAAATGGCATAGTTCACCAAGGGACGTATTTGACGGACCACGTCAATAATTACCTTTTGTTGCGAGATTAAGGAGTCTGTGATCGCTTAAGGAATTCAGTGATTATCTGTCGCCATCTAGTGATCATATCATATCCTGCACTGATTCAAAACAACAGCAACAGCAACATTACATGGACAAAAGTATCGGGACACACCTGTTTTTCAGTGTTCGGGCAAGGAGCCCTTATTTCAAGTGGAGGGCAATCGTAATGCTTCAGCATACCAAGATATTTTGGACAATGCCATGCTTTCAGCTTTGTGAACACAGTTTGGTGAAGAATCTTTTCTATTCCAGCATGACTGTGCCCCAAGGTCCATAAATACATGGTTGGATGAGTTCAGTGTTGAAGAACTTGACTGGCCCACACAGAGCCCTGACCTCAACCCCACTGCAAAGCAGGCCTTGTCATCTAGCAGTGCCTTACTTCATAAATGCATTACTGAATGAATGGGCCACAAAGTCCCACAGAAACACTAACGTTTTGTTATTGTCCATGTTATTGTAATGGTTAGGCATCCCAATACTTAATGTCCATATAGCGTATATTTTATTGTAGATTCAGTAAGTGCTTGTAAAAGAATATTACACCAGTGAACACAAGTAAAATGCTAAAGAAAAATTAGGAAATATGATTAGAGAAAAAAATTGAGTAAATAGATAATAAATTAGGACAAGAGAATAATGTCCCCAAACTATAGTGAGGGCTAAAGTGCCTTACACAGAGAAATAGCAATAAAAACCTTATATTGTTTCTTAGTGTCAACATTTTTCATCATCAAAAATTCAGTGCTCTTACTGTGACAGCAGCCACACACCTAGCATACTTTTTCCAGATGTTACAGCTGTTTCATAAAACCCTAAAATAGGAGTGTCCACAGTGTACTGCCTAGTGCTTGTAATGCAACGGCCTTCACTGTCGGGATGGGAGACAGTTTCTTCCCCCAGACTTCTTTATCAGAAAACCAAAAGTACTTTACACACAAACACACTTTTCAGTTGAACTGCTACACACATATACACTCAGTCAGTTTCCCCATAAATAACTTTGAATGGTGTGCTATGCTGGCATTATAAGCTTTAGTTGTCCATACAACATGGTGGCACCCAATACTACATAAGAGGATCATAATGGGCATTTGGTGTTGCAGATGTCCCCTGACTGAAAGAGATGATAAACATTGACTAGGGGCAACATGATGACCGATCCCACCAAAGATCCAAGCTGCACTGCAGCGCCACACCAGACAAGGGCAATGTGGCTCTGGTCCCTTAGAATGACACCCACCATCACCTTCACGTAGGACAGCAGACCAGTGAAGAAAACCCAAGATAGCACCTAAGAGACATAAGTTTGGATGCAGCGATTAACCATGACAAGTTAAAAGCAAAGACTGCATCTGTTATATAAATTATCTACAGTTGAGCCATGGAAGACTTAGCCAGTGCATATTTCACACAATCTGTAAATGATGCAGAAAACAGCAATCACTCTGGTTAATCTTGGGATAGTTGCATCATGAGAACAAACGTAGACAGAGACACAAATTGATTTGTCTCAGGGTATTACAGAGGTGGCCCTAATAAATATCAACATGGAACAGTTCTTAGACTGAGGCAATTGGTAGCTTAAGCTTGGACTACACCTAAGTCTTGGACCACACCTTCCTTTCAAAAGAGTATCTCTATTCAAAATGCTGTGTAGTCCAGGACTACACTTAATCCCTGTTCTATCTCCAGCAACTTACAATTATAACTTCTCCTAGTGTTGAGCCTTGCAGTAATGGGCAGGGACTCATGGCTGCCATGGCCATGTTGTAACCACCAAAGCCAGTACCCAGCAGGCACAGAATCCCCAGGAACACCAGTGAGCTAAAATAGAAATAAATGAAAATATTCCGTATCAGTTTTTGCCATCTTGTGCAGCGTCACTCAAAGTTAGCCAAACACAAATTAACTGTATTTAAGGGATGTCTAAAAATCACATGTTGGAATTGACGTAGAAATACTGTGGTTCATATAGGTAATGTTTATATGGGTGTTCAATGTTCAATGACTTAAAAAAAAACCTAATTAGAGATATATGCCACATAGTGTCAATAGTGGGAAGTGTTTTGTTTATGATATACCGTTTGGGAGCAAACATGGCGATAGTACAGGCCAGTGGGTTAGCAAGTGAGGCCAGCGCAGCTGACAGGTGATAGGCCAGATTCCCATAAGGCATGCAGGAATATGTCTGCACTGATGGCAGTATTCCATTGGTTGCGGCATTCACCCACACCACCATGAAGTAGATGAAGGTTAGCTTAACATGAGAATAGAATGGTTTCTCCACCACTGGTCTGGACTGTTCTTTCTCATCATCGTATTGAGTCTTTGGATTTGAATCACTTAGTGCAGGGTTATCCAGACCCCCAGATACTGAAACTACAGTGCCAGATTTGGGCACCAGACGTTCGGTGGCGAGTTCATAGGTCCAAGGAACTCGGTTTAGTAATGTGAAAGCCACCAGGCTTAACACCATCATAACTACCAGAAGGGAGAAGAAGACCTCTGTGGAGAAGTTGGGAGGGAAGTACTGGGTAACCACTACAAAACCCTCATCCCCAGGCTGTGAGAGGTTACTTGATGTTTGGGAGATGTTGACACACTTGGACATCCCAACTCCTTGTGCCAAAGCTGCCAACCCAGGCACAAATCCACTTAATCCTTCCCCAACAAAGTAAGTTGTGATGTATTTGGCAGGCAGCTTCATCATGAATGGGAGGAAGGTGACGGAGGAAGTGCAGTCTACCAGGGCGAGGAAGAACGTGAGGATGAGGAAGGCTGTACTCCTTGAGGCACCCAAGAACACAGTGGTGTTTCTCCAGAACACTGCCAAAAGGATGCATGCTAGCAAACCGATGGTCAGGATTGCATGGATCACCAGATTCTCCTGTAATTTGCCTGGACACATCTTGTGTGCCATGGCAACTAGGAGAGGACCAAGGTTGGCCAGCTGGATGATGACTGTAAGGTAGGAGGGCAGGTCCCACCCCTCTGGGAGAATATTAACAATTAGTGGTAACTCCACCCACAGTCCATTAATGGCCACCCAGGACCCCAGGCCAAAAGCACAGGCCAGTAGATGGATATACAGAGACATGATGGATGATACTTCAAATCACACAGCAATTAGGTTTCAGCAATATATAACAGTTTGGAAATGAAGATCCTTTTTATGACCAACTAGTGCAGGTGCCTTTGGTCAGTGGTTTGTTTCCTGGAGCTGTCCATCATCCACTCCTAGAAAAAGGACAGAGAAGTAAATAATGGGAACAATTCCTAGAGGATTTCGCCAAGAATAGAAACAATTGAAGAAGGAGAAAAAGGATCCCTGTGGACACTACATAGATGCTTACACTGCTATTCACGAAGAGCAAGCTGAGCTAGAAACTGCTAAGCTCTCTTAGAGAAAAAGAGATAGATGACTTCTATAATTGGAGCCAGAGATGCACAGCTCTGGTGTTGTAGTTACTCACAGCATGTGCAAGCATATCTTTTGCTTGTAAATATACAAATGGTGAAACAGCCATAAAAGTAATTAGATAGGCAATAAACAAGCTCTAAGAATGGTCCTGGTCAAAACTCTTCAATTGTTTTACTGTACCATATAAAGTTAGGTCTTCGGATGAGTGTCATATGACATAGTGCCCTGCAAATGTTTTAGATGTTTGGATGATTGCATTTGTTTGTTGTTGTTCTTTGTTTATTGGTATGTTTGTTTTCCACAAATGATTAAGTTTTATTCTTTTCCCTATTTAGTTGAGATACATCATTACCAGCTGATTTGCTTTGTTTTTTGGTCTGGGAAGATACAGTGTGTCCTTAATTGTGTTCTTGGCTTCAGCCAAGACAATGGGGTGTGTCTACAAGTCAGTCCAGGCAGGACACGACCATCTGCATATTTGTAATATGTACCAAAGTAGGGGAAAGTTCATGGGCTGGATCTGCCTCTGTTTAATTATTTCACCAAAGTTAAAGGTGTTTAAAAGTGAGTACTCTGACTGACTGATTAACCAGAGTCACATTCTGTGATGATGCAATGAGGGCCCAACACAGTTTGGTGAACTAGATCTCTAAAGGTGAAGTAGGTCTTTTGCAAGAGTGTTCTAAAAATGTGTTTATAACTTTTTCCATTTTGTGGAAGAGAGACAGAGAGAGAGAGACAGAGACAGAGAGAGAGAGAAAGGGGGGGGGGGAATTTTTGTCTTATCTTCGTATAACAAAGTCCACAAATGTGTCAGAGTGAGCAACTACAATTTCCTTTTTTCAAATTCATTGTGGCAGGCAGACCATAAAGCTGCACCGCCTACTTTAAAACTTCTATTTAGGACTGACATATCTGATGGATTTTTACATTGTGGTTTTAAAATTGTTGTGCCAATGCTCATTGTCCTCGGCAGAGGTGAATAGTAACACTTTCTCTGTTCCAAACAGAACTATATGCCGAACTATTTGGGCATTCCTGGTCAAATGACATTTTGCTGATATATCTCTACAGAAAACAAGCATTAACATATTTTTATGGGAAATTTAACATATTTTTATGGCCAATTTGGGAAATTGCACATTAAAATATTGGGGTAAAACATAATGACACATTTCATGTTTTATATTCATGTATATTTTCAGTAAAAAATGCAGTTGGCTACTATAATAGATACTTTTAATAGCAAATTACCAAAATGTGTTCTGACTTTTGAATACAAAATATTTCCATAATTGTATAGTGTCATTTCAATCCTACACATTTTTTGTGTGTTGGTGGAGGGGTGATTTCATTCTGTTCTGCTGGTTCACCTAGCTTGTTTTGCTGTGGCTCTGGGCCTCATTATTAAAGCAAAAGTGTCACAAATGCTGGATATGTTTCACTGATGTAACAATACTTTTTTTTACTTGAGTGTTTTTAGGCTACTCTGTCCACTTCTGGTCTGAAAACACTGGAAAATATCTGGGAAAATATCTGATCTGGGAAATGAACATCATTACATGTATTTGCTAATTGCTAGGCAACAACATTGCTAGGCAGCTTTGCCCAACAGTTCGATCTAAATGTGAATCCTAACTATCATACATGACCAAGATGAACCCCAGGTTAACCGGTGCATTGATCAGCTTATAGAAGCTGAGAATCCTGCACTCTACCTCCTAATGAGAACGTCTTCAAATCGTGCTCAGGTCTCATTGGAATGAAGAGCCACTTGTGGGTTTTAAATTCCTCCAGGGGCTCATCAGATCAGCCACCAATGTTTGGTGTTGGTCAGTCTGACCAGTTTGTCTAAAGTCAGATTTGTGAGATGGTGCATAAGTGACAGGGTGTGCTATTACACAGACACAATAACCAGGCAGCAAAAGGCAACTGGCTCTAACACAAAAATAAGGATAACCTACCATACCACCCACAGAAATGATCAACTTTGCAAGCCATAGAAATACATTACATAGTGTAATTAACCTTGTTAAAAAGGTGGTTTAGCTTGTAGTAGTTTGACCTGCAAATAGTAGCTATATACTTATTATAGGCTCCAACTAGGTATTATGTATTTTGTTAACAAAGCAAATACAGAAATTAATAAAATGCCACCTCTCATGTGTCAGCAGGTTGAAGTCAAGGTCATATTCACAGGATTAAGTGACCTTTGTTCAAACATACCCATGCAGGAGAAGGGAATTCAGAGTAATAATGTACATCAAGGCACAATGAGATTTCCATAAAAGACACTAAAGACTTTTAAACCTCAGCACATAAGTCTATTACTCACATTTTAAGACCATTGAAGGGATCAAGCACTTTTCTTGCTTTCTCCACTCATCAGACACGTGTAGCCCAGGCAAGCTGAAATTAGGTCACTGGCTCGTGCAGAGTCCAGCAGTTTTAAATACGGTACGAAGGTGGGAAAAGCTTGAACACGCCTTTCTAACGTAACGCAGGGGCGCATAATGTAGAACCAACAGCCTGCAAGCACATGACTCAATTAGGATACCAGAACAGTGTAAGTGGATGCTTCACTTCTTATATTATTTCATTACGTTGTTTTATCCTTAGTTTCTGATTCACTTTAATGGTAAATGTGAACTAAACTTAATTTTAATCAGTGTCCATACAAATAGGTAATATATATATATATATATGCCAGCCCCGGGAAACCGAGCCTAAGAGTTGAAAACATGGTCTCCTCCTAGTGGACAGGACGTTCGATCCTGATGCACCTGAAATTTGACCCAGTTGTCCTGTATTGTTGTCCATAGTTGTAGAGTGATTACATAACAAACATGCCAATCAAAACCATGGACTATCATCACCCATCATCCCCGACTGGATTTAACGTGAGCATAAGGTGGGACCCAAAGGCAAAAAGCACACCAACAAACTCCAAACATGAGAGCAATGATTTGTCAGTCCTGCCTAACACTATTCGATATATTGCTATTAAACCTGGAATTATTAATCCACTGTTTTGACCATTTATCCAATCACTGCAGTTTGCACTTAGTAATAGTAAGCCCATGGTATGGAAAAACAATGCTCCATGTTGTTCGCTTTGTTGTTGCTGTTTTTTTTTTAAAGATGTAGTGTGTAAACAGCCTTACTACCTAGAAAACAGTCCACACACAGTGTACACAAAAAACAAAAGCATTTGCATGTATCCAGATATAGAGGCTGAAACAGTTCAGCTCAAAAGTATCAAACTGAAGTTATATGTTTTACAGTCTGAACTTTTTGAATTAAGTACCATGCAGGGCAGAAGGATTTAAGTATCAGTCCCAAAGGACCAGCAACAAAAACAGCCAGGTTGAAACCAAGGCATAAAAATGGTTGGAAAAGGTTCAGGTAAAAATAAATGATTGCTGCTTGTGGTACAGAAAACCACACAAACACCATAAGTGTTCTTCTGGGGAAAGAGTAAAGTACAAGAAAATTGTAGCGCCCACATTTAATTGTGGTTCATTTGAATGCCATTTGCAGTTGTTTGTATAAACTGTTCACTGAAAACTGACACAAGAAAATATTTAATTTCAGAATCTGAGGCTATTTTTATGATGAAAAGGAAATGACTTTTAATCTTTCATCTTTTATCACATTCCTTTGTGTACCGAAAGGGTAGTGTGCATATACAGCTGTATTTACATGGACATCTGGGATTCTGTCAGGTGATCATTCCAAATCCAAATGTCAAGGCTTCATTGTCCTGCATCTACAGTGACATTACAAAGCTTAAAGCTGAGAAAGATCACACTCCACAGAGATTTCTTTATATAGAAATGACAGAACACGCACAACCACTAAGCACACGCAATAAGATTATTTATGTTATTGTACAATCTGAATTTTATAACAAACAATAATAAAAAAAAAAAGATTAGTAAGATGTACAGTTTTAAATGATCTCACCTAAGACAAACCAAAGAAACAAATCGATCGTCTTCTGTGGTCCACTCACATTCAAAAAACCAATCAGAGCCATGGAGTGGCTTGGGCTGAGGCATGAGTTCTTTCCAGAGGCTGTGTGCATGTTTGTGTGTGTGTGTGAAAGAGAGAGAGAGAAAGAATGAGAATGAGGGAGACAACAACAGAGACTTCATGTGCATTTATGATTTCAAGGACGACAGATGACTAGAAGGTGAGCAGAGGAAGGAATGGAAGGATGAACACAAATTAGAAGATAAAAATAGTGAAAGACAGACAGTCGGAGGGTGTGTGAGAGTGTGTGTGTGATTGCAGTACAGTACAGTCTCAGTTGGTATATATTTGTCCCTCAGGCGGCTGCGGTAGCTTCATGTTCTCTTTGCACATCATGAGTCGTCTAAGCTCCTGCAGCACCACACGGATACTGTAGGAGTTCTGCCACTTTGCCAAGGAAGACACTGCCCTCGTATCCACCTAAACCCACATCACACAAACACCATACAAGTATTTTACGACAGTATCACATTCAAACAGTATCACAAATGTACACATCAACGAAAATATACTAATCAGTTTATTCACATACATACACCCCTCCAAGCCCTTTACGCAAAACTGAAAGCTACAATTTGGCAAAATTAATCAACTTTCAAGGTGTCCCTTTATTTCAAAAGCCAGGACATGTTTGCTATCTGAACTTTGCCTTAGTTTTGCACTGGGGCTATAAGACTATGCGCTAAGTAAAAATGCTGCAACAAAATTTCTCCAAATTGTTTAATTGAGCAAATAAATGGTAACTGTGCATAAAAATGTTTGGAGGTATGTTCCGGAAGATGACGTGTATTTACTTTCACTCTGAAAATATACAAGACATATGATTTGACCAGGGCCACACAAACATTTGCATACTGACTGTGCATCTGCAACTATTTCTACAACAACAGCAGCATCATGCAGCATTTCTTCTTCTGGTCTTTTAAAGACAAATCTTAACACTGCCTTGAATTAAGAAGTAACCAAAGCACAATGAAATTCAATAAGGAACTTAATCTTTATATTTATCTTTGAGAAGAAAACGTGCAGTGGTGGTTATGGTCCAGTGCCACAGTTCGGTTAGTTTGGCCTGACTGTTTGAGATCAGAACCAGAAGAATGATATTTTAAAAGCTGTTTTGAACCTTAATGTGCTTAAATGTAAAACAAGCAGCTGTTTGTAAGCATGAGATGGGCCTGCAGCACTTTCAATCAACGCAGCTCAATAGCCACATTTCTATTTCATTTGTTCTGGGTGCCACATGTGATGTTAATATCATCACATTATCTGTTGTAAACAACCAAAAATCTTAGTATCTTGCTACAATAATGTAAAAAAGTAAACAGTTAACCAGCTGTCTGTCACTGGTGAGTGGTTGTCTGTCAACCAGGTACAGGCCTATTCCAATGTGTATTTCAATACCACAACATCAAAGACTTCACAACAGCAACTCAAAACGTTATTTAAAGAATCCAATAGCTTTCAACTTACCACACCGTTGGAGTTGTGCACTCCGTTCAAGTTTATCTTTGTCACAAATCGCACAAATGGAGGAGTTTCTGGATATCTGGGACCACATTCAACTCGAAGGCTGTACATCCTGTTCTCATAGATAGTCTACCGATTGGAAAAAAGCAGACGAAGAGTTGAGGAAGGTACATGATAAATATACTGCCATTCTAAGAAAATAACAAGCTGTATTTGTAAGACTGTAGACACAGAGCTCCAATTAGAGAGCCAGACAACAAGCCAGGCCATGCTGATGTACGTCTCAACAAATTTGTTTTTGTTCTTTTTTTATTCCACTTGATCTACCTTTTAGAAACACACCACTGATTTGTGATCTTCTGTTGACAGACTGTTGATCAGAAACTTTCACAAGTAATCGGATTCTTTGTGATAAGACAAAAAACCCAGAAGTGGCAGATTTAACTGTCAAAGGAAATACAGACAAATCAGGTAGAGATGTCTGATAAAAGCTAACATTTCCATTTTAAGCTTTCAAAAACAAAACAAATATGGTTGTATTTTGTCTAACTAAAGCTAGAGTTGCCCATCACACAATGGCTTGAATTTGGACAGTTCTGATAATGTCATAACAGAAAAATGTGACAGAAGTATGTGACTCATTGTTAGGAAAGCTGATGACACTGAGCATTCCACTCAGAAGCCTGTCTGATGAGTCTCATGTGTTATAGGTGTGAGAAAATACAAAACATGACAGGAAATGGCCATGAGAGCCACATTTTTTGTTTAAAAAAGCAGATTAGTGTGAAGTGAGCATAAGAGTGATTGGCTCAACATAATGTAGACACAAAAAAGAGGTTTACATCTGTGTTTGTGTAAGTGAAGGGTGTAACACCTTATTCATTAAGGGCCGGTGTGGCTTCAGGTTTTCATACCAACCAAGCAGGAGCACACAATCAGTTATCTGAGGACTGTGGTCAATTGATTAAACCTGTTGAATCATGTGTGTTCCAGTGCCTTTCAAAAGAAAGCTTACAACAACACCAGCCCACTGGGGATTTGCCTGGACACCCCTGGCATATATGTTGCCCATAATGGGCCAGTTATCACCCCGGTCCAGCACATGCTTGTAGTCTTTGATGACCTGATTACAGCTCCAGAGTGTTGTGCACGTTTTTTTTTACAGCCACAACATGAAACCACTGACAAGAGAAAGGAATAGTGAACTGTACATTCTTGAAGTTGATGTGTTGAAGCAGGAAAAATATATGCAAGACCTGGGACACTTTGACAAGGGTTAAACTGTGATTGCTGGATGACTGGAAGAGAATCTCCAAAATGGTGGGGGTGTTCTTCCCAAATGTGGTCCAAGTAAGGACAACTGGTGAACTGGCAACCTGGTCATGGGCACCCAGAGCTCACCGATGTGCATAGGGAAGGAAGCCTGGCCCATCTGGCCTGATCCCACAGAAGAGCAACTATACCACAAACAGCTGAAAACGTTCATACTGACTATGATAGAACTGTGTCAGAAGTAACTGCAGACCAGTCAGTGTCCATGCTGACACCTCTTCATTCCCGAAGGCGCATTAGCATTAAAACTGGTACATGGAGCAATGGAAGGAGGTGGCTTGGTCTGGACAGTCTGATTACATTTCCTTTAATGGCTGGATGTGTTTGCTTCCTTCCACAGTGGGGAGATGAGGTGATGATCTGGGCAATGTTCTGCTGGGAAAACAATGTATGCATATCTGTGCTTACTAGACATTCCATTCCAAAACCATGAACATTAACAATAAGTTGCCCCTCCCTCATTTGCAGCATCCACTCTTCTAGGGAGTTTTTGTGCTGTTCAATGATGGAGCATCTGAGCAGGTACTGGTGTTGGACAGGAAGGCTTGGCTCACAACTGACATTTTAATTCATCCCGAAGGAATGGGTTAGTTGGGTTAAGGTCAGGATCTGTGCAGGTCAGTGGAGTTCTTCCACACCAAACTCATTAAATGATGTCTTTATGGACCTTGCTTTGTGTAATGTTATTTCTACAGATTATTTTCCCACACTTTTCCAGGACATTTTCAGCGATGATCTAGCTGGCATGACAGACCACGACTGTAGCTTACAATTTCACCTACCACCCTAGAGAGCCAAAAATCCTGGGACGCAACACTGACAAATCAAGACTGAACTTTACATCTAAATGTAAGTTAGAGTTCAGTTTGTTATTAAATGCCACTGACTCATTAGTATTCAGCCAGTATCTGACTCACATTCATTGTTTTTACCCCGGTTTCCCTTTCAGCTCTCTCAACAATGGCCAACACCCTGAAACCAAAACCAATTATCCTAACCCATATCACAAATCTTACATTTCTGCACAACCTAGTAAATACATACATTTGAGCAACTGAACCAAATATACTAATCATATTAACATTATTCAGCAAATTGGTAAAAAAGTATGTGGGGGAGCAAATTGGGAAAAATAATCAACCAATGAAAACTACAACAGTTAGCAGCCAACAGTTACCAATATTTATCATTGAAGGATATTGCAACTTACATTATTCAGAGGTTTCTGTCACTTATGTTGTAATGTCATCCAACCTGCATATGCTACCGTGTGACATGACCTAGGAGGTGTGTTTACAGAGTTGCCACAACATAACCCAGACCAGCCTCGTCCATTAACTACCATTTGAACTGCTGAATTGGTGGCACAAAGATATAAGCACCAACTGTGTAATATTTCTTTGTAAGTGATAGTGATAACATAACCTTTCACTGAAAATAAGGGGAAGAGCCCAAGCCCTGAAAAACAGCTCCAAACTATTATCCATGCGCTACCAAACTTTACTGGTGGCGCTATACATCCTGTTAGGTAGCATTCTCCTGACATCTGCAGACCAGTGGTGACGTACTTTACAGCACTCCAAACGACCCATGGCTTTGCCCATAGTGATCTTAGGCTTGTGTGCAGCTGTTTGGCCATGGGAACTTGTGCATTCAGAAACAGCAGAAGACCATATACACTTATATGGTACACTATGTAAAAGTCATAATCTAGCCCTTCATCACTGCTCTTGGCTAGGTCTTTTTGAGCAGTGGACCACTCTCAAGCAAGCTGCATCTCAGACCAGTGTAAAACAACGCAGTAGCATCGTTGTCGAGAACAATATCTGTTCAAGAGAACTGGTCATAAACTCATCAATAATAAATAGAGGGGAGATGGCCAATACACTGTGCATGACAAGACTACATTCTGTAACTGGACACACTGCACACTGATAAGGTGTAGCTTATGAAGTGACCAGTGAAGGGTAGTACAAGGTGTTTACAGTTAAGTGTGCATGTTACCCGTGGGGGTCCGATGATCATGCCTCTCCAGCGTGTGAGGGTCATGTCTTCGTCATCTTCCAGCCCCCAGCTCACCGTTCCATCGCCCACTCCTTTCTGTCCCTCCTCCAGTTCCTCCAGTAGACGGAAGTTCCTTGGCACCTTCACGCCTGGGGACAGCAAAACACATACATGTAACCACAACACTGTGGGTTACTGACCATACAGACAACAACAACATGCACAAAGCACTCATGTTTCAAAACTCATTTAAGAACTGTACACTTTAATCATGTAGTTTCCAAACATGCATCAATCGAAGCAATATCAGGCCATTTCTGATCTCTCCAGTAAGATTATTATAAGTAAAACAATAATCTGATTATAAATCAGCACTTACGGTCTGTATTTGGTGATGCACTAGGTTCTAGCAAAAATTAGGTTTAGTTTGGCTGGTAGCAATAATTTCTGACCTTGGCTGTAAATTACATTAGGGACAGAACCTGGTGTCACCTTAAAACTGCTGTATTTGAGATTATATTAGTTAATCTTTCTTTTTACAAATTTGCATCACTGGAATTGTCATATAGGCCAACTATTTGTGTTCGGTCACCGGTCAAAACCACAGCTCCAATCCAGTCATTTTGGTAAAACGATCCATTTCTGAACATTACATTCAAAGTTGCAAAATAAGGGTATACATACCAATATCTGACATGACACTAAAAGGACCACTTTCTCTTATACAATCTAGGCCTTGTCCTTGATCAAAATACACATTTAGGCGAATCCAGAATCTGCCCTAACACTGTGGCTCAATCCAAGGTAATAGCAAACCGTTGCACTGATTGACTCCCCAGATTTCTGTAAGACAATCAACTGATGAGTTTGCATTTTCCCTCATGCAGGTTTTTAGATCCAGCTCAAACATGTGTAATGAGCAGGCTGCATTACTGAATGCATCAGGGCTTTCTAAAACCCAGAGCATTCCAAGACAGGGCAAGAAATGCAGAGTAAGGCTGTAATAAAACAATGGCCTGCAGGAAATTGCTGAGTCACAACACATTACCAAAAAAACTACTGGGAACTGTCATTGGAAGGTGATGGGATTTTTTTTTTCCAAATATAAACTGAACCCCATCATTTAAGAAACATCTGGAACATGAAAACGGAGGGTTTCGTGATAGGATTTGCAGAAAATGCTGTGCCATTTTGACTAAAAAAACATTCATTCTTAACACAGAAGCTCACGACATGCAGTAGTTGATAAAAACATAGAATGGACATTCAGGATGGCTTTGCACAACAATAATCTACTGGGGTGTAAGACTGCGTTTCTGGATCACACAGCATGGTCTTCGTCGTCTATTATTTGAATTGTGTGGGTCCAGCAAGCACTACTCATTGTCTTTTACTTGTTCAGCTAAATAAATGTTAACACGAAGGCCATTTGTTGTCATAAACATCGAATATACAGCACGCCAGCTTTGTCTGTGATCAACCGGGTTGGGCTTTTGAGTCTATCAGCATAGGTGACAAAGCAGCTGGCAGCTCGATACGTCTAAAGCGGTCCAATCTAATCACTTTAATCAAGCTTAACATTACACAGACGTTAGACAAGATGCCTGGTGAGCGGTTCACGGGTTGGGCCTAATTTCTATGCGGTAAAAATGTGGAAATATGTGCTAAAACATGCCAGTTAAAGACTCCCAGACTCTGCTGTTGGGAGCTGGTTCGTTATTTACGCTGCAGTAGCCGGTGTGCTGCCCCAATCAACTGAGCTCAACTTACGCCCTAAAACTTGTCTAAACTGACACACAGAGACCACCTCCGTCTACCGAAGGGCTCCTATTAGAGAAACGCATAAAATAATTTGATACAGAGTCGTAAAATGAGGGAAATGACTTACCTGATCCGGCGGCGACCGCCATCTTGTGAGTAAACTGTGAATTAGCGATGAAAGAATCGTTCTTATGATCCGATTCTTTTAAACTAAATCACTCGAACCGATTCCCAAGTGGAACCGAACTTTTAGTAGCAGTTTCGCTTTATTTGAAGTGGAAAACATTGACTACAATGTAAACCTCAATTCAAAAATAAGTTTGATAAGTAGAGAGGAAACATGGTTAGGAACCTCGCTTAATTTAATTGTATTTCTTTTGACAGTGTCCCTTCTCGTCATGTTGTGTGTTCTGCGCTCAGGAAGACGCAGATACGTAGAAGAAGTGATTAGACTTACTGCTGAATAGAAAGTCACTTTATATGTGAGGGAGAGGAGGTACATTTTTTGTAAAAAAAAAAATAAGTGAATCGTTGAATCAGATGTTCGACTCAATGAACGATGTGGTTCGTAAAAATCGGTTCTAGAAATTGAACCGAACTTCCGTCACTACAGTGAATGGATGCGCGCGCACGACAAATTTTTCTCTACTTAAAATTACGTTTACACAACATGGTAAAAAGTATTGGGACACACACCAGGGTTACTTCTAATGAAGGGCAACCTTTATGCTTCAGCATACCAACACATTTTGGACAATGCCATGCTTCCAACTTTTCAGTTTTCAATAACCCAAACTGTATATTAAACCACATCAGACCATACCATTTCTTGTAGTTTATTCATTTTCAATATAAATATAATATACATGGTAACATTAAAGTCTTCCTAATGGGAGACAACAGAAAGGCATCAAGGTATCGTTTTTGATATTTAAGTTCATCACCACAAAATAATCCACCCCGACCACACCCACATGGGAAATGTCAACTCAGAACTACAGTTAATCTACCTTAACATGATCTGAGACTTTGAGGTGTGAGGCAATGTCAAATAAGACATACGGTGCCTGCTGTTAACTGCTGCTCCCTGCAGTTCAGTTGCAGCCTACACTAGCATTAGACAGACCATGTGCGTTGCAATGGCCTATAAATGCTGCTGCAAAAATTCCCCCCTTATGATCATTTCAGACACTGACAAATTGCATATGGACAATTTAATGATGGAGAAAGACTTTTAAATCTTTTCCATCGCAGTGTTTAAGTTGTATAAGCTCAAGTCTGAGCACCGCCACTTAATAGATCACCCAGCACACCTAAAGCCACATTCAGTGATAAAAAGTAGCCCCTTTAATACACCATAAAAACAGCAATAATGCTCCTCAAAGGTGAAGACAATGTTATGACACTCCATAGGCAAGGTCCTAAGTTGTTACAGGTTAAGTAAATCCCACTTGTTAGCTTTACAGTCCCATAGTATTATACCAGACTGCAGCACACAGGTTCATTTATGCACGACTGAACACGACTGAATGGCTGTCTCGTCCATTTCAGAAAAAGGTAAAATCTGCATCCTGTAAGGTTTGTATCTCCAGTGTTTTAAACTGCTGGGAGCCACAGGGCATAGACTGACCATAAAATTTGGCTGGACCATCACCACTGATGGTCTAATGCCTAGGACTTTGAGTAGCACTGGCAATCATCATTAAACATCTGCATTACTGTTACTGACAAGCTGCAAAACAAAAACAGCGTAGCCATTTGACCTTTCTTTAAGTACGGAGAACAAAACAAAGCAGGGGCCAAGGACATCTCAAAGAGGTATGGAATCTAGTAATCTGATACGGGAGCTGAAACAATTGTTAAATTACACAAAAATGCAGCTTCAGCCCCCAGTACAGCGATTACCACATATAAGAACTATCATTTCAATACAGTGACAGTATTCCTTTTCCATACAAAATAAACTATTTCTGTGAGAATCTTGGAATTCCACCTCCTTCAGCTCTCCTTAGCTTAAATAAACACCTGCCTAAACACACTACATCATAACAAGCAGGTTAAATCATCTCAAAACAGCATCATGTTATGAAAAGGCCACACTTTAACCATAATTTACAAAACACATCCCAATCAAACAATCATTAAGGGAAAACGGGGGGAAAAAAGATTAAAAGAAAAAAAAAAAAGGTCGATGTACACATGATTTCATTGTTTTCTAATTTTTTTTACACTGATTGATGTCACTGTCTTGACAAGTGGTAAAAACATTCAGAAAAGTTAACCATAGAAACGGTTGGCAATTATTCTTACAGCCCCATGAAATTTGACACCTCTAGAGTCAGGATTGACCTTTAAAAGCATGGACATATTACATGTCCTAACACTTTTCCATATTGACCCATAACTGAAAAGAACAGAAACATGTCCTTATTTTCTATAATAAGGAGCAGTGCTGTAAAAGCTTATGAAGTAACATTTCCCTCACATCAAGCACCTGTGTTTTTTCTTCATTATTTTGGTCAGCTTATATCTGACTGTACACGTTTTACGGTTTGGCTTTAAAGGGGTAAATGTTTAAATTGGGGAAGGGACTGGATTTCCAAGAGGCTAGACACAACTTGGTAAGGCTATTCACCATAGAACATTCTGTTAAAGTACAGGATCTTCAGCTGGCAGGGCAGAGAAATGGCACATTTAACAACAGGGTGTAAAAAAGCAATCCATTCTAGAAATTTAAATATAAAACCTTGTTTATGTAACATAGCTAGACATCCTTCTATACACAAATCACTTGCTGTAGATCTTCCATCCTCTTTCAAGTAATGATCATTATGAGGATTGTGTTGAGGAGGATTTATCGGCATGACCAGCACTAGCTATTATATTTACACAAAAATCACTGGAAAAATACTAGATCTATCTGTAAGTTAAAACTTTTCTAATTCAAGCAAAGCTGTGTGGTCTCCTCATGGCAAGTACTACTCCCTACTGGAGCGTTTTGTGCAGAGATCATACAAATAAGTTCTTATTTTAATAGGCAAACATTTTGTGGCTTTTAAGTAAGTTTAAATAATCTAAACAACTGCTTCTCATGTTTGATTCTCTTGATTGACATTCATAAAGACTATTACAACATATGTGAAATCATTAGTGGCCTCATACAAATTCAGCAGCTATAGAGCCATTATAAAATGGCATTATAACTAGCTGTAAAGTGGATAGAGGTATTAAAAACCTTAAATGCTATTATACTCAGTTTGTGGCTAGACATGCTCAAACTGACCTGTATTCCTCTTATGGAGGTATTAGTAATGTGTCTGCTGTGTATGGGCACCTATAATACTAGTAAAGCGATGGAAATTTACAAAAAAAAGCCAACCTGCCATGCTTAGCTATGTTTAACTTACAATTCAAGAACATATCTTTATATAACTGAGCCTGCACAAGGCTTTCCGATTTATGTTCAACTTAAGATAGGAATTGGTTTTTGCCAGTTATCTAGTTTCTAGTACAACTATTGCTAATTCCTGACATGGTGTACAGATGGCTAAATCTAATTCCAACCTAGACCACCATGTTTCCAGTTTCACTTGATCTTTTTTCACTTGTGGGTTTGGTTGTTTTTTTACAGCACCTAGAAATAGGTAGAACAGCCAGAATGTCCGTGATGAAAAAAAAGTGTTTGTGCAAAAAAAAAAAGTGCTTCCATTGATTTATGCTTGCTTAGAGTATGTGTGTGTGTCCTGTGTGTAACCATGAGGCAAAATATAATGTAACAGAAGAGTGTGAGTAGAAGGCATAGGCCAGAAGGCTTCATATGGAGCATGTATGGAGTGTAAAGTGTAAAATGTGGAGTGTGTTCGTGTGTCTGAGTGAAAATAATGTCTTTTCTGCATGTACTGCATAAGTAAGGCGGACCTAGGAAAAGACTGCATATGTGACTATTATGTCTGTTCACCCACAACAGATGAAGACACCAAGTTCCAGCCCTCTGTCAGAACGAGCCGTGACGTCCTTGCAGAGGCCTACAGTGTTTGGGGGAGAAATAAAAAGAGGCAGATTGCTCCCCTTCTCTCACACGTGTGGACTGACAGACTCAACTCCACAATTTAGCAACAAAACTCAGGCCGTTAGAATTGAGCCAGTCTGCAGAGATGTGTGAGCAGTTTAGAGAAGACAAAAACAACAAAGGCCTCCATTTGAACTGGAGCTGACTTTTGTTCAAGTATTTCAATTTGGATTTTTCCATTTTTTGCGCTTTTAGAGAGTTATGTACATTTTTGTCACTTTGTCAAGTTTCTTGACAGGGCTTTTTGGGGGGAGCTTTAATACCCATTATGGGGTAAAATGGCTTCTCTGTGCAGGAAAAAGGTAAAAATGGGCGCTTTGAGAGTAAGACGATGTTGCTGGATAGGGAGTGTGGCACTGTATTGCTTTCAAACTTTGCGTAAATTTCCACTCTTCCACTTTTCATCTATTAATGGTCTTGGAGCTTTTTTGTCGTTTCTTGGTTTTCATTCAGCCTTCAGTAAGGGTGATGAATTCTTATCGTCTCCACTGCTTAAGGAGCCAGAAGGGAGCTGAATGAGGAGAAGATGGAGTTTGGTCCCCTGTGCAGAGGTGTGAGGTAGGAGAGCGGTCTGGCAACAGTGAGACGTTACTGGGTTTTCTGAGCCCATTTCAGGTCATCTGATCTGGGCTTCTCTCCAGTCACACCCTGGATGATGTCCTCCAGATTCCTCCAGAAACCAAACCTCTCCAGTGGGTAGTTCAACCAGCCTGCACACAAACAACATGGCTATGTTCACACTGCAATTCAAATGTTTGGTTAGGTCTTTCTAAGTACATGTCAATGTATCCAACAAGGTCCACGAGTGATGAGGACAGTAATCTGTCCCTGAAGTGAATGGTGACATCAAACAAAAATCAAGCAAAACTCCACAAATTATAATCTGATCTTATCATGCGTTCATGCCAACACACATATGAAAACATGGCCCTGATCACATATGAAAACAAACTGAAAATGTTGAATTTTTGTGGTCAGACAGCTCTTAAAACAGAAAACTGTAATGTGAACAGTAATGTGAAACTCCCCCCACCCCATGCCTCTCAGCAATACAACTGAGAGAGGCATGTAGCCATGAAAACCAAGGTGCCATAATTAGAGCATCTCCAGGGAAAAGGATTATTATGAGAGTAGAGCCTTCGTAATATTGTTTGTATAATACTGGGTTCACCTAAATGTCAACAATGAGACATTCAGTACCCATGGCTCCCCAAAAAAAGTTTTTCCACCGCTGTGGTTAACAAAAGAAGTTCGAAATTTGATGGAATTGTTGGGAAATCATGATGGAACGCTGACGAATGTTCCACTCAAAACAATAAAAATCTGGTTTGCCGTTGACCATCTGCCTTCATAATGCAAACACAGCATAAAGGCTCTTTGCTTGCAAAGCAGAAACTGTGAGAATGAACGCAATTAATAATGAAAAGCAAATGTGTGCATGTTGTGTACCTGTGGTAATGCAGAAGTAGGTCTCGTGAGGTGATACGTGGTGAACTCTGTGGTGTTTGCGAGGGAGGATGATGTGACAGTCCTGGAGGAATGTGACCCAGCGTGGCAGACCAAAATAAGTATGAGACCACTTATGGATCTGATTAGTCAGCGTCACGAAGATTGCCAGAGCATACACGTAGCAGTACCAGGGGTAGATATGATAGATCTCCACTGAAAAGTGTGGCAAGAGAAAGATCAAAATGTTAGGAGTTCATTCAAGGGAGTCTCTGATGAAAATGGCACAAGTTAAGAGGCATGCTCTTTTCAAAGGTCACAGGCACAACAAGCCACAGATACATGCCAGATACAAACAACGCATGTTGGAATTTCATCACTGAAACAAGTGGGGAAATTCTGCTGAAAGTGCCAATTCACTTTTGAATAACTCAACTTTTCATAAGTTGAACAGGAGATTTTTGTTATGCGTTGAATCTGATGAAAATCTGTGCATAAGCTGTCTCGTGGAAACCTGCTGTCTTACCTGGTGTTAGAGTGTGGAAGTTAAAGGCCATGTTAGCTAGAGGGACGATGGTCAGCATACAGTTATCACCGTTCGTCTCAATGAAATCGTGCCGTGTGATAGCTGTGGGATCAATGTGATGTTCCCTAAATGGCCGGATGAACGCCTTGGGGAGAATAGGAGAGACAGAGTGAGTGAACAGGGGACCTACTAACCTGTTTCAGGTAACACACAAACATCAGACCCTTTCTCTGTACTCTTCTACATCTGTTCTTCATACTATGTGTAATATTGTAGCACACAACACTTTACATTTACACTGCACTGTCACTTTACTGTACTTTATACAACTTAAAGACTACTGTTGCTGCACTGTGTTGTCTTTCATGTCCTATCTGTGAAGAGGGTGTTCAAGTAAGAATTTCATTGTGCTCTGTGCACTGTACTCTGTACATATGACTTCAACTTCAACTTCTCCTGTAGTTGAAAACTGAATGCCAAGATCAGCTGTATGTTTTCCTGATTAAGGTTTAGACTACATTTTGTAAAAACTGAAGAACAACCCACAATTTCTACTGTTTCGTCCAGCTGCTCAGGACACATTTTGCTCAGAAATGAAAGTTCCGTGATTTTACATTTCAGTGTAGGTTGGAGCACATGAAATATGAAGAAAAATGAAGTTACATTAGTGAACCCCCTTACCTTTCCAAAGATGGGCAGGTCCACCGTGCCCCACGTGTCAGCCCCCCAGTGAACCAGTCCAGATGCAAAGTCTGCAGTTAGGATTCCTGCCACTATGTACGTATACACACACACACACAAACACACACACATGAATGAACTACATCCCAAAGGTCAATACGTTGTTTAGAATAAAGACCTCTGATGTTTATAAAACAGAGAAGGATCTGTTTAAGGTGGACTATAGTTTGGGCTATAATTAGAATGAGATAATCATATTTAAAATTTAGCTACAACTTTGGTAAATATAGTTCCACTGTGCGCCATCAACAACTGCAAATTACATTTCTACTATATATATGGCAGTCATGATTACTTAATTATCATCATTGCTTGATTTTAAAAATACAATAATCAAAACGGAGTATCTTAGAAAGTCGTTTCAGGATTCTCCACCCACACCAACAGGATTTCACTACAAATTTGATGAATATAAAACAAAACTGTTTACTGTTCAAAACTGAGCATACATGATTGGCCTACTCAATTATTAATTCCAGTCATCTATAGAGTAATCAATTACTAATATAATGGACAGAGATAGTCCTATTTATGTGACCTATAAAGTAAATGATGAATGATCTCCTACCAAACAGATCTGTCATACTATGAAGACAGTTGATGCTCTGACTGAGAACTCTAAATATAAACTCACCTCGGGTTTCAGTCTACTCGTCTATATTAATACACACACATGTGCTGAGTCATAGTCAGTCATTAATACAGAAACACTAGTTGTTTGTGTGTCCATTGTGTTATCCTCTGTGTGTGTGTGTGTGTGTGTGTGTGTGTGTGTGTGTGTGTGTGTTACGAACCGATTCCCATGAGGATGTACCAGACATGGCCCAGGTGGAAGTGGGCAAGGAGGTTAAAGAAATTAACGGCCATGAGCGTGAAACAGAGACTAACACTGATCCATTCCTGGCATCTTTTACCTAATCATAAAGAAAAGGAGAAAGAGAGAGAGAGAAAGAGAAAAAGTTATTTGTCTTATAAAGTCTGTAAATTCATGTTCTGCTCACCCAGGCATTCTTTTGTTGTGAGGTCAGACAGGTATTTCCAGAATGCCAGCAAAAATTCCATTTATTCTATTCTATCCTATCCCATTCTAAGTATCCTTCTAACCAAAACTAAGAAAAGAGCACTGGCTCCCAGTAAAGATTTGATTTCAAATCATTGTGTACAAGTAACTCAGTGGTGGGGGGCCTAAATACGTCTCAGATATGTTTGTTGTATATATTCCTGGTAGGTCTCTTAGATCTGCAGGAGATGGTCAACTAGTGGTGAAAAAAGCTAAAATTGAACATGGTGAAATGGTGTGTAGTCACTATGCAGCTCGCTGCTGGAACAAACCCATCAGTAACAGATGTGCACCAACCGTAGCTTTAAAAAGCACTGCACTATTTTTCTCTGCATTCCTTTAAATATTTGTAGTTTGATTGTAATTTCCTTTCTCTCTTCCATTATATTATTACATTTTATTCTATTTATTTTTTTCTATTTTTGTAACGCACTTTGAATGACCTTTTGTGTAGGACAATGTGTTGTATAAATAAACTAGAACTGTACTATTGGATGATTTGTTTATATGATTCCCAGAATGCTGGCACGCACATACATGCATGCATAAATACATACATACATACATACATTATTCTCCCATGTCTTTTCTTTCTAATCCTTTTCAGCCTGTACCAACGTCAAGCTCAGTAGCCTAGGATTTTAATCTGGAAAGCGTTATGTAGTGACTCAAATTAAAAGACTGTTACAAATGATTAATAAGTAATACAATACACAATACAATTTATTATAAAGCTCATCCACCCTAGCAACAGATGCCATAGAAAACATATGTGGGTGCAACTTTAGTGAACTGCATCTCTGATCAATCATCAACCACAAAGAGAGAGAGAGAGAGAGAGCGAGAGAGAGAGAGAGCAAAAGAGTAAGAAAGAGAGAAATTACCCTTCCTCTGCATTTGTATGAGCATTACTTACTAACAAGATTACATGCAAATACACACCCTGTATTCATGTAAGCATAGCTGTGCATGTGTGAGAAAGGGTGTGTGTGTGTGTGTGTATAACCTGTAGGTATATTCCAGCGGCTTCATTCCATACTCAGATCACTAAGATCAGGTCAATTTCTGGACTGTATCACTGTTCTACTGTGGTCATCATCTCTCCACAGACTCTCAGCCACACAAATGCCAGAACAAGCAAAATAAGATGCTTAAAGTGTGTCCCTGTCCTGACAGAACAGCCAAGACATGTCTGGGGTTTGAACTTTGCAACTGTAATTCTGAAATGGAGCTACGAGGCTAATGCTGTTAACAAGCCTAATTAATGTTAACATAATCACGTTCAAATCTCTTTACCCTAAAAATAAATGTGCTGCTTTTGTAACTTTCTGCTTATAGAGATGATATAGCGCTGTAACGATATGCGACATGAAACAGAAATCGCGACATCACGACACTCAGATGCACAAACCTGTGTTGCGGTGAGAGAAGGCAGAATTGCGACACATGACACACTCCTTCCAACTCCCAGAGTTATCCTTCCCGTCCAGATCCAATGCTACCAAATCTGTTGTTATTAGGAGGTACAGCTCCTAATAAAACCTTTTTTTTCACCTCAATTTCAGGCAGTAAGCAATAGCAGAGGTTGTTACAATTAAACGTGTCCAAGCCGAATTTCATTGAATGTAAGTAAAAGGAAATTATGACACTTCGCTTTCTATGTGTCTATAAGCAGGCTGGTTGTGATAAAACTGCTGGGAAGTTTGTTTATAAGAGTTCTTTTTTTGGCCAGCTGGGCGGAGCGTGTTTTTAGATTTGGACAATGGTCAAGCGCTTGCCATAGAATCGGTTCTGCGGCCCCTGTGACAATTCATTGGGGTCTTCTGTACAGACCAAATGCAAAAGAAGCAGTGTGGAAGCATCTCGAATGGTACTGCATGCACTAAGTAGTACCAGCCCCCCAAAAGATTCTCAATACGAACCGAATCATGGGTTTTGTGTATCGTTACAGCCCTAGTAAAAGATACTCTTTATAACTTCGACCTGAATGGGAGTAGCATAATTGCTGTAGACTGAATATGCGGAATAATGAAAATACACAGCGAATTCAAAAGGGTCTCATTCCCTTATATGAGAATTATATATATATGAAGCTTAAGGACTGAGCAGGTGCGAGTGGTACATTTTGCTGATGTTAACATACTACACTAACCTCTTTGTTACAAAAGCCTTCAAGTGTCCAAGTATAACACATTACGTACATTAATATGCTAACCCCTAGCTAATATACTAGCCCTAAGCTAACATGTTATAGTTAACACAATATTTTGCCTCAGCAGCGGAGGTTGACACTGAACAGAATTAACCTCCGCTGCTCGGCAGCGCCCCAAACATAAAGAAGCAGCACGTGGACGAGGGGGCGTGGCACATGAGGTCCGAACGTCACAGTCAGCTGTACTCAGAGACAGGAGGTTGGAAAGTAGCCAATCCGAGAACGGCATTTATTTCTCCTTGCTACTGATTGGCTGCTGCCCTGTGACACTGTAGTCCAGAATTTCCAATGTGGACCATTTCAAGTGTTCTTGTGTTTTTCAATTTGTTTCTCTCAAAGCCCTGTGTATTTAATTACCGTATTGACCCTACTTATACCAAATAAAATAACAGCGCATACCAAAGAAAATGCATGTGCATTAATTACAGTGCAGTCTATGCAGGAGTAATATTGGCATTTTACATTCTAACACTGCAGGAGTTCAGTGTAAACTGTACAGCACGAATATGGGTTTACCGTTGTTTAAAATGGAATTAAAGCATTCTGGGAGCATATTTGGGCCGGGGCATATTTAGGGTTCACACTATAAAAATAGGTATTTTTTAACCAAATCACAACTATGTGGTTTTTCCACAATATGCAGGTGCTCTTGGAACGTAACCCCTGCGAAAAGTGGGGGGTTACTGTTTAACGTGTACTGTTACACCCCTAGCTGAGATAACCTGGTTTGAGGAAAGTATGGTAATGATTTATGCACTATGCACAGTGTTAACTTCTGTAATGACTTGTTAGCTACAATATCAGGAGTGTAGTGTAGTTTGTCTCATGTCTCTCTTCTTCCATTTGCTACGTGATCTAGTTGGTATCCAGTTGTGTGTAAGGTCATGTTGAAGAGCTGAGTTCTCAACCATTCATTAAAACATGCATAGTTCCATACAAAGAACTCTACCTACATAAAACACCATGTGCGTTGTCTTTTCCACCAATTAACATGAACTTTTATACTATTTACTCTCAATAACAATTCACAATGCGACCTCCCTGCTGTACTAAGTTCAGCCCAGTTACTCCATATGCTCATTTTCATCTGTCATGTGGTTAGAACAAACACATCTATTCACTGGATGCCAGACAGCACAGATGCCAAAACTCGATTTTAACTACTTCCTTCATGATCACTGACTGCAGAAGACAGAAACTCGAGTCACCTAAGGTTCATTGCGGCAAGACATATGTTGCAAGACCCCTGAATTTAGCTTGTTAAGCTTTTCTCAGATCAATGTGACTGCATCAGATGGAAAGGAGGAAGCACAGCGAGGAAAACAATGATAATGCAAGCAATGGTAAAACAAGTTTATAGTTCTAAATCAACAGACACAATCTGGATGTTAAACTTGTTAACACTGGTAAGTGACCAGAGAGGCATGGTAATACATTAAGTATAACTTAATCAGGTACATATCTGATACAGATCCTGTAAAAGAGGCCAGCATTTTCTTGTATAATCAGCAACCAACACAAACAAACAGCAGCAAAGTCCAGTAGGGTCTACACTGTCCAGCCTTTTGCCTCGTGAACTATTCTATAGCCTAGGGTTCAATACCTGCATAACATTGTGAGGCTGAAGACTTCCAGTTCTTCTGGAAGTCTACAGCCTCACAAACATCTATATTGACTTTGGTTGTGTATGGCTAAACTCTGTTTTTACTGCTTTTGCTCTCCATATCTCATAGGTCATCGATACAGTAACTACAATGATGGCATCCCAAAACTGACATCAAAACCCATAAGTGTCTATCAATGTGGGGGGCTGAAGTCATACAAACGGGCCATGTAATTTAGATTCACGGTCTTAATAAAAACATTAAAATCGCATAGTCCTTTAACATTTTGTGAAGACACATTAGTGATGTTGTGGATACTGTGGAAACAACAAGACCCGCCCAGAATGGTCATACGAGTGTTACATTTACTGTGAGTGTTGCTACACCTGTTTCACAATGAAGGCTTCACACATAGATGCCGCGATCACTCAAAGATACACTATACTTTGTAATCTTCGCTAAACATTTTAAATACACTATGTGGACAAAATTATTGCTTGTCATCTCTTTGCAGCTATCACTCTTCTGCTCTTCTTGGAAGGCTTTCCAAAAGATCTTTGAGTTTTTCTGTAGGAATTTGTTTTCAATTCATTTATGCGTTCAGTCACTGATGTTGGCTCGCAATTTCCGTTCTAGTTCATCCCAAATGTGTTGGATGGGGCTCTGTGTGGGCCAGTCAAGTTCTTCCACACTGAACTCAACCAACCACGTCTTTATGGACTTCGCAGTCATGCAGGAATAGAAAGGGCCTTTCCCGAAACACTGTATCCATAAAGTTATATGTAATGTCTCGGTATGTTTAAGCATTTACTGGAAATAAGGGGCACCGGATTTCAGTGGTGTGTCCCAAGACTTTTGTCCATGTTGTGAATAGGGTGGCTTATAGCACCTATACCCGGAGCAGCCCGGATTCTGTCCTTTGCTCAAGACTGTCATCTACTTACGGAGAAACCAAGGCAAGTTTTTCCTAAGCCGTTTGTTTAGTGATTTTTTTTTTTTACTTCAGCTCAAACTCGTGACTCGTACTGCTGGCTAGCTGTTTTTCTCTACCTCCTTCATTAGCAGCAGGATGAGAACCGGCTAGCAGGGTGGCTAGGCGGAGCCAGGTTGAGCCCCAAGCCCACACAGGCATTCTTACCTGGGGAGTATAACTTGGCGAGCTCCTGGGCTCCGGCGTGTTGAGGGCCCCATCTAGCAGAAGCACGCAAAGTGCCATTGGACTCGGTTTTCTGAAAGTCCTCCCCGATGCCGTTTTCGTTCGGGATGCTCGCCATATTCAGACCTCTCCCCGGTCTCTCTCACACACACACACACACACACACACACACACACACACACTTTCTCATATACACACACACAAACACACACAGCTACGCTTCCAACTACAAACCACGCCCATTCGAAAGATCACGTTCACTCTTCAGCCAATCATTGGCGAGTCAAAACTTTCATCACGGGACGATCATCCAATGAAATTGCGTAATGAAAACAGACGTGCTTCCCGACCCCACCCTTTTCTGACCAATCAGAAATTAGCTGTGTGTTCTTATGGGCGTCTACTGTTCTGCACAGCTATAATCAAATGAGCTCCACTTTTGAAAGACAAAATAATCCCGAATTTCTCCTCTATCAGCTTGTCTCTGGAGATAATGAGTCTCCTTTAATAAAGCCTTTTAAAAACGTGCATATCTTACGTTTTTAAAAGGCTATTTAACCCCCAAAGTGAATGCAACAAGCTCTGAAGACCAAGCACGCTCAGGTTGATCAATGACGTTTGGTGAAAGGGAAAAATAGACTATATTGGATTTTTTATCGACACTGATACAGATTATCAGTATCCAATAACGAACAGTCAGTGGTATTTTTGTAAGCAGTTCCATAGCCATTTGTATTCTTAATAAAAAGCTATTTTTGACCATTTGCAGAAACAATAGTAGCAATCACTCGCATTGCAGAAACAATGCTACAATCAAAAATTTAGCAATCACTCGTAAATCATCTTATGAGAGGATTTTACAGAGGTTTCATAGTTTGGCTTCTCCATTTCTGCTGCAGAGACAAAAAGCCTCCGCTAGATGGCAGTACAATAACTGTCTTGAAAGAGAGACACTCGGGCTCCACTGACTGGACTTGACAGATCTGAGAACTTGGTAGGCAACACTCATGTCAGTATTTCACAACAGCTCTCTGCTTAGGCACATCCACTACCCACTCTCATTAAAAATAAATACACTTATGAGTAGAAATTGTGAAATAGAAGCTATGTTTCTGTGAGTTTCTGTTAGGTTGATCAACTAGGGCAGTTGTGTCCAGCTCTAACCCTGAAGGCCTGCCGTTCAGCAGAGTGTAATGATTTTTCTGCTCAAGCACACTTTCTTTAACTCATCTGTAAATAACTCGGGGGATTGTGTGTGTTTGAGCAGGAAAATCAGCAAACCGTTTTGTGACCCTTCATTACTCAAAATGGGCTCTCTTGCTGCTGTAGGGCCTGGGGCCTTATCATAATTTATACAGTGTTATGGAACAATCTGAGCTAATTTATACCTATTTAAACTTTTCATTATTCATTATTTACCACTTACCAGAGGTGGATGGTAACTAGTCGTCAACTCAGTTACAACTGAAGACTGTGAATGAATTGCACTTTCCTGAGTATTTTAATGGCAATAATTCACATAAATTGGTGGAAAGTATTTACATTACATAGTTATTACAATTTAGTTACTATGTATCACAAATGATTAGTAATACTAATTGTTATTACTAATTCCTTTTTGAATCTGTACTGCTTTGTGGTCATTTATCTTACTTAGGAGCTTCAGGATTTTATTTTAAAGCATAAGAATCTTAAAAAGAGAAGAACTAAAACTAATAGACTCCAGATCCTATGCTGATAGATGCTGGCTGCACTAAGAATTCCCCAGAGCTGCTGTAAATTACACAGTTCTTGTAACTTTTTGTGACCTGACACTATTGTACTGTTATTTTTTTGTTGTTTTTCTCCATTGTAAAAGTACATTTGCTTGAGTGACGATTCTATTGATTCTGTTGCAGTAACAATACTGTATTGTATGTACAGGTTTAGTTTTTTACACACACACCTCTGTACACTGTTTAACTTGGTAGGTGAGGTGGAGGTTCCTCCGTGTTTGTTCAACATGGAAGTGAAGATCCATGGTTGCTCACAATTTGACAGCCAGTGTCTAAGTCCACAACTCTTGAGATCCTCCATCCTTCGCCTTTTGAGGTTCATCTTTCTGCTCTTCTCTAACTCAGCAGGTTTGAGTAATAATTTGCCAAATAAACTTTCAAACACACAAAATGGGGGGAAGAATTAAATGGTGTGCTCCACAACTACAGGTGGAAAAGGGTGTGTGTTAGAGACAGGAAACACTACAGGACTGTGGATCTGACATTGACACCCTTAGTCCACACTCAGGCCTTATTTAGTCCCATAATGTACTAAAATGATCTCCTTCCCCAGATGAATGGGACATGGGCTAAGCCTTAAACAGCTTTGTGCTTCTGAACAGTTGAAATTTTCCTTTTGTATCTTCTACAGGTATGATGGCCTATCAGGTAACTCAAGGAAATTCTCCTTCACCTCAGTTTTAACTACACCTCAGTTTTAACTGAGGTGTAATAATATATTATTTCCGAATGAACAGTTAGACTACAACCTAGTTTACAGCAGTTTTTTCAAACTCATTAAAGTAGCTGGTTTCAGGCACCGAGAGCCATCAGGTAAGCAGCCAATTAAAGAAACTCTTGTTTATTTCAGTTTCAGTTGACACATCACATTGTCTAGCAAAACTGTAAACAGGCTAGTTCAATGACAAAAGAAGTTTGAAAGAGAGACTGAATAGGAGAATTGGTTTCAGGCATGAGGCTGTATGGGACACTCAGCTTTATTATAGGTTTAGGCTGCTAAGGCTTGTGCTGCAGCAGACTGTCTATCACAGAATTTAGAGGGGAAATGTATGAAACAGGCTCACTTTAGTTTAGCACTCATGGCCTATGACCTATATGACTCAACTCACTGATCTATAATTTGATGTCCCAGGCTTCAGTGTGGAACTGTGCAATAAATAAAAAAAAAAAACAACGTAGATCACTTGAGAGGGGTTGGTTGGTTATAGGGGCATGGAAAGTTTTCTTATGTGTGCTGTAGAGGAGGGGAGCACACGCACACGCACACACGCACACACACGCATCAGGTTTAGGCCGGTTTGGTGAATACTCAATGCTTCAGGAAGCACTCAGTGCTCCGCCCCCTCGAGCACCAGCTATAAACACGAAGTTGGAAACATGGGAACTGACAGCGGCGCATTCCTCTACACACTCATACTCATACACACATATACCCACACACACACACACACCCCCACTCACACGGCTGGTCCGGACACATCTGAGCAGTCGCGACTGATGAGATATTTATGTGTATGTTTATAGTCAGTCGCTCGGCGTATTTGTTACCGGTGGTCTCTCCCCCCCTGCGCTCGTGACTTTTTAAAAGGGCTCGCCAGGGCACTCCGCCCCTGATTTCTCCGGCTCTCGGCTGCCGAGATCCATGGAAGTGGCCGGCATCTACGAACGGGACTGCTTTGCTTTCCACCCGGGGAACACCTCTTTCGACGACGCGTACCGTCACCTGGCCGACGGCCCCATGACGAAGCTGGGCATCGCAGAGCACGAGAAGGCGATCGACATCAGCATCTACGTGGACGCTCCTTTTCTGCAGCAGCACCACCCGCACCAGCACCAGCCGCCGCTGAGCCACGAGCTGCTCTTCCCGGACTACTCGAGCGAGGACGTGAAAGCGGTGGAGCGCGAGGACCGCGCAGACCGCGAGCACGACCACGAGCGTGCCTCGCACCGGCTCGACTACGCCGAGCTGCACGAGACGCGGCTGGACGCCGTGCTGGGCACGGACTTCCTCGGCCGCTGCTGGAGGGGTGGCGACGAGCCTGGACGCATGGACGGAGGCGCGTACCTGCGCGCGGCCGCGTACCAGGCTGCAGCTGGCAGCGGGAGCCTAGGAGACGTGTCCGCCGCCTCGTCCTCGTGCTCCAGCCCGCCGGGCACGCCCGCGCCTCCGCAACAGGGCAGCGCTTCCAAAAGTGGCAAGGCGGCACCTCCTTCCTCCTCCTCCAAGGGCAAAAAGCGGCTGGACAAAGACAGCGACGAGTACCGGCAGCGGCGAGAGCGCAACAACCTGGCCGTGCGCAAGAGCCGCGACAAGGCCAAGATGCGCAACATGGAGACGCAGCACAAGGTGCTGGAGCTGGCCGCGGAGAACGACAGGCTGCAGAAGCGCGTGGAGCAGCTGTCGCGGGAGCTCGCCACGCTCCGCAATCTGCTGTCCGCCACCGGCCAGTGCTGACAGGACTGAAACTCTGAGAATGCGCAGAGTCGGACTTGTGATTCAAAGAAAAAATATAAAAAACGACATTCTGTTTTTATTTTTTTCATAAATAATAATGTTTACAAGTGCGAGAAAGTGGACGACAGCGCGCGCGGGATTGCGCAACCCTGTCCTCGTGCTTGGGGACTTTTTTGTATGTCACTTTTTGGTGTCATGTTGTTGATGTGTTTTTTTGTTTTCTTTGGTCTGTACAGTATTTTTGTACGGGGTGGGAAAATCTCTACTGTTTAATACTCCTATTTAAAATACATTGTTTTTTTCTCTCCCCCATAACTGGGGCAGTGGCTGTCAAGGGAAGAGTTGTACTGCAGAGGTATGATGCAACTCATTGTAACAGTATTGGCAATGCAATGAAGTAGTCTGCTTAAAGAGAATAAGGGTACATAACTTCTATTGCTATATAATATTTTATTGGATTAAATGATTTTTACATCTTTCAGCCTTCTGGTCTAATTGCATTGGTTTGTTCGCCTCTAATTACAGACACACCCCCTTCTGCTGAAGTCTAGAAAGAGCTTTCATGTCAGAGCACACACATTCTTCTGCTGGCTCATTTAATAAGCTCTTTGCACATATTGTTTTGTGGTTTAGTTTAAGGAGTGTCGTTTAAAGCCCTTCTTATATTAATTGCTCTTCTTCTGATCTGAAGCTGAAATATTTATCGAGAAAATGAAGGGCTTGGGTGAAGAAATACTGCGACATCGTGTCCACTCACTCCGCAGTAATATGTGTGAAGAGTTTAAACACAGCACATTCAAAATGTAATAACACATGCAATACTGTGAAACACTTCCGAGGCGTAGATGCGATATAGATCAATAAATCTGCTTATTGCCTGTAAGAAGTATGCTGAAGATTATTAAAAATGTTCTTGATATTAACGAGAGATGGAAAACTTGGTAGATACTGGAAACAAGGAGGCTTTTTCGACTGGTTCGTCCTTTGCCCACCTCGACCAGCAGTAAAGCAGAATTATCTAAAATACACACACACACTGTCAACAATCTATGAGTTCAGTCCTCTGGGGTCAAGGCTGGATCAACGTCCAACTGCTAGGAGCCCCAGAACAACAGATATGCCGCAGTTGTTTTTTCTTCATAGTCATACAGGTGGAGTGAGACAGCGAGAACACGGTAGAAAGATTAGTTTGCTTAATAAATACTGCCTTGAAAACATAAGAGAAAAAAACATGACATAGTCTAGAATACTCATGAGAAAATAAAAGAGGAAGGCCATGTTTCATAACATCTGTGTTAAAATAGGTGTCACCTACAAACAGTTTTAAGACATCATCATAATACACACTTGTCTAATAGCATCAGTAGTACTGAGTATGTATTTGGCAACAGGGCTCTAATAAAAGCTTTCAATTGCCCAGTAACTAATGTCATACGATATCTGTTACCATGTCATAAAGCTTTTTGAAGCTCCACACATGAAAGAATATGAAGAGTATGAACAGGCTGTACAGATTTAGATCTGTAAGTACTGGGTCTGCTTAAATGAGAATAAAAGTACTGAGAATAAAATCTCAGACACAAATTTACACAGATTAACAATCAATTCTTTCCTCACTCACAAGGCCAGGTCTACCCCTGTTAAGCACATAATTAGAGAGCCTCAGTTGTAATTAAACGGCCACACCTGTGTATTCAGCACCGTAGGCCTCAATAAACCCCTTCATTACACATCATAAACTGATTCTCAGTTTTAACCGCAAACTTCCAGACCAAAATAAACTAACCTGAAATGAGCTTCCTCTGGTGTTGGTGCTTGATCAGATCAACCTGAAAAGCTTGAAGTGATACATTGCATCATACTGCAATAAATAGTATTAATGGAAAATGTAAACAATTCTGATTTTTTATGGTCTACATTATAGTCTTAAAGGTTACATATGAATACAAAGTGTTAAGTCTGGTTTTATTTGCTGTTGTTGGGGTGAGGGGTTCATTGCCACTGCCATGTTGTGATTCTGACCCAACAGGTATGGTACAACAGGTGTGTGGGTGTGTGTGTGTGTGTGTGTGTGTGTGTGCAAGAGAGAAGAAAGAGAGAGAGAGAGAGAGAGAGAAAGAAAAAATCCTGACAGGTGCTGACCGGTTATAGGGGGAGAAGATAGTTCATCACCATGACAGTGGAGGGTGGGAGAGCGAGAGAGGAGAGTCAGTGTGGGGGAGGGGCTGAATCTAATGTGTATATGGTGGTGTATCGATCCACCTTTAAAAAACGCATACACTAATGAGAGTCACCTGTTGGTCCAAACAGTCTTATCTTACCTGAAGGAAGAGAAGCTTTATACATTTGGTGTGTTTCATGCATCCCATTCTAAGAACAAATTGTCCTTATTTTTGTATCAAAATCAGAGAAAAAAATTGGGAACCAGTGAAAAAAGATCCATGTGTCGTGAATAGATAAAACGTTTCCTTGAGATTAAGGGTGAGACTAGATTAACATTTTATATTTGAATATAATAATTCTTAAGTATATTATTGTATATAGGCAGTTGGTGTGAGAGGATAGAAGGAAATGCAGACAGCTGATCCACTGTGGCAACACCTAATCATGAGCAGCCGAAAGTAGAAGAAGAAGATGAAGGAGAATTTTATATAGGAGAGAGAGGACACTTTTGGTTTTGTTATTTTTACATTTCCGGTGCATTTACATATTTCAAATATACACACAATGTCTTTTGCCTTTGTACTTTGTACTACATATATATATGTATGGCGAAAAAAGTATGTACCTCATTTGATCGTCTTCATTCCTTTACCCCACTCAAAACCTTGCATTTTGCATACAAGCAAGTCAGAACATTTAGAAAAATGTACTCTGGTCACATAAAACAACCATAAATCCCTTGGCCAATAATTAGCTTGTCATATTTGGAGAAAGAAGGGTTATGCACATAATCCCAAGACCACCACACACACAGTGAAATACGAGGGTGGGAGCTGATATGGGGCTGCTCAAGATATGGGACATATCCGAAGACAACTGGATCACATTGGACAAGAAACTGAATCTGTGGGAAAGAAGGATGTTTAAAAAGAAAATGACCCCAAACTTACACTTGGCTGCTTTCTAAGAAGATGCAGGTGCCTAAAAGACCTATGACAAAAGACAAAATTGGGGTGTCTTAATACTTTTGTCCTCCCAGAACAGTCTTGATTGCAGACTGCAGTGCTGCAGAACATGCTTCCTTGGGCACAGATAACGGTTCGTTTCTGAAAACCGTAACCACGGTGATTCTGCTGACAGCAGCCGGCGTATGAGTGACGAAGGTCCTTTTTTTTTTTTTTTTATTTCTTTGTTTAAAGTTATGAAAACACACATATGTCAAACAATGAAGGACTGTTTAGCCAGACTAGGTATTGAATGATAACTACAAATACTGGACTTCTTCCAGGAGAGAACAAGAGTTTTCTGAGGTAACCGATAAGTGGCTTTGCGTGTCCTTTTTTGCATTAGTCTTGAACTTTGGTAAAGTATTATTATTAAATATGGACACGTCCAGAAATATATGACACCTATGGGAAACTGTATTCAAAAATGATGAGGTCTTCAGTGTATATTCCACTTTATCTTTAGTATCAACATGCTTTCTTTAACTTCTTTGTTCATGACACCAAATGATTGATATCGAGCCTTGAAAGTATCACATTCATGCCATTTAAAGCACTATGTGCTAAGCTGTTGTTGTCACTGTTGTGTAAGAAAGCTTAAATTATAGGTTTGGTTTTGTGTTTGAGAGTATGGCAGCAGTGAACCCACTGCAGACCTGGGGAAATTATATTGTTTTGAGTAGAGAACACAACACTTCTCATTCTGGAGGAGAAGATCAGGGTCGCTGTGTGTTGCTCAATACTTCCAACTTCCTTCTCCTTCAAAGTGGGTCTAGCTTTCAGTTGCCCAACTTTCACAAACACTACTCAAGTACATTTACTACACAGAGCCAACAAGAAGACATTTATAGCACTGAGAAAGCAACAGCCTCTACATGCTGCGTCTTAGACACCTCTCACAGAGAATGAATGAGGACAGAATGAACTCAGAGATTGAAAGCGAAACTTGCACACTCTTAACAAGATAATTTAGGTCTTTTAAATTTGGGCCTCCATTTCCACAGAATCAGATTATACATCATTTCTCTTGGGTCAAAACTCATTTGAACATTTTGATACAGTTTCTTTGAGTGAAGTACAGCGGGGCTGAGGCAGCTGGTGGCCTGGTGGTTAGGAAGTTGCCCTTGGGATCAGAAGGTCATAGGTTTAAATCCCAGGACTGCTAACTGCACCACTGAGGCACCCTTGATCAAGGTACTGTCCCCATACACTGCTCCCCAGGTGCCAAATTGCTTGCAGCACCAATGCTTCACTTGGTGAATGGATTAAATACAGAGAAAGGGGGCACTTTACCTTATATGAGACTAGCAAAACCACAAAACATCAAATTATTGGTATAACCGTTATTTTTCATTCATGCTGCAAAATATTTGAGGTCACTTTTCAGCAATAATCTATTGGTAGCTCCAAAATGACCTGAGGTTATTTAAGTTTTCACTTTGGTGAAATAGGGAAGCTGGGAAAACCATGCAGTCTGAATCAGCATGTCATTCTGACTGAGACATGGTCTATGGCTCCATCATAGTAGTGAAATTAGCTGCCACTTTTTCCTTTCTTCCCTCAACCAGCTGCCTGGCTCCTTTTCATGTAAGCATTGCCACCGTCTGCCCAAAACTCACAGCTCTGTTTCAGATGTTTCATTTACATCACTTGAAATTTCTTGCCAAATGGACCAAAATAAATAGCTGAAAATAGTTTTGAATAAAATTGTTACATAATACAATTCAGGGATGCTTATATTGCTTGGGTCACTTGAAGAGGAACTAAGCAAAGGTAATGTGGAACAGCTGGCACTCACCTACAAATGAAGTGGTGTAGGCTTTATGGACACTGATACTTTCTCTTATGATCATCATTTGCTAAAGCGACCTATTTAATTTAATTCATTTGCACACATACAGCAAGTATGTATTTCATATATAGGTGACTTTTTGTAAATAACACCACTGACCAACAAATGCACTAAAGCACCATAGCACTAGATTCAAGATTCTTTATTTGTCACATACAAAGTCTTTGAGAATAAAACTGTGCAATATAGTTACAATAACTCAAAAGAGAAAATCTTGAAAAAGACAACTGAAATATCTGAAAATTAAAGAGAAGTAATAAAAAATATGTAGAAAAATAGATCAGTTTAAATATATTCAAATAAACATCACAAATGTAAACAAGTGTAAACTACCATTCAAGCGTGAATAAGATCTGAAGAAGAAAAAAAAAACCCACACAAAGCTTAATTTTCCCTCTTATTTTCATAAAATAAGCTTAATTAGGTAGGTCTTAGAAGATTGTTTATTTGAGATATGTGGTATTTAAGCAAGTTCCAGAAGAAGGGGGCTACTACAGCAAAGGCCCCGTCAACGCAGGAGGGGAAGACGCTTTAAGAAAACCAGGCCATGTCTTTTTGGGCATCTGGGCCTTATCATGTTCCTTATCACGCTTGTTCTACTCTGGAAGTATGCCGGCAAGAAATGACAGTCCATGACAGTTCCCACCCACCACCTGTATCTGTGATGAAAACTTTAACACAATACGCTGCACATACAGCAACAGCAACGTTTCCTTTTTTTTAGACCCATCAAAACAGAATGTTGCGATGTTTTTTTCATTAAGACAAAAATCCCAAAGACATCATTTGGGATGTACTTTTTCTTCTCCATCCCACAGTGAAAATGCTGATTTCATGTTCACTATCTGCATCATACAGTGGGAGTTCTGCAGCTATGATTCAGATTCACCATTCAGACATCTGTTCACACTTCCTTTTCACAACAAATGGCAACAACAAATATCTATGAAAAAAGCAAAGCAGTACACACTGACAAAGATTTGTTAACAGACAGAAATATGGAAATAGACGGCTAGAAATTGAGTCTATACACATGTATAATCCCATATGCGTAATAAATAGTATAGAATTTGGCATATTACATTATATTAGCATGTAGATTCAAATTGTAGACAATATGCAGGATTTACCATTGAAATAATGTCAGTGAACACGTGTTCAATTTGTTTAAACTATATTATAGTAAAAGAGTAAAACCTATTATGACAGGCTCAAAGTGCTCAAATGGCACATATAAGGAAAATATAATACACACGATGAGAAAGGTTTTTGAATAGAAATGGGAAATGTTATAGACATAGGGAAATAGATGGTCAGGATTTGACCTAAACTCACTCAAGTCTAAAGCACATTAAGAGTTAATACTGGATGAGACCCTGCCCACCTATGTCACGTGGTCAACATCCGTGTACCAGAACGCTCCGTACTCATGGGGTTTTCCCCCCACACGTTCGCTGTGACGTCAGATCTCAAGTCCCGGCCCGCCTTCCAAACGCCCCGCCCCCTTTTTGTCCCGGAGCAGAGTTTACCGGCAGTGGTGGGGCGGGTGTCCGGAACCGGGCTGTTGCACAATCTGCCCTGTCAAACAAAAGCAAGCTGCAGCTGAGGAGTTCATCCAAGATTCCCAAGACCGTTACACTACACGCCTCTAGCCCAGAAACGTCTCCCACACGGCCCACTTCTTGGGGGTTGTGTGTGTGTGTGTGTGTGTGCGCGTGTTCTTTCTTGGAATAACCACTCTCACCATCGCGCAGCTGGCACAACTAAAGCACAAAGTTATGCGTTTCAAGGGAACTTTGTAAAACTCACACTTCCCATCAGCATGATTTAGTGTGAGATTAGTACATAATTGCTCCCTTTCCTCAAATATTTTTTCTCCGAACTATTTTAAGACATTATCTCCACTGTGAACTCGGCTGTTCTAGAAAATTCCTTTGCTGCTGCTTCTGCGGTGCACTAAGTAGCTATAGCAATAATTTAAAAAAAAAGGGAAAACATAGGATAATATTAATAAAATGTAAACACATGGGTGTGAAAGGAAAGGAGTTTCTGCTTATTTAACCATGTGATGCCCTGTGTTGAGTAAAACAAAACTGGATGTTTCCTCATGTAAGTGATTCTGCTGGCAGCACTCTGAAAAGCTCACAGCACCACACAGTGTAGCATTTTAACTGATTTAGGGCTCAGTGATCATCATCAGCAGACAATAAAACAAAATGATAAAACACCACATTAACACCACAAAGAACAACACAGAACCCTGTCATCAATTTTAAGCTAATTTGAAAAGGTAGGTCTTCAGAGACTGATTAAATGAGATGTGAGATGAGGAGTTATAATGTAACCAGGCACAAACAAGTCAGGGGAAGCTGGTGACTTGGTGGTTAGCGAGTTGCCCCGGGCAATCGGAGGGTTGTGTGTTCAAATCTCAGGACTACCAGTGGCGCCACTGAGGTTCCCCTGAGCAAGGTACCATCCCCACACACTGCTCCCCAGGCACTGTGGCACTGGCTGCCCACTGATTCACTTGCATCTGGACCAAGAGGTCATGGGTTTGAATCCTACCTTCAGCAGACCACCACTGGGTAGCTGAGCAAGTTGCTCCAGGGAGACTGCCCCACTTGGTAGTTAGGGAATGGAAGTTTTTTGGATAAAAGCGTCTGCTAAATGCCATAAATGTAAATGTGTACCACCACCTGTATCTAGTGATGTAAAATTTGACACAATACACTGCACATATGGCAACATGTGCTTTCTAGATTCCATCAAAACAGAATGTTGTTATGTTTTTTTTACTGAGACAAAAATCCCAAAGACGCCATTTGGGATGTACTGGCTTTTATAAATCAGACTTTTTCTTCTCCATCCCACTGAAACTGCTGATTCTGTGTTCAGCATCTGCATCATACATGGGAGTTCTGCAGCTATGATTCAGATCCACCATTCATCTGTTTATACTTCCTTTTCACACTACAAATGGCAACAACAACAAAAATATCTATGAAAAAGCAAAGCAGTACACACTGCTGAGGATTTGTTAACAGATAGAAATATGGAAATATATGGCTAGGATTTGACTATACAATATATAGTATATAGTTTTGTATATTATATGTCATATTACATCATATTAGCTTGGTAAAACCCAAACTGTAATGTGAAGATATTGGTTGACCAAGTGCTTTGAAGTTAATGTAAAAGAAATCCTGCATTGTTTATCCGATCCTGCATGAACTTTTTTACTTGATCGAGTTTAACATTGCAACATTTCAGTCAACTTGTGGTCACATTGTTTAAACAGTATTAACAGTAAAATGTTCACCTATTACTACAGGCTTGTCTGGCCCAACTTTGTAGTGGAATAAAGTAGAATAGTTCATTCGGCAGAAGTGCTCAAACAGCCTTACTCATGCACTAAAGAGATAACGGTTGTGTTGCCAAACAACCTGCAGTCATGACATGTGAAGTGTATGTTGTGACTTGTATTTCACTAAAGGACTGTAGCATGTGACACTAAACTTTCTGAGATGTAAGTTTGATTATTGAGCTTTAATAGCAAGCATTCTCTTCAATATAATGGGAAATTACAGGCTGATTCAAGTCTTTTATGCAGAACTTTAGTCTAGTACACACCCTCAATGTCAGCAATTAAAAGGCAAGACGCAAGAAAAGTGCAAAATGCTCACGGTGCAAAAATATAGGCAGCTAGAAGTTTGCCAAATTTTTTCTTGCCTCTTTGCTTGGTAGATCATGCTAACCGGCCCCAGCAGAGCTTTATATGTAAAGTTTCTGTAAGTATCAGTTTTGCTCTAATATTACATTCATTGCCTTTGATGCATTTTAAATGATCACACGAATTAAAGATGAACACGTCTAAAGCTTGTCAGTTCTACATTTAAAGCTTGTCATTTCTTTGTTGGACGTATGATTGTTGGACGTATGGTCGTAAGGGAAATGTGCATTAATATACGAAATGTTTTATTGTTTACTGAAGTTGGTTAGTTTCGGAACAACGTACTGCAGAGAGGAAGCTAAGACTAGAAAGTCAGTAATCTAGCAATAGCCATCTCGCTTTCAGTGTTTCTTTTTGTTTTGGCCTTTATGGTTCTAGCAAGAGGAATTAAGTGGTCAGAAGACCTCAGACTCACACGTGTGACTGAAGGAAAGCATGCAATTCGTCCTTTTGGACGGACATCCGCTTCCTTGTGGCAGCGTTGTCGGGAACTCAGGCGTCCGCGTTGTCCGTAAAGGGCGGAGCTCTGACCCACCCTCTTGCTGGCCCAGATTTCGACACCCACCACCACACTTCTCCAATTCTGACCCAAGTGGCTGCACAGTGGCAGGAGCTGCTTGACGTGTCGCTAGGCCACACAATTCACATCATAAGGCCCAAAGTTGAGCAACGGTTTGCTTTCCTGTTCTTGCAACACTGAAGAGCAGAGCTGTGTCATCCAACGTACTAATAGGTGCATGTATATATGCCGGCTGTGAAGGTAGTCTGCATATATTCTTGCAACCTTATCTTATATGTGCTCGGCCAGGGATCGCCCATGTCCTATGAAAGGTAAAGCATACAAAAACAGAACCTCACTTAAACATTTGAATATACTTTCACAGTACATAACATGTGCAATGCAGTATGTACACAATATGTATAATAGAAAATAGTGCAAACAAGCTGAAAAATGCAAATTGCACTTTATACATATTATGGTGAAAATATACAGTTATTAATATGAAGTCATTTATAAATGAACAGGGATGAAACTAATGGAAAAAAAATGAAATGATAACATCAGCTATTTGCTATTACACTGCTGTTCCACTCCAAATACAGACTTGGTTGCTTTTTTTATGATGAACAAAATGACAAAACTGCACCCTACCATGCTTTGTGACTTGTGTGAAAATGCTATGTAGGCCCAATTGATGCAATTTTGGATACACATGGCAAGAGGAAACGTTTTAAGTGACTTTTCCATGAGAGTTGAATGACAGGAGCTTCAGTCACTGCTCAAGTGTTTTTTTCTTCAATAGTAGTAGATCTGATGTCATATTTAAATCTTTAAAGCAGACACCTCTAAACAGGCCTGTAAACATCTGTAAATATTGAAGCTGTGGTTGGAAGCAATTAAGCACCCAGTTACTGTGATGTTCTTAATGTGATGTGCAAGAAAAACAGTAAAGCAGATGTTCCTCAGGTGACTGAGGATGTCAGTGCAGGACGTGGTCAAACTGTGTCAGCAAAATCAGTTCATCCTACTACATAGAGAGGGATGTGATAGTAGGGCTGCAGTGCTTACACTGTTCATCACAAGAGATTAGACAGTTTAGTGCTGTGAAAACCACAGGCACAGGCCTGCAGAGGTGTGCAAAAACAGTTTCACCATACTCCACAAGTGGGCATGTACATGATTGGTATACACCAGAAGAACAGGATAATCCTGTATGCTTGGTTTGGTTATGTTGTAGGGGTGGGAGTATTTTTAGGTCCCTATATGAAACATTTCAGTCCTGACAGTGGTGGTCCGTTAAATAATGACAAAACCCTCATTCTAAGGATGCAAAGGGTCTCTGAATGATTTGTTCAGCATAAAATTTTGTTTTGGCCTTTGCAGTCACCAGATTTCAACCCAGCTAAACCCCTGTAGGACTTTTTGGACTAATGCGTTAGACAGGGCTCTGCATGAACATCATCAGAACACCAGTGTTGGGATTACCTGTTGAAAGATTACTGTAGCAGAGACGTGAAGAATTTATGCCAGCATGCATTAAAAGTGTCCTGTTGGCTTCTGTTGTGTTTTTGTTTCCTTTAATTTGCCATACATACTGGATGTGCACCGTAAACGTTATACTGAAGATCTTGTTTACTGAAGAAGTTGCAAACATGTGGCAATTGTGCAGCATCAATAACAATGGTATGTAACAATCAGTTTGAAGAAAACAGATCCATGATTTAGATCTATTAGATCTGACTGTATGTTGCCACAGGGCACACTGTTGTGATGTATGTCAGACCTGTACATGGCGGCAGTGACTGGTTTGGTGATTCATAATTCGAACTCATCAACCACAAACTGTAAATGTTAAGTAAGCACTAACTCTTAAAGCCTCGAGGCAGTGATTCTAAGAGATCTCAAACAATGGCATCATACACCTGTGCTTTAACAAATTTTCACAAATGGATTGCAGGAACGCAGATACAGCCAGTAAGTGATCAGGGAACGAAATCATTAATTAAAAACATCAGTATTCCTGGGTTTTGGATACTATAAGTATTAGATCACTCCGACCGTTAGCTGAGACTCATGAGTGGCGCCTTGTTATGTTCCATTAGATAAGGTTAGCATGCTTTGGCACCACCGAACTGTGTTTCTAGCTCAGAGCGATGCCACTCTCCCCGCGGTGCTAACGTAAAGGTTGTGTCTGATGTCACTGCTCCTCTCACTATGAGGTAGGCAAAGAGGTGCAGGTCGCTCGAAATAGGACAGTTTCACAATCAGATTAAAACTGATAATGGCTTTGTGAGTAAGAGTGGATGCGGGCATGAAAAAACCACGTCTCTATAACTCACGTGGTGGAATCTCAACCGTCTGCCCACAGAGTGATATTGGATCTCTTCCTTCCTGTGGAGATAGTGTGAGTGTTAGAAACAAACAAAAAAAATGAGAGAAAGAAAGAAAGAACTCTGCATTTCGGTACAGAACTAATCAAAAGAGTCATAACCTTTTCCATGGCCCCCTTTGAGCATGTGCCATTGTTTGGTTTTGATGAACATGCCGTTCTGAGATTTGCTTATTTATTAACATGTCAGTGTTATGTAAGCAGGCTCATTTTTTTACACCAACCTGGAACTAACACAACACATAGGCCTACACTGTATCTCCAAAAGAAGACACTCATCAAACATTAATAATGGGGCAGCTGGTAGCCTTGTGGTTAAGGCTTTTGTCCTGCGATCAGAACGTCCAGGTTCGATTCCCAAGACCGCTAGGCACAACTGAGGTACCCTGAGCAAGGTACCGTCCCCACACACTGCTCCCCGGGCGCCGTGTTCCTGGCTGCCCCCTGCTTCA
>JBBPDB010000017.1:11885161-11900299 GCA_037974465.1 Brachypetersius altus | reverse complement strand
CAGCGTCACGTTTCGGGGCGTGGAAATGTCCCCGCAACAACAGACCGGCGTACAACAGGTCAGTCAGCATAGAAAATCAAAGGAGAAGAAAACAGGTAGTAAGTCATTGATCTGTTTGTGCACGTATAACAATGGCGTCTGCATTACCACATCTGATCAAAACACTGAGTACATCAGTAGGATCACACGTCTGTGATCACACGTCTGCGCCTTGTTTCCCGGCGGACCGAAAGTAAACGCGACACTCACGTCTCCCGGAAATCCAATAAAATTCAACCAATCAGATGATGACTTCGACATTCCTGAAGCGTTTCCAGTTAAGTGTACCATATGCATCAGACGTTTAGCCAAGGTTCCGTGGGCGTGATGTCTGAGGCTGAGACTAGATACCAGTCAGTGCCACGGTGGTTGTTGACCTCTGTTCTAGCTGATGCCCCTAACTGTTCAGAATTTAGATGACATAGCAGTCAGGTCTATGGAATGGAGAAAGTCATGTAGAAACCTTAAAAGCTTAGCTAACCTAACACTGAGTTTTCTCCGGTCACTTTAACATATTTACAGAAAGATCAAGTAGAAAATGGAAGCCATTGTTTAGTTTCCCGTTCCTAATACTAGGAGAGAATGTAATAAACTGTGTCCATCATCTGGAAAGCATCTAAGAACCATGAGTACCTTCAGGAGGAAAAGCTGTACTTTAAGGAGTGCCTCTCTCTAGAAGACCGTCTGATGCATAAACAGTAATAGCCTCTGGGTCAGAAAGCTTGCAGAAGGCAAGGTTGCCAACTTAATTGGAGCCAGAACATTTGCAGAGAAGAGAGAGATTTTTCCTCCCAAATGAAGGGAAAGTTGTTTTGCTACTCAAGCACTCTGGCTACTGTTTAATTTAACTTATAGAGAAAACCAAAGCTTCCCAACTGATGTTTCTCTTTCTTTTCCCCTCTTTTGATCTGGTTACAATACTATTTAAGGGGTAACTCCCATCAGCTTAATAACTCGACTGTTAAAGTTGCAGTATCCAGTCAGTAATTCTCAGTGTAATATGTTTCATGCTCTGTTTCTTCATTAACGTTAGTATCATTGAGTGTTCTGGGATTAAGAGACAGGACAAAGCACAAGGCTTCATTTAAAAGTCACACTCTGACCAGGAGGACTGAAACCTCTGGAGATCATGATGGTGGAGGAACTGTGGTTTTCGCATGAAACCGCATGCTCAGGAGGAGTTCTATCACTCAAATAGAATTGAGCAGGGAGTATTATTGCATTGTTTCATGGTGTTCATCAATCGACATTTTATTTTCTTAATTATTTCTGTCAGTGGGTAAATGTTCCTGGTTGGTTCTATATACAGTATATGGGTACAGTGACAAAAAATAAAAGACTGATTAATCACAAAATCTTTTTACCAGTATGAAAATAATTTTTGGAGGATTTTTTATTCCAATCTTGATGATAAAACCCAGAGATGTTACCAACTCTATAGGACTAAGTCATTTTAATGAATAGATTTATTTACTATATGTAGAGTATGGTTGATCCTAACTTATCTGAATTCACTTGAAAAAATAACACATTTCACAGCAATCGAGACTAGATTATTTGTTAAGATCAGATTTTTTTATCAAATAGTTACATTTATTTGAAATTGTGCCTGCCTCGGACCATAATTTAATACTATTAGGTCTGAAATGGTTTCATCCAACACAGGTCAAGAGATAATTTACGTATTTTAAACTAAACAATAAGACTCACATATATTTTTTAAATAGAGCTTCTTTGGCTAAAAAGAAAATGTGAAGTCTTATACCCCAGCCACAAAAAGATACACTGGTCCACTGTTAAACACAACCCTACAATTGTGTTAATGGTTACTAAGTGGGACTGACATGGCTTATGCAAAACACATTTCTCTTAACTATTAACAAGAAGGAAGTTCCTTATAAGGTCATATACAAATGTTACCCTATTAGAACTAAACTAGTTCAGTTTAAAATTGAATGTTGAATAGACCTCAATACAATAATTTTTTTTTTAAAAGGAGCATGCTCTTTTAGGAGTTCCTAAAAATGGAAGTTATGGAGAACAATGCTTTGTATGTTATTAATCTCATTTTATTTCCAAGTGAGAATCATTTACATACAAGCAGATTATCAATACAAAGGTGACATTTGCTCAGTATTTAAAAACACCTAACATGTGCACTGAAAAGCTAATAAACATGCACAGCTTGTGCCTCATTCTCTTTCTTCTCTCTCTAAGCATTTTGATTGTTTACCCCAAGCATATCTGCGTATCTGTAGCCTGCTATTTTTCTTATATGTCTGTACTTTTCAGACATTTAATTAATAATGATATGAAGTTAAGAACGTAGCGTACATCACGTGATAGAGGGACTGACTTGTTTATTAACTCTCGGTAGTTTCAACATCCTTCTGTCAGCTGTAAATGCAACAGCTCTATGAATTCAAAGACACCAGATGGACAGGGCCACAGCCATGAAGTCGCCTTTGCACTTCAACCTCTCCCCGCAGCATCAGTCCACATGAACTACATGAAAACCAACAGTTTTTCTCATTTCTCTCCCATTGATAAACTATCATATTTACCTCATCCAAGAGTGAAAAATGATTTTGTTAGTTGATTTAGGAATCACCTTTTCTTTAATGTGCATATTCAAAATTTACATAAAGGAGGTGGACAGAAGCCCCCATTATGTTTGGTTCATTTCAGATTAGACTACTTCTAAATCAGTGGCGGCTCCTGGTCAATATTTTTGGTGAAACAAACCACAATTCATCCCCATCGTGCGCCCCAAAACAAACTCAGTACCTCACGGTGCACCCTGGGCAGCTTGATGTTCTTGCCTGAAGTACTTCACCTCCATGTCCTGCGTTTGCTGCCTCACATTTTGATGGATCTTCTCTCTTCTGCTCTTCCCTTAATCTCCTCATAGTTAGTGTTAAATCACTACAAAATATAAAAAGTATTTTATTGTGTATTTTATCTTACAAACGTAATAGTAATATTTATTTCAATAGTACATAATTAACAATATTTCTAAATCCCAAGAAAACATTTCTCACCTTATTTATTAATTCTACCCTTCTGGTCTTCTTGGTGAAGTAGTTAATCACAGTCATACCAGCAGGGATTTTTTTCACCTGTGCCCAGCTTGGCTGGGGGGTGGTGGTGGGAATCATTAGCAAAGCGGTCAAGCTAACAAGCTAATGCCCTTCCTTTTGTGCACTTGTAGACAAATAATAAAATATAAAAGAAAAAGAAATATCAATAAATACTAGTAAATAATACGTTACGCGTTATGTTATGTATGAAGCTTCAGTCTCTCAAGGTCAGTGCTCAGTACATAAAATCGAACGAAGTGAAAACAAAGGCAATGATTGGCTGCAGTACTTTGAAGTGGAGAACTACCCTATCACAGTAGGCAGTCACTTGTTTCACGGGTGGTATGTACCATTAGAGTCCATTGAAACCTCGAAAATCCACAAGCCGCCGCGGTTTGAGGAGGCGTAAATTGAAATGAATGGGGACGTTAGTGAAACATGTTTCACTGAAATTCTCTGTTTCACCCCAGTTGGGGGTGGCGCTGTTTCGCGTTTTTGATCAGAGCCGTATGATTATTATTTTAGAGCCATTTTTTGTTTCACACCAATAAAAAGTGATAGTTATGAAGTTTTTTTGTGTAATTTTTCTTTAACCTGTAGTCTTATAGAAACCCCCACTGTTCTAAATATATTACAAGCGTAATATTCTGTGGTAAAACACATCTTCAGGCAATCACTGTGCTCAAATATAAAAGTTCGACTATACAGAAGTTTTGTAATTTTAAAGTCTTTGATCCTGTGATCCTAACACAGACACAGCCATGTAATATTAAAATGAGTAAACGAATCATCTCCCAAATGAGATGTGTTTTAATGTCCCACTGAAGAAATCTTTGATGTAATACAAAGTTACCCCTGGAATTCTTGTCTTTTTTTTTGCTTGTGTGGCCAGTATTGTTCCATTTGGATTTGGGAAATGCTCAAGCAGTCTAGTAAAACTGTTGTAGGAATGTTAAAAATAAAAATCAAGTTCTTTTCTGGGATTTTGTTGTAGTTAATCAGACATCTGACTTTTTTTATTTAACTGAAGTAAACAAAAACATTTTTTTTCCAAAGCCACAGAGATTGCTTGTAATCTAGCATTTTGTGCAACTTCTATTACTAACATAAATGCAATGAGACTCGTCCTTTTATAGACGCCTCCACAATGCAAAAGAAATGAACACCAAAACGATCAACTTTGCTTGGCTAGACTTGCGCATAGCTAAAAGTGACTTTAGACTAGGCAAAATCACAACATTCAGTGGCTCAGGCGAACCAGCATTCAGGTGTTATTTCTTGCACACTAAAAGGAGGTGCTGTGTTTGTCTTGCTGTTTACTTCAGTTTACTTCCAATATATGCACACCAGCTCAATCAGTATCATCCATCACACTCCCAAATCTAGTCCTCCACTTCACAGCTCTCCTTATTCAAGTACGGTTTAGTATACTGTGATAATATTCCGTTGTAAACCCAGTATCATGAATCAAATCCAGTCTTGCGCTGTCTGTATCAATGTGCCCTTGCCTTTGAGTAATGCAGTTTGTCACTTACACACTCTTTTGCACAAAAGAGTCCTTCAGCTTAACTGAAGTATTGCACACTTCTGCACCCCTCCTACTGTGAAAAGCATGGCATGGTGAGAGAGGGAATACAGCTTTCTGACGTTCTCAAGATCTTCATAGGGTCAATTGACGTTACTGTAGGCTATAAAAATAAGCAAAACTTAAATCACCACAAGCAGTCATTTTAATCAACTCCATTGCTGGTATCCACAGGGCAGTTATAAAGTAGAGGAATTTCAACCAGTATATGCCACCTTAATGACCACCTTAATGAAGATCTGTTGCATGCATTTTTGTAGAAATATAGGGTTATTTGGGTTTTATTTGTTAAAAATGTTAATACTTTTATAATGATTAACAAGCTTACCTTTAACCTCATGATATTCCATATTAACATTTTTCAGTTAGCTCTTTATGAGGGGACCGATAAGCATTGACCAGCAACAAATGCACACAGTGCTATAAACCGTCTCAATCTCCACTTGCTTGCAGTAATGGGGTGCTAATGATGTTTATGTACAGTATACAGCATCTATATTTTCATTTAAAGCGCTTCTAATCCTATAGTTATAAATAAAATCTCTACATGTTTCTGGTAAATCCTTTACTTCAGCCCAATGAGAGCGTGTTTGCGTTTCTGATGTACTTTATTTTCTCAATGTATTAATCCTAATAAATTAGGAAAAATACTCCACAATCTACTGGCCTTCGTTCTGGCTTCCCATTTGAATGCCTCTCTGCTTTTGTGATTGATTCCTGCAGCATTTTACAGCGCTGTAACGAGCTCTGTTTTATTTTTTAAACCGCTGCTGATGCAGCACAGGGACTGATTTAAGTGTTTAAAAGACAGATGGTAATCTCTGTATTTGCACTCACTCACACACACACACACACACACATACACTCCCTCCTGCCCTCAGTCCAGTCCATCGTCTCCTCTCTGCTGCTTAAGATAGGTAGCACACCAGTGATTTGTCTCTGTCCTAGTGCCTGCCTCATCATTCCTGCCGGACATTAAAAAACAGTTAAGCTTATGCTGCCTGTCCACCAGGGCATTTGTCAGCATTTAAATAGTATCCTCCACAGAAACAACAGCCCACTCAAGAGCCTAAAGCATATAGCAGCAGACTGAAAGGCATTACAAATTATAGATGTATACGTCTTAAAGGATAATTAGACATAACCAATAAAGAAATCAATTTAAACATGAATAATGAACAAAATTGAGCCCTGACCAGATGTTTTTTTTTCTCTCTGGTATTGGACATGCCCTCCAAATGCAGGACCCATCAGTGGACTGTAAGGATGGCTAAAAAGAGCATCAGGATCTTTCTGTCCACCATCGATACTCTCTGTAACAACCACTCCATCCATTAGGCCACCAGGACTTTTGGTGACCACTTCCATCACCGAACGGTCTGGAAAAAGGTATCAGAGCTTCTATGTCACCTCCACAAGATTCTACAATAGCTTCATCCCACTGGTGGTCCAATTACTGAATGCACCACTACCCCCAGGTATCCACCTGGACTGATGTAGATGCCATCCACCATAGACCAATTACACACATTTGCCCTGCAATTCTCTAAATGCCACTATGAGACACCTTTACAACAGTATTTCTGTGCAGTTTATAGTTAATAGTTGTTTGTACTAGATCCTTGATTATCTGTGTGTTGTTGTCCAGTCAAGTTAGAGTCATGTTTATTTAGTGTTCTCTGTGCTTTTTTCAATTTTTATTCCACATTTATTTCACATTGTCATGTATCTGCACTTTATGTAGTCCTGTGTAATGTTCTGCTGCTGTGTGTTGCGCCATAGAAGAACAACATTTAATCTCAGTCAGTACTAAGTTATACTGAGGAATGACAAACAACTAACTTGTGTTTGAAACTGAGAAACATTTAGGTAACTTTATGTAAAATTTTCTGCGTGATGATTCATTTACCTATTTTACTTTTTCTTTACATTGTTTGTAGCAAATCACTTGAGACTTTCACACATCAGAAAATTGCTGTAGGGACATGGGTGCAAAAACCATGTAGTGATGCAAACTCTAAGTAACAGATCCATGCTGGCTGCCCAATCCGACTGGCACATGCACATGGAGCTGGCATCGATAAAATGCTAACATAGCTTGTGGGCAAGATAGCTAGCTAGCAGGCTGCTTTAGCCAGCAATGCAGCCATTGTAGCAAGCATGTTATCTGTGATTAAACTGGGAATACATAATGCATTGTCTAGCCATTTTATAATCATTATTTTTTGCAAATTATGAAGCACATAGTTTATTAGCAAGCACATTAGATAATGTTAGCAGTTAGCTGGTCGGCTAGTGCAAAAGAGTGTTTTAAGGATGATCCCAGCTTACGTAACATATAAACTACATTTCCTGTTGAAGTTGACAAAAAGGTCACCCAAACAACTTTAATCATATACATGTTTTCATTCAGCACCCAAAACCTTAAAGAACCTCAGAATGTTTTATTCCCGCCTCTATAGAGAGCATCACACACAAACAAATACAGTTCTGAAGCTTCTGTAAATAATTTAAATATTGCACTTCAGCATTCAGTGATGGTTGATGCTTGAGCCAATATAACTATTGTTGTAGTAATTCAAAACATTATTAACAATTAAAGTTAAATATATGGTTGTGTTAGTTTTCATTTTCCATTTAATCGTTTTGATATCTAAACAGTATCAGAGGGTTTGTAGTTTATTAGTACATTAAGGATAAGTAATGTAAAGTAGTTACCCATTAACATTTTAAACTGTATAATACAATAAATCACACCCCTCATGTGTACTCTTGAACAGTAGATGATACATCCATTCAGAATAGGTTTAAAAAGTCAGATTTTAAGAATAAAGTCATTTTATAAATATTAAGGCTTTAAAGACTGGTTAATATTGGGCTGTAATATGTGTATATGTATTGTATTTGCTATGTATCCAATACACAACAAGATTTTTCTTGTATTAGAAATTTGAACACTCTTCTCAGGCGGTAAGTGTTGTTCTGGCAGTCTGGGAGAGCTGACTGAAGTCTTTCGAGGCTTGTTTGCTCCAGAAACGCCAATTTATTGAGTTCAGTCATAGAGCAATTTATGGGTGGCAAATGTTTCCTTCCAAAACACTAATAACTGCTTGTGTCTTTCCCTGCTCTTTGGGTGAGCTTGTATTTAATGCTACTTTTTATAGATCAGAGCTGTTGTAGGGAGGGTCCTCTAAAATGTTTATCTGTTCTCATTCTGGCAAATCTGTTGATTTCTCCAGCCTCTTCCTCCATCCCTCCCTCTGCCTGTTCCACTATTCCACAGCCATCTGTTGGGGAGCCTGTGAAGCCCCTCTCTTGTTGGCAGTGCCTGTCAGGGGTCTGAAGGCCTACCGCTCTACTGTGTACTGGTCCTTCTTTTTGGCATGTGTTCCCCCACTCCATATGCCCATTTCTCAGCACAAAAAACTGCCACATGAAGGCAAGGTAAAGTAACGCATGTCAGACAGCAGGTAGATACAAACTGTTCTTTTAGATACATTAACATAAGCTAATATACAATTCAAAGCATATTCCTTTAGCAAAATTATGTCACATGACATCAGTTTTTCTCTCTGATTGCCTTCACCTTCAGTGGTGAGTAGAAAGAAGTATTTCCACTTCTTCTTCAAAGCTTTATGCAGAGTATCAGATGAAGTGTGCCCATAGGAATGGAAAATTCTCAAGAAGATCTTTTTGTCCAGCCTATTTCTCCTAGACATATCAATGTAAGATTTTGACCATTTTCTCATAGTTCTTGAATTCCGCCCCTGAAAAAGAGCCTTATCTTTCACAGCCCGATCCCAATCTAAGATCTTAAAATGCTCCTTCTCTTTCACTGCAATGATCATTATATGTCTCAAATAAGCAGATCTTAAGATAACCATAAGATCCAAAAGAAAACCTGGTTGTGTAACGGACCTGGTCAGTGGCAGGGAGTAGCCACTGCTTTTTTGTTAACGTTCTGGTTTCTTATGTTCATGTTTTGGGGCTTTTATTTTGATGTATCTGGGTTTTGCTTGTGTTACCTGTCTTGTGGTCAGGTGGTTTTGTTATTGTGTGCCATGTGCTTTTTCGGGTCAGCTGTTTTCAGTTAGTGTGTCTGGTGATTGGGTTTGCATCTGTTTTGTGTTTATCCTGGTGTATTTAAGTCCTGTGTGTTTCTTTCCAGTTATCTGTCCATTGTCTTCACTAGAGTGTCATTCTTAGAGCACCTTGTTTGAAGCTGTATGTTTGCATCGTTCCTGACCCTCGTTTTCTGTTCTGGCCCGCGTGCCTTTTTTCTTTGTCCCTGTTTTGTAAATAAATGCACTTAAGAATGAACCTTGGTATCCAGCCTGCTTGTCCCAGGAAAGCTGTCGGTCGTGGGGGATTAGCCCCCTCGACCGTGACAGGTTGGTTCATAAATGAGCCTGTACATCATCTGATTTTTGTCTTAGCAATCAAATTCAAGTCTCAAATCTGTGAGTTTAATCTGTTGTCTCACTTCCAAGATATATATATATATAAACTTCTGTTTCTCATTTCTGCCTTAAGTTTTTCTTTTGCTCTTTATTTCTCTTAAGTGGGGTTTTTGGAGAAACCAGTCAGACTTCAGTAATAAGACCCCCAATAAGAGGTTGATTCATTTCTGTGAGCAGCAAAATCTTCCTCTGGGTCTTCTCTGAGCCGATTTCTTTCTAACAAAATATAAAGAGGCAGAATTTCCAGTTTTCATGACTTTTGTCACACTGCCAAAACATGTAACTTGGTCTGAAAGGAAAGTTAATCACAGGCTTTCACACATCATTCACATTTGAATGAAAAAGCCAGCCATGTTCAGTCAGCTTATTATAAGAAACATCTTATGGCCTGGGAGCTGTGTGTTGATTGTGTTTAAACAAGAGGCCATGCTGTATTACAGTTATAGTCACAGTTCTGCAAAGAAAGTCCAACAGTTAATTTAGTCATAAATACAAAATATTTCCCAACTAAGTGCATATTAATTAGTGTTTTAAATGTACAGCAAGTCAGACAAGATGTGAATATATGAAGATGTGGGGTCAGTTAAGCGAAAATGTATTAATTTGTCAAGAACTGGAACAGCCAGCTAATAAATGAATGCTTCCGTACAGTTGTGCGTAACCCTGGTTAAATTGTTGAATTTCTAAGTTAAAATAATACATTTCCTAAGTGAAATAGATATAGATAGATAGATACACACATACATACATACATAGATACAAGATAAGCTGTGCACTGTGAGTACTTTTGTGTGCCTATTTTCACTTTGAACATCAAGAAAACATAATTTGGCCAGGGATGGACCAGTGTTCAAACTTCTCCATTTAATTGTATATGGCTGCTATGACAATGATCATCTAACATTATTAGTGTTAAGTCAGTGAGTCAGTGTCACGGGTTGGTGGTTTGCTCCCCTTGTTGTGTGACCTAATTAGTTAATGGGATCTTGTTGTCTGCCCCCACCCCTCTACCCATATATTAACAGCTCTTCCTGTTACAGGATGATTGTCAGTAACCAAGGACAGGTTATTGTCTCTGTCCTGCTGCCGATTAATTGGTGGTCACTAGCTTAATGCCTGCCACACTCTGCTTGGAAGAGATAAAAAGCCATCCTGTCTATGTGTGAGGGGCATGATGGCTGCTAGAGTGACAGCGCTGTGGCTGTTTTCCATAGACTGTTGATGCCTGCTGGGAAACCTTGGCTGTTGGCATGCCACTGCTGGAATTGTGCTTGATGTTCACTACTGTTCTTCAAAGGGCCATAACTACTTTTTGCTGATTTAGGTGGGAGTGTGTCTCTGTTGCCTGGTCACTTCTGTTTTCTCCTCTGCCACCGTGCCCTCCCATCTAAAGCTGCCAACAAATTGAGCCCCTAAATTTCCCTTTCTCCCAATGAAACCTGAGTCCACATGCCCTTCTCATATACCTTGGTATCATCACATAGGCAATCTGGCTACTCCTGCCTGCTGCCCCTTCCTCCGCCTCTTGACTGACTGAGCTACTCAGAGGGTCAAACACTGCTGTATTGTGCTCTGCTGTTGGGATTCTAGTCACCTACATCGAAACAAGGAATGGCATGTCACCCACAGGCCAACTTGTGACTACCCAGTAACCCAGGCCCCAACAGCAGACCACTGGAACTCAGCCAGACACTTGGATTGCAGGAAATATAATCATCAAAAAATATTAAGACACACACAAGGGCTGGGGGCTGGGAGCTGGGGGCATGGTTAAAATGGTCCAAGCAGCACAGAATCAGTCCCCACAGCATTCAGAACAGTACTGGAAAGTAAAGAATGGAAATAAACCAAGCACAGTTCACAGAAGACACACTGAATTACCTTGGCCAGCAGTGCTAACTGGATAATGTATGCCATGGACATATTCAGCGAAGCATCACGGTGTTGCTTATGCCAAGGAATAAATCCTTTATTAGGCCTAAAATCCTTCATTAAACAAATCACCCTGCCTGGAATGCATGTGTATTTCCAATGTTGTATTACATAAAGATTGGCTTATCTGAAATTACATGGACATGCAAATGTTTCTGGAAAAAATTGTGTTTTATACTTCAGTGCATAGGTCCTCTAATTTGAATGCATTACCTTATAAGCTAAGTTGTGAAACTGAGCAAACCACTATGGGAGAGTCACCGTGAATGAATTTTAGTATAATTCCAAATATGTAGAATGTTAATACTGAGCTTGCTTTATATAGGGGGTAGGTGATTGACTACTGCTTAGTAAAGCAATGATGGTAGTAGTAGTAGTAGTAAACATTTGCAAAAGCACATTTCAATTGATGTGTAAAATTGTTAAATAATGGTAGCCAAGACAAAAGCTTAATGTTAAATAATAGATTAAACATTACGTGAAATGAAAATAGCGGTTGCTCTTTACGTTGTGTTAACATTTCATTACTTGTAGACCACCAGAAACGATCTGAAAGTACTTGAAATAAATAGGTTTACATTTGCTTCCATAAGAGATGAAGCCCCACAACTGCAAAAACGAATCTGTCTGTGTTAGCAGTGAATTGACAATGGAGGGTTGCTTAGTCCAGTGGCCCCCAACCCCCGGGCCGGGGGTCAGGTGGTACCGGTCCGTGGGCTGCACAGAAAAACGTGGATGTAACCTGTGTTATATTGTTGGCTCGTGGTTATGAAAATGCTGTTAATAAAGCTGCGAGTACAAATTGGATTTACGTTTATTATATTTTAAAGATACCCCATTATTATACTTTTAAAATATCCCCATTTTTATGCATATCATTTATTTGTATAATATACGTATATTTATCTGCCACTCTTTAAAGGCTGGGCCGTGAAAATAGTTGTCACGAGAACCGGGTCTAACCGGCTCCCGTGATTTACCTCGGGGCAAGGACCAGGTTGGAAAACAGGTATCCATGCTGTGGTTGACTTTATTCAAAAACATAACAAAACAGAAACAAAACTGGCACAAGGGCCGCTAGAGACATGAACAGGATCACGTGAAAACAGGACTCAGACAAGGAATAAATGAGGCGAAATGAGGCCATGGACAGATAACAATGGGCTAAGCAAACGGAACTTAAATACAGACAGAAATCAAAGAACAAACGCAAAACAGGTGGAAACAGGAAACAAGGTGAAAAACAGAACAGAATATCAAAATAAAAGACCCAAGAAACAACAGAAAAGCTGTGGCCCCTAGTGGCCACAGACCGAGCCATGACAGGTATTTAAACACTATCACTATCAGTTCACAGAAACATTTTCTCTTTTCCCCTGGTCCATTAAAATGAGTGTAGAGTGACCATTCTGTCAGATGTGAGGGCACCATAGCACAAAGTGTGAACAGCACAAAATTCTTCCTCTGCATTTAACCCATTCAGCATGTAAACAGCAGGCAGCCAGAAACACAGCACCTCTAGCAGTCTTGGGTTTATTCTTGAAACTACAACTCACTCTACAGGGCCACTTGCATTTTTATTATTATCAAAACGCTAAAAATTGAGACTCAATGTTTTGTCCTGGCAGTGACTATATATTGATCTGTTGTAGTCTGTGTCAGTTCTGCATTATATTCACAGATATTGTAGTCCTCCTTTTCTCTCACCATTTCCAAAAGGCTTTTTTAAGTTCAAATCCTGATTTGCTTTAACAGTCTGCAAGAGCATTTGCATGTGCGAATGAGGATGATGACGATGATGACGATGATGATGAAGGACAGGGCTTACGGGTGGTCACGCTACCCTTGCAGGCTCACCATGCCATGGAGAAGATGGAAGAGTTTGTGCACAAAGTAAGCAGGGCTAAAGCCATATTTATTAAATATATCTATGGGTAGTAATGCTGTTAATGTAAGCCTGACATCAACTTTGTCGGCAGCTGCTTTGTATTTTAAATGTGTCTGTACTGCAACAGCACTGTGTTCATGATACAGACTTTATAGATCAGTTCAGATTTTATGCCCTGTATCTCCTTATCTTGGTCCATATATGAATGTCACTCATATTTATGTGTACACACAGCCTTGTTAAAAGAAAAAATTTTGATTTGTGACACTTCAGTCTTGTAATGTGAAAATAGACCAATATTTGACATTATTTCTAGGTATGGGAGGGACGCTGGCGAGTGATCCCTTACCAGTTGCTTCCTGATTGGCTAAAGGATAATGACTACCTACTTCATGGTCACCGGCCGCCCATGCCATCGTTTAGGGCCTGCTTTGGAAGCATCTTCAGGATCCACACAGAAACAGGAAACATCTGGTCACATTTACTGGGTTTGTAACAATGTGTGCATTTAAGGCCGAATTTTGAAATAATGTCAAGGTTTGCCAAGTAAACACACAGTTTTTAAATCTGTTATCTGTTTGAGACAGTCAATGGCCATTATATTTAACCTTCTGATTTTACATTCATCAGGGCCTGATGTTTTTAAAATGATGGCCTGTACCTGCAGTAGTCTTATAACACGTGACAATTGTATGAATCTATGAAGAAATGAAGAAAATCAATGTGTAATGATAATGCAGCCTCCATTGTGTTTATTGAAGGTTTTTTATCCTGTTGTTCCTCTCAGGGCTGATTTTGTTCCTGTTTCTGGGCACTCTGACCATGCTGCGGCCAAACGTGTCGTTTATGGCTCCTCTGCAGGAGAAGGTGGTGTTTGGGATGTTCTTCCTGGGCGCTGTGCTTTGTCTTTGCTTCTCTTGGCTGTTCCACACCGTCTACTGCCACTCAGAGAAAGTCTCCAGAACATTCTCAAAGTGAGTGTCTGCTATTATAGGGTTCTAGCACTACTGAAGCTGGATTATTTGATCCAGGTGAGGTTCAGTAACTGTATGGGATTCAGCTGGCCAAATAGTACAAATAAGTATTACATGTCAAGAACCACTCTGAGTAACAGCAAGTGTGGCAGTGCAAAATTAACACCTGTACCTCATTAAACACTTGGGCCTGTAAGATAAAGGAACAGACTCAAATCATGTTTCATTTTAGTTCTATGAACCTCGTATTCCGGTCACCAAAAATACTTTTTGTTCATAGCATTTTTTAAACACAACTCCTGTTTACCCAAATACAGCCAATTTTGTCAAACTTACATATATTGACAGATATCCCTTCAAATCTGAAAATGTGTTTTAATGTTACTGTAAGCTCCAGATTCAGGAATGTGACTTTGGTTCATTAACTTCCTCATTCCTGATTCTTGAATGTGTGTGTTGTGTGTGTGTTTAGGTTGGACTACTCTGGTATAGCTTTGCTGATAATGGGCTCGTTCGTGCCATGGCTTTACTACTCATTTTACTGCTCCCCACAACCACGGCTCATCTACCTCTCCGTGGTGTGTGTGTTGGGCATCGCGGCCATCATTGTAGCACAGTGGGACCGTTTCGCTACCCCACGCCACCGACCTACACGTGCAGGTAACACACTCATAGTTATCTACATACACTACTCATGGCACAGACTCATTCAGAACTGACCTGTTCAACTGAGAGTGAGAACAGTTTAAGTCGCGGCAGGACGACTAGCTGCAGTGCTACCGTTAGCCATGTTAGCTAGCGAAGCCGTTTCAGGTGCAGAGCGCCGATACTGTTACTGTACTTTCACACCAACTTGCAGGTTGTGCAGGTCACCGTGCTGTTTGTGTGTCTAGAGTGAAGTATTTCCAGTGAAGTATATGTCTTATCTGCTGCATGTTTCTCGTCTTGTTGTGGTGTTTCGATTCCCCTCGTGCCAACGGTACCACCCCTTTTATGAACGTGTGTCAGTGTAAGCCAATCGGTGGCAGAGATTGCATCGCATACACCAGTGAGGGCAGAGAAAGAGGGGAAAAAAACCACACGACTAGTCGACTTCTCTCTCGACTCGTGCCTGTGTAGTCGACTCATATATATATATATATATATATATATATATATATATATATATATACACAGTGGT
>JBBPDB010000017.1:11857637-11882973 GCA_037974465.1 Brachypetersius altus | reverse complement strand
TTATTAGGTTCAGGGGGCAATTACTTTTTCACACAGGGCCATGTAGGTTTGGATTTTTTTTCTCCCTAAATAATAAACACCATCATTTAAAAACTGCATTTTGTGTTTACTTGTGTTATCTTTGACTAATAGTTAAACATTTTTGATGATCAGAAGCATTTTGTGTGACAAACACGCAAAAGAATAAGAAATCAGGAAGGGGGCAAATAGTTTTTCACACCACTGTATATATATTATGTAACTGTTTTTTTTTCTTTTACATCTTAAGGTGTGTTTCTCGGCCTGGGGCTGAGTGGCATCATTCCCACCATGCACTTCACCATTGCTGAGGGCTTTGTGAAAGCCACGACAGTGGGTCAGATGGGCTGGTTCATTCTAATGGGCGCCATGTACGTAACTGGAGCTGGACTCTATGCTGCACGCATTCCTGAACGTTACTTTCCTGGGAAATGTGACATCTGGGTAAGGCACTAGAGCAGAACGATTAAGTCATCAGAGTATTTGGTGGATATTTCTTAGCCTGGTTATGTCCAACATTTATGTATGATAAAGAAAAATGCCAAATAATTTATTCTGGTAGTCATTTTATTACTTTTATTTCAAACTCTATCCAAAAACAAAACTCAAGTTTTTCTAAGTGACTGCATTTGTCTCTTTTTATCTCCCCCTCCCGCTTTTTGTTCCTCCTTCACAGTTCCAGTCCCATCAGATATTCCATGTTCTGGTTGTGGCTGCAGCATTCATTCACTTCTACGGCATCTCCAACCTGCAAGAGTTCCGCTATGGCCTGGGGGGTGGCTGCACAGACGACTCTCTCCTCTAAACAACATCCTTCTCTTTCCTCGTTTCCCTGCTTTTCACTGCATCTCCCATTCTCCTCAGCACTGAAGTGCTGACTAGTTTGAACACTCCTGATTTTAAAGGATTATTGTATATGTTTTAAAACATTTACGTGATCATTGATGATTGATGAAATACTTGAAAACCTCAGTGCTCATTGAGAGTTTATTCACAGTTCAGTTTTCAACACGGAGTCAAAATGTTCGGTGGTTAACCACTGTTTGATCGGCACTACCTCTTTCTTCATTTTTGGCCTCTGCACACTGCTGGGTAAAACTGCTCCACTTATTGGAGCAGTAGCTACAGGTTATGGACTCCACTAAACTTTCTAATTTTACAGAATTTTCTGAGAACCGAAATAAAATGTGAATGTCCTTTATCTGCTGTAACTTCATGTGACCTGTAGGGTTTGTGAAATGAACTTTCTTATATACATTTTTGGATGTTTGAATTCTCCTGTAAGGTCTTTTGGTCAATGTGTCTCACATATTCTTAATAAATAAATAAATAAACAGACAGACATACAATTATGTAGTTGAAGTAGCGCTCGCTTGTACCCAATTTTGTTGGAGACAGCTTCCACTCTCCTTGGAAGGCTTTCTTGGAGTGTTTCTGTAGGAAATGTGTGCCCATTCTTTGTGTAAAGCATTTATGAGGTCAGACACTGATGTCGGATGAGAAGACCTGGTTCACAATCTCCGTTCCTTTCCAAAGGTGTTGGATGGGGTTGAGGTCAGGGCTCTGTGTGGGCCAGTCAAGTTCTTCCACACCAAACTCTTCTGCCCATGTCTTTATGGAACTTTCTTTGGACACTGGGGCATTCATGCTGGCGCATTCATGCTGGAATAGAAAAGGTTCTTCCCCAAACTGTTTCTGCAAATTCGGGAGCATGGCGTTGTCCAAAATGCTGAAATTGCTGAAGCATTAAGATTAAGCCTGTCACTAGAGGTAAGCGTCCAAGTGAAAACCCTGAAAAACAGATTTATACCAATACTTTTGTCCATCGAATGAGTTGAAGGCCCGTTCTCGCATGAGAAAGGCCGGGCTTAAAGTTGTACTGCAGACAGCCGCTAGATGGCGTCAAAGACATTGTGGCTTCAGTTCCCATGTGGTGGTACTACCCAAAAACCTAAAACCAGTTTACTGTTTTAAAACGGAAATATGCTGATAATTTATTTATTTATTCTTTAATGTAGCACCTTCTATTTTTCCAAATAAACATCTTTGTTTTTTGGTTCCATTATTTCCAATTAAACATGGCGCCCTCTAGCGTTTCTCTGTCTTTTTATTAATGCAACGAATAGGAAGCATCCAGTGTCCTCATGAACTGACTGTTGTTGCTTCGTACCTTATTGTGGCGTGCTGAATTAAAATATATTAATCAAGTGCAATTCCTTTAACCCACATGACATGATTGTACTGTTTAAGGAACACGTGGAGTGTAGTGCAGCTTATGAACAGAACACGTGGGGATCAAAGCCTGTTTTGAATTTTTCAGCTCATCCACCAGAGGGCGCCCTTTGTATATCAACCATCTACAGTACACTACGTGGACAAATATATTGGGACACACTTGTTTTCAGAGGAGGGTAATGCTTCAGCATATCAAGACATTTTTGACAACGCCATGCTTGCACGAAGGTCTATAAAGACATATTTGGAGTTTGGTGTTCAAAAACTTTACTGGCGCACTCAGAGCCCTGACCTCAACCTCATCCACAACATTTGGGATGAACTGTAACAGAGATGGCAAGTTAGGGCTTCTGAATCCAAATGTATATTATTTAAAAAATGAAAGAAGTGATTAAACTTTTTTTTTTACTTTAGGTACGTCGTGCGTGCGTGATGACGTAGAGGTGTTTTGGTTGCTCCCGTGTTGCTGTGGAGGCGAGAAAGAAAATCAGAGTCCCCAAGACAGGGCAGCTACTTGTTTCAAAAACTCGAAATTGAGCTTGTTTTGAAAGTGAACATAAATATACATGATGCGGTATTTTGAATGAGTGACGGTTTCTTTTTCCACCGTGTTTTGGGCTCTCTTTCCCGGGCATCTGGTGGAGAAACAGGAATATGAGGCTCTGTAGGCGGCTGGTGTAGCAGCGCTCAGCCCTCAGTCCTCCCTCTCTGCCTGTGCTGCTGCTGTGGGTGGGTTGAAAGAGTGTTTACATTGCCTTATAATATTCTTCTGCTAAAACGACAGGACCTCAAACGTTTTAGATTTAAATGTTCTCGTATTGCATGGTAATCATGGTAAATTAGCCACCTAGCATCGGTGGCAAAGAGTGTGCCAACGGCGTTTAGCAAGACTGTAAATAAGCTAACATAGCTAACTAACGATATAATGTTACCTGTTTGAGCTGTGTTTGTGGCTTCTCTACCCCTACACTGTTAGATTATGGACAATGTGTTCACAACTAAATTCCGCTTATAATAATGTTCAGCCAATGTGAGATAACTAGCTCCAGTTACTCCTGGCTGGCTACAGTCGAGCCTAGTGAGAGGCACCCACAGGCCATGTCCGTGGAAAGGTGAAATTAAAGACATTAGATCAACACGTGGCATGTAGTAGCTATTAAAACATAGGTCTGTATTTTATGTCGTTTTAAACACATGATATTGGTAAAGCTTTTGCAACTTCATATACACTCGTGTTATATATTATATATTTTGTTCTCAAACATACACACGTGGATATATAATCCTTATATGTGAGAATCTTGAACTTGCATAGCACAGTGCTGGGTAAAAAAAAGGCTGCCCTTATGTTGCATTAAAATCTCATTAATTCTCTTTTTTTATTGTTATAGTGAGCATACTGATAGAGGTTAGCTGTGAACACACACTGGTAATGTGAGTAATATGTGAGCAGTAGTTGGCAATTTTAGAGGTTCTGTTTGATCAGTTCCTGTCCAGTGTGTGCATTTAACTGATGCATAATTTCATACTGTGATCTTTACTAGTTTTTATCAAAATTGTTCTTCACTTATTGTAGCAGTGTTCTTGATTGTATGGGCTTCTGACTGTATATTTACTGAGTGTCTGATCAACACTTTCATGAATACAGACTGAGATCGCACTTCGTCATCCTGCACTGCCTGTGGACGTGTCGCTCTCCACCATCGCCGGTCACCATGGCGCCCAAAGACATCATGACGAACTCGCATGCCAAATCCATCCTAAACGCCATGAACGCCTTGAGGAAGAGTAACACACTATGTGATATCACTCTGAGGGTCGAGAACACAGATTTTCCTGCCCACCGCATCGTGCTGGCTGCCTGCAGTGATTACTTCTGTGCTATGTTCACCAGTGAGGTACCACACCATTAACCATAACGACAAATCACAAAACACCAAAAAGGCACATGCATAATTAAAGGGCCCACATCCTGATTTATTTTTTGTATTTTCCAGAGGTCTTTTAGTGTGCTTTTATTAATCAGAATAAATCTTAATTTATTTACAGATGAATGACATCTGTTATGATTAGTTCCCCTGTTCTGTGACTCATTTAAAAATAAATCCTTAAAACATCTTCCTTAAAACATCATGAGATTTCAAACAAGTAAACTTGAAGCAGGCTGTTTTGCCACTCTGTTACTATGAATGGATTTAATGCATTGGGAACTGAACTATACAGATGATTCAAGAACCTTTCACTGAATTGTCAGAATTCAGCTAACAGATTTGACATTTGAGTTCTAAGGCCGGGATCACATTAGATAGGCTTTTAGCTGAAATCATGACACAAAATAATGCCCAGGTGTCATTCAATGGGCATTCCAACTATAGCTGGGAGGTATGACCGAAATTTTTTATCATGGTAGTTTTCAAAATTATGCCATTTTAGCGCTGTACGACAGTATTTTTTAAAAAACCCTTACAACTCCAGCGGTATGGTGGTGGGAGGGGCTGACTCGGAGCACACAGGAGAAGAGCCATGCGAAGGGCCTTGTTTATCACTTTTTTTTACTCCTAAAATCAAATTTAACTCTGCGAAAATGCATCTAAAACCCAGAATGAGACTGTGTGAGGCACTTAAAATCTTTTTCCCACTGGAAGATGAACAAAATACAGAGGAAATGTGTTCATGTTGGACAAAGAGGAGCAGCACACAGTGAACAAAGCACAGATCCCAGTCAGAGTGAGTCTGTTTTTGAAATTTTTTATATACTTGCATGTAATTTGATATAAAATAAGTGACCGGAGTGTAATTTGGTGTGTGTTTGTGTGTTCAGGCCCTTGGAGCAGCTGGCCAGTGCGCACCCACCCTGAAGAGCTTGGGTGGGGGGGTGGGGAGGGGGCAGGAGCTGAACCAAGGAGTTTGTGTTAGAATGTTTACTCTTGGTAGAAGTATTTATTTCTGTTTTGAAATGTTCTTTGTATGGTTTGCTTTGTTCTATATTGGAATGGGGTTTATGTAAAGTACCCGGAGCTGTACTCTGATCCATGGTATCTACTGTATAAATAAAGTTATTGTTATTACTTGTCTAAAATATTTTTTGCTAAAGCATCCACCCTGTATCCATGCCACGACACAAAGCGCTAACCGCTAAAGGCTAGACACATGCATGTTTCTTTGTAAAACATACTTTTGGAATTATTTAGCCTTTAGATTAGACTATCTTTGTTAACTCAGGAGCCCGTTGATGCAGGTATATTAATATTACTGTATCTGAAAGTTTTTTTTAAGAAACTACATGCACAAAAAGCTAAAAATGAGAAAAGACAAAAGGCTATTCCCTAAATGTAATATTTTCTGTTTTATAATCCACACGCTGTTGATCTGACATATCACTACTTTCACACGGAGCTTCAGCGTTTGCTCAAATGTGCAGCGGTGAAAAAGGTCCTTGTACTATGGTATAAGGATATCATAAAACCATTATCAACCGATATACCGCCCGGCACTAATTTCAATACATAACAAAAATGTGGAAATATTTACGTTATAGAAAATGATCTATAGGATGATATTCGGCTTCATCAGTTTGATGAAACATAACTGCTATAAATATAACACTTGATTGCTGATATTTGACAATAGAGGATGGAAAAGTTTAGTAGCTTTATGGCCTCAGTTTGACTAAAGGTATAAGGGGCAGGGGGCACTAAATGCCAGTCACACTTCAATAACAAAGCAGTACTTATGGTGGTTTTGAATTGTCCATATTACATGACATCCCGTTACTGTAGTAAACAACTGCTCTGTATGGAATGGATTAGAGCAATGGTTCTCAACCTTTTCAACAAGGCCCACCTATCTATCACAGCGTGTTGCCAAGGCCCACTTGGCCACATTAAATGATATTAAATAACCAATTGCGGACTAATGGCCTGTTTCGATTTTAGATTTGCGGCCCATCAGTGGTCGAGATACCCAGGGTTGAGAACTTGTTTTCTGCTAGCCCCCTTTAAAAATGAGTACGAGTATGCATGTACTCTTATTTTTCTCCTCCAGTGGGTGCAGTAGTGCTGGTTACTCAGGGAGGAATGTTACTGGGTCAGTTTAGTGTGAATTAACATGGTCCAGATGTGCTTTTTTTTAATAGCCGTCTTGCCATTCTGAATTCTTTCAGGTAGAGCTAGATCTTGCTTCACACAGATTCTTGTTGTTCCCACACTTTTATGTCGCATAGCAGTTATTTCAAAATCCTTTTTTGGGAAAATTTGTTAATTAAAGTGACTGTATGCATGTGCCAGGGCTTTTCAAATGTGCTTTGGTGTAATCTGCTTGTAATGCCAGTAACCTTCACAGTGCTGCAAGGTGAGCATATTTGAGCTTTAGCTAAGCCCAGCTTTGTTCCCCAAAAACCTGAACAGAATGACCTGTTTGCCTGCCTGTAAAGGTGAAACAGTACCTCTACAAAGGCTGGAATTCCAACCTTTGACATGTTATGCATTCATTTGGTCTTTTGTTAAGATTAAATTATTTGCATACATGTAAGGAAAATATATGCAGTTTTGTTTAGTACATTTAGCCAAATCTCCTCTTTTTCTCTTATAGCTGGCTGAGAAGGGGAAATCATTTGTGGACATTCAGGGTCTTACTGCTTCCACCATGGAGATCCTGCTGGACTTTGTTTACACGGAGACAGTGTTGGTTACTGTGGAAAACGTGCAGGAGCTTCTTCCCGCTGCCTGCCTGCTTCAGCTTAAAGGTAAACACTCATAAAATGGCCTCCTGAGGTCATGTGACTGATGCTTTGCGCACCACACATGCTTTTGGTTATGTTACGATAGACATACTTCTTTATGATGTTTTGTTAGCTTCTTTAAACATGGTTACAGGCAAAGTTATTGTGGTTGGAGCATATAATTCATGTAGCAGTCCCAGTGTATATACAGAGTATAACACAAGTTGTGATGGGAATCTCAACATACAGAAGGCAATATTTTTCAATTTAGCTCTTTAAAATTTCATAGGAATAGGTCACTGCAATTGTAAATCAACATGGGAACAACATGAAAACTTGCTTCATTCACAGCTCATGTTCAGACACAGCTCAGCCATGTCACTTTGAAAAAGTAGAGAGGCCCCTTATAGTCACGCACTGCAGCACAGCAGACAGTGTGAACAATGTAAAATTCTTTCTCTGCATTTAATCCATTCACCAAGTGAAGCAATGGGCTTCCGTCAACAATTGGGTGCCCAGGAAGCAATGGTACTTTGCTCAAGGATACCTCTGTGGTGTCACTAGCAATCCTGAGATGCGAAGCCACTTCACAGGGGAAACTCCCTAACCACTAGGCCACCGGCTACCCCATGGTACTATGATTCAGCATTGCAAGTTAAAGAATACACCTGAATACAAATAAAATTCTGACGTTCTCGATTCAAGGCTTGATTTGGTCAGCAAATGTGGGGGTTATTTATTGTTACATGATCAATTGCAGTCAACAATTTGTTTGTCCGTTTTGATTTATATTATGTAGCCAGACTATGCAGCCAGATTGTTAGTTTTCTTGCTTCTTAACCATGGTAAAGAAGACACAGCTGAATACAGCTCAAATAAACAAACTTTACTCTTCACTGCCCTTTAAAGGTCATCTAGCATCAGTCCAGACATAAAGCCAAATAAATAAAAGCCCCACATTGCAACTGAATTTGTGTTGTGAAACACTGGCAGACAGAATTTGAAGGACTTGCTTGTTCTACTTGTGCTATATTTGTTTAAGCATGCACCTGCCAATATTTGAATGCAGAAATAAAGTGATCGCCATTTTAAGCGATCATACCACAAGCCAAAGCAAAAAGATGATTATGTGAAACAGTCCTACAGCTTCTCCTCACCCATGAATCATGCTGCCCTGCTGAGGAGAAAATGGCACCCACATGGTATTCAGCCTTTAGGTGAAGGCAGTCTGCAGGCTCACAGCCTTTTGTTTTGAATATCTTTGTGAGAAGACCAGTGCGAGTCTGTGCTTGTTGGAAGACAGGTGGGAAATGGCCCACTACAGTCTGTCATTACCACTCAGCTGTGACTGATTTGCTCACTGAGGATTTGAGATTCTCTTCTGTGCGGTGATGTTGTGTGCTTTTCACTGTCTGTCCTTAACTGGGCCAATCCCCTCAGTGGAAATAAGCATCATAACTTCATGACAATGATGGAGGTAAACAAACCTGAGTTGCCAGAATTCAGCTGCAGCATTGCAGTGCTCACTGAACATACACCAGCTTGTCTACAGCTCAGAACATCAGACAGAATATAACAAGCAGACAGAAATAAAAATGTGTTATTGCAAAATGTAAGTGTTTGGCACTTGCCCTCACCTTTGTTGTGCAATCTTGAAGTTAAATTGTGTAAATACTGCACTCAGTAAAAGATGCAATTGACTTTATATGCTTCCACATTGAGCTTTGTTTTTTTCACAGAGAATAAATCTGTTTCATGTATATATATATATACACTGTAAATCCTCTTTGGATGATTTGAAATTGTTATTTCTAACTTTAGTAGTTCAAATGCTCATAACTGAACTTGATCTGTGTGGTTCTCTTTATCTCTCTCTCTCTCTCTCTCTCTCTCTCTCTCTCTCCCCCTCTCTCTCTCTCTCTCCCCCTCTCCCTCTCCCTCTCCCCCTCCCCCTCCCTCCCTCCCTCCCTCCCTCCCTCACTCTCACTCTCTTACGCACATACACACTCACAAACACACACATCCTGCACAGGGGTGAAGAGGGCTTGCTGTGATTTCCTCAACAGTCAGCTGGATCCATCTAACTGTTTGGGCATCCGAGACTTTGCAGAGACGCATAACTGCGTTGATCTGATGCAGGCAGCTGAGCTTTTTTCACAAAAGCATTTCTCTGAGGTGGTGCAACACGAGGAGTTCATGCTCCTCAGCCAAAGTGAAGTGGAGAAACTTATCAAATGTGATGAGATTCAGGTGAGACTGCATTTTTGTGTCCCAAAATGGTCAGAATCTGAATCAAACTGTAAAACAATAAACGATCGTTAAATGTCTACATAAGGACTTCATTAAATTTTTTTCTCTCAGTGTCAGTGAATACATTTCATTGTTGCCAATGCATCCAATAGTCTGGAGGCAGTGAAACTCATAAATCCAGCCAAAATAAATAAATAAAAAATCCAGCCACTGCACTAAAGAATAAAATTGTAACTTGTGGTTTAAATGCCCAACCCTGTCTATGTGCACAAATACAATTTGGTCAGCTCAGCGCAACACCTTGACATGGAGGCTTCTTACCCTGCATAATACAGTGTTTTCCTCTCTCCAACACACCAGACCAAACTACTCAGCTAATTAACAAGCATGTGTTACAACAGGGTTACTCTAGGGACAGGACCACTTAAGGGCCCTGTGTTTTTGAGGAGTTACTGATATAAGATCAGTTTCTGTGTTTTCTTATAATAAATGCAGATAAATGGAGATGATGAACCATTTTTAGACTTAAAGATGCTTACTATACAATTCTTGATTTAGGAGAGTATGGTTGCAGTTTGCATGATTCAAAGAAATGATTCAGCACTTTCAGGAGCCAAGTTTATGATGTTGGGTATTTAAAACAGTCTTGTTCCTCAACCATTCAAAGGCTGTCTGGACTGCAAAGGCATGGTGGCTGAACTGGCCGAGACTTGCTCAGTTTCGAACACACAAAAGGTGGCCAGTCGAAGCCAGTTTTAAGGGTTTGAGGTTAGAGGAGGGGGAGTTTTACAAGTATGAATCTGTTTGTGTGTGTTATTCTTTATAAAACCACAAACTATTAGCAAGCATAAAATACAAGCACAGGCCTGTTGTAATTCCACTTAATACTTAGCCTTCTCTTTCTACCCACATTCCTCTCTTTCTTGTCTCTTTGCTTAACTTCCCCTCACAAAGTGCACTGATGAAAGCACAACCCCTTCTGACTGAGAATTTGTTTCTCTTACCGCTGCTGTCCTCTCCCCCTCCGAAAGCATAATTGTACCCACTGGGGTAAGATTTATAGTCCATCTTTAGTCAGAGGGAAGTTTTCCCTCTCCATACCATTACTGAAAACACTTAGAATCTAAAGTCAATTTCTTCAACATTGGAATATAAATTGTCCGGTTTCATTTTATGCTGTATTTTGCCTTATGTTCAGTATCACATACCTCAAACTGACAAAAGTGAAGCACTTAGAAAAACTGAACATAAGGCAAAATACAATATAAAATTAAACTGGACAATTAATTGACTTTGATAGCAGAGTAATATTTCTTTTTTGCATTGATTGAATGTTTATTCGTTGGTGATCAATTACAATTCAATTATGTTATTTGTAATTAAAATTACAGGTGTACAAGGGATGCTGTTTGACAAATTTAATGACAAATATACAGGGATTGAAAGCTGTGCATAAATAAAGTGTGTGTTTCTGTGTAAGGTGGATTCTGAGGAGCCAGTGTTTGAGGCTGTTTTAAACTGGGTAAAACACAACAGGAAGGAACGAGAGCCGTTTCTGTCGGACATGCTGGAATATGTGCGCATGCCTCTGCTTACGCCGCGTTATATCACAGACGTCATCGACTCAGAGGTCAGAATCGCTGCCATGTTTTACTATCTGCCCTAGTGCTTGCTGTTTGAGGCTTTTATTCTGTCTTTACACTCACTTTTAACTGGTCAGTACATTTAGACAAGAACCAGCACATGGCCATAAAGGCACCTAATAGGCTTATTAATGGGAGGACAGTGGAACCAAAGTGGGACCGTTTGTCCCAGTGACAGTGTATTGCATTCTTTGTGATTCTGCTTGAGTGTTTTTGTCAAGTGTATGTGTTTGTGTTTTGTGTTTAGCCTCTTATCCGTTGCAGTCTGGCCTGTCGAGACCTTGTGGATGAAGCCAAGAAGTTTCACCTGAGACCTGAGTTACGTAGTGAAATGCAGGGGCCTAGAACCCAAGCTAGATTAGGTTGGTTTCTCTGTACATTTGTCATTTTGTTTTTCCACCGAATGTGTAACCAACGCACAACCACTGAAACGCTCAGACTAAAGGCTTAAACGGATATGATTTTTTCATGCTATTTATTTGATCATCAATAAATTAATTAACGTGTTATGAATGTCACTGTTTGCCTTGGTGTTGGCATGATGACAGCCAAGCTGACTTACTGGTTGTGTCAAAACACGGGACAGGTTTATATATATATATATATACATATATATATAAACCTATCCCGTGTCACTGTTTCCTTGATTTGTGAGAAGCAAGATATATATTTGCTTTTTTGTAGAATTTGCTGCACGAAATATCGTCTGTTTAGCCCAAAAAATGTTCGTTGTTTAAGTTTCATAATTAACCATTACTTGTCTGGTTACTATCTGGTTTCAGGTGCCAAAGAAGTGCTGTTGGTAATTGGTGGATTTGGCAGTCAACAATCCCCCATTGATGTTGTTGAAAAGTACGATCCCAAAACCCAGGAGTGGAGTTTTCTGCCTGTAAGTAAAGTATTGTATACACCTGGTGTACAATTGAAGCTACCAACACAATCTATTTCTAATGGAGAGAGATTATTTTAAACTATATAATGCTTGAATCAGTACTTGTTTCTGTAAAATTAACTGAAAATACAGCCTAAGCTATGTTAATAAAAAATATGACTAGTATAGGCTACATATGTTTAGGATAAATATGCTTTCTCTCTAATTTCTTTTATTTGATTTTTTCAGTCTGCACATTATTTTAGAGGCAAGAAGATTCTGTTTTCTCAAGAAGTGCGCGGGTGTTGCTCAACTCATATCAACTGACCATATTTTCTATCTCTATTTTCAGAAAAGGTCAAAGAGTCATTCGGAATAAAACAACTTTTTATATTTGACTAATCAAATGCAGGCAAGTTTAGTTAAACAGAAAAGGTTCCAAAATATATACATTTTTTATATTTGTTTAAAACATTGTTGCACTTGTAAAATACTGGCAGGTCTTCTGACGTGTAACAAAAGCATTAAAACCATAATATCCTAAATCTAAGGTATTACCTAAATAAAACTGGAACACAACTTTAAAATGTCACACACTTGCTGTTCCTCGTTGGGGAAGAACATGCCCGAGGAAAGGGCTGTGGTCATACGATCTACTATTATCTTGTACTGCTTTATGCTCTGCACTTCCTGAATTTCTGTAAGTTCAGGGGTTTTGCTGCGCTTATCATGAAAGAAAATGTGTCTGCAAAAGACAACTGTCCATTATTTTGAAATGATATTGGCCTGAAATGAAACTAAATTTACGCAGTTGCTGAGGTCTTCACTAGAAAAAAGGGGCTGTATTTGTAGCACGGAAAATTGTCTGGTAGACATTATTATTAGAGGGCTGACGCTTCAGGGGATAAAGCAAACCACTCTGGTGAGTTATCTCAGGATCAGAATCTCACGAGGCAAGGATGCTGGGGAACACAAAGGGCTTTATTGTGATGAATTTATATAATATAAGGACTAGAAATGTTGCATAAACACACTTTCAAAGATGAATCCAATACCTATATTCCTCGGCTGCACTATAGGTTGTCTGACAAGCTGTGTTAAGTGTATGAATCCTTTGTTGTGTTTAGATAAAAAGTTGATCCCAATCACTTTGTGTGTGTGTAATTGTGGGGTTTATGTTTGTTTTGTTTTCCATTTTAGAACATTGCACGAAAACGCCGTTATGTTGCCACCGTTTCCCTTAATGACCGCGTATATGTGATTGGAGGCTATGATGGCCGGTCACGCCTTAGTTCTGTCGAGTGTCTGGATTACACAGCGGATGAAGATGGAGTCTGGTACACTGTTGCCACCATGAATGTACGAAGAGGTCTGGCAGGAGCAACTACGCTTGGAGGTGCAGCCGTTTTTCCACTTTTGTCTTGGCAAAGTGTTTGAAAGTGGAATTCAGCTATATAAAGGATACAAGAATTTTAGTGGCATCTTTGAGTTCATAATTATCTTAAAGGATGATGTCATGCCACAATATAAGACCCAAACTGTATAAGTTGGTAATCAGATCTGCCTACCAAACAAGTTTTGAGAGCTGCTGATTTCACCACTGAATTTCTTAGTACAGGGATTACCCAAACTGTTTATTTGTTCTGTGCCAGTTAAGCAAACCGCCTCATGTGTTAATCCTTTGCTGCTGTTTCTCAAAACGAATTCATTTGTAATGTTTGAAGAGCACTTTTGTAATAGGAGGTGTTCAGTGGAAGCTACTGTTTGTAAATAATTTGGATATACCCTATTCTGTCAGAGAGAACACTTCCAGTGATTCCACAGTACACTTTTTCAGAACCTTTCTCACACCTTGACTAATGTATATGGATGTTTTATAATAATTGCATGCGCTGAAACAAGAAAGGGTTATTATTTCCCTTCTTCCAGATATGATTTATGTGGCCGGGGGATTTGACGGCAGTCGGCGGCACACCAGCATGGAGAGATACGACCCGAACATTGACCAGTGGAGCATGCTGGGAGATATGCAAACAGCTAGAGAAGGAGCAGGACTTGTAGTGGCCAGTGGGCTCATCTACTGCTTAGGTATGTGTAATTTAATTTATAGGTGTATGCTAACATCAGGCTGGAATATGAATGCAGCATTAAATGAAAGTAAGTAGCATGTATTTATACTGAAAATGTACTGATATAGAAATACTGCTATTCGAAACAACATTTTCTTAAGCAAGATCATCTCATCTGACGCTTATCTGTGTGTATTTGGTTATCTGTTAAGTTGCTTTTATATGATTACAGGTGGCTATGATGGTCTAAACATTCTGAATTCAGTGGAGCGATATGACCCACACACTGGTCACTGGACCAGCGTCACTCCAATGGCCAACAAACGGTCAGGTATGTCAATCTGTTGGGATTTAAACATTTTTTAGTATATTTGTGATTCTGTTGCATTATTTTTGAAATTAAAATATGTTCATGCAATATATCTTGCATATATTTTGTGTCGTAGGTGCAGGGGTAGCTCTGTTGAATGACCACATTTATGTAGTGGGAGGGTTTGACGGCACAGCCCATCTTGCTTCTGTAGAGGTGTATAACATCCGTACAGACTATTGGACCACAGTGGCACCCATGACAACTCCACGCTGCTATGTTGGAGCCACCGTCCTTAGGGGACGACTATATGCCATTGCAGGGTAAGATCTCCACAATTAACATTTCTTAAAAAATACACAAAGACGGATAGCAGAGCTAGAACTGGTAGACAAGGGGAAAAAATGTGAGGTTTGTAAACATCACCTATGGGTGATATTTAAATTGAAATGGACTTGACATTGAAATATAAGTAACACCTCACATAAAGCAGGATGTATGTTAATGCATGTTGCATTAACAAAGTCATGTCTGTGCACTAAAACTAAATGTCTTTCATCTTCTCCGTTGGCAGATACGATGGTAACTCCTTGCTCAGCAGTATCGAATGTTATGACCCAGTCCTGGACAGCTGGGAGGTAGTGACCTCCATGGCTACACAACGTTGTGATGCAGGGGTTTGTGTGTTACGTGAGAAATGAGAACATCACTGTTGGACACTTTATACTAGCAGAGACACACAGAGGAAGATTTTGTGGTGGTGATTGGCAGCTAACATCTGAGACTGGTCTACTATGTGCCACATGTATTAGCATGAAAGAGCAAGCCAACTGGAAATGCAGATCAAATGACTATCCTTTTCGTATTTCTGCTTTAGTCCTTTCTTTTGGACATGAGTTCTATTGTTGTCCTTACATAAATGTAACCTTAGTGATGCAGTCAATACCTGTGGCCTGCCAAGATGTCTTCACTCTCCATACATGGCCCTGTGGTTCGGTTGTGACTGTGGTTACATGTGAGGTTTGTGTGGATGAGTCTACAAAAGTGCAATATTTTTTTTGATCTGCTGCTGTAAAAGACTGAAAATGCAGAAGAACACTATGTGTGCTTCAAACGTTGCTGCTATATGCCTTATTGCCTTTGTGGCAAACATTTTACCAAATCAATCCATGGGAACTGATATCATTGTCCTTTCTTGCATTTATGATCTCCCAGCCTGTCCTTTGTAAAGCAAGAGCCCTGCTCATTGCCTCACAGTTAAAGGTACAGTAAGTAGGAGATTCAGTTAAAACTGAAAAAAAAAGAATATTAAAAAAACTGATAACACCAAGAGAGGTGGGATTTGATGAGGGGAAGTGAGGGCTTAAGGCAGTGTATGTGTTGGGGAAAAGCCTTTTCCACAGTGATCATGTGGCCGGATTTGTTATTATGTTGCTAGTAGTGCGTCAACGATGACGTATATGACAAAAACATTGGGTGGTACCTTTAAGTCTGTGTGATTGTCATACTATTTTTGCTGTGTTTTTATGCATTGGATGCATCAAATGCATTCAGTTGTGAATCAGTGATTGGAGGAATTTACTCCTGCATCAGCTGTTGGTCAAACATTGAACACGAACATTATGTAAAATATTAGTATTGTCCTGTAGATATGTACCCATTATTCCGAGTGATCGATGAGCAATGGTGTGCAATGTATTGCGGCATGTACGGTGTGCTGATGTAACTGGACTGATAACAGTTGTGAAGTTTGCCACCAAGATAACAAAATGTAATAAAATGTACATCATTTAACATCTATGGAGTGGCCATTCTTGCACTGTCATATTATGCAACTGCTTTCACTTTTAACAGCACTCTCGCAAATACACAATGGTTCTGATACACTATAAAAACAAATGTATTGGAACATAACCTGTTTTTCAGGGTTTGGGTTAGGCTTCCAGTGAAGGGCAATCTTAATGCTTCAGCATACCAAGATATTTGGAAGCGTAACTCCACGCTTCCAACTTTGTGGACACCGTTTGAGGAAGGCCCTTTTCTATTCCAGCATGACTGTCCCAGTGCACAAAGCAAAGACCTTGGATGCAAATTTCTCACAGAAAGTCCAAAATCTTCTGGAAAGCCTAACAATAAGAGTGGAAGTTGTTATAACTGTAAAGGGGAGGGTCCATATTAAAATCTATGTATTTGAATGCAAGGTCATTGGTGTAATGGTCAGGCGTCCCAATACTTGTGTCCCTATAGTGTAACTTGTTTTGTGTAACAGTCTACGGATATACCTGGTCGAGTTCAAAGATTTCAAATCTTTAGAAACCCTCCCCTTTTTTCTTAACGAACGTAAAGACACGAGTAAAGGAGGCATATGTGTCTTTACTTTCGCCATATTGTGAGGGAGAGTATGTAACAACGCGTTTACGTGGAAATTTTCGATAAAATGTTTGAAAAACTGTTAGTGGAATCTTTTAAAAGTGTATTCGGTTACACCAATAGGAGGCGACCTTACCGACGCTGGCCTATAGCGTTTCAGCACTGCAGGCGCGAGACCACAGGGTTGTATAAAAGCTGGAGCCCGGGGTCAGTCCGTACTGCTGTGTTGGCGGAGACACGTTGCGCGTCTAAAGTCGACGGAGCGCCGGACTTGTCGTTTTTTAATCCACACTAAAATTATTTACCTTTTCTCTTTTCAAAGGCTCTAGTACCACTTAATCATTACCCAAAATGGTAAGTTTTATTCTTCTCTATTTTTTTCAATGCTATCGTTCTCAACTTGTCGGCAAAGGCGCCAAAATGCTCTACATTCTTTCGTATAAGACTCGTTTTTTTCTTTTTCTAAGACGACAAAAATTTGCAAAGAAATTGGTGTCTAAACTTATTTACCTGTATAGACTTTTTGAATGTTTTTTTATAAGTTTTAATGTAGTATTTAAAGTAATCAATTCTTTCATTCATTTAGAAAAAATGGGGAAAATAAAGTTCATGTAATGAATCGCCTTGGTATGTAACTCGAAACGTTTTGATCTTTGTGTGACGAGGCTGAAACTGGCTACTTTTTTCCTTCCACCTTAAAATTGTGTTGCAACTGCTGTCCAATGCCTGGTATTAAAGTGGAAGTGCATTTTGAGGTGGAACAAAGAAGGAACTTGAGTTCGCGTTGTGGAGGACTTTGTTTGGAGTGTTTTGACTGTTAGACACTGCGTTGGGGAGTTTGGAGGGAAAGGTGTAGAGGGTTTTGACTGATTTGGAGGGACTGGTGTTTAAAAGAGGCCCTTCTGGTCTTCTGAACCAAGCAGGAAGGAGGGAGTGGGGGATGGTATGAGGCCCACACTAAAGCAGACTATCTCGCTTGGTTAAGGGCGCTTTAGTTGTTATTTTTGGATCCAACTTTGGTAGCCGTCGTGTGACTTCTGTATAAAAAAATGAAGCCTTTCCTTCCCTGTCGCCCATTTTGACTGAAGTCTCGCGATGTCGGAGCTGCTAGTGCGTCAAGCGGCCTCGTGAGGGGCAGGGTGAGACTTTGCCCCAACATGTGCTGATCCTGCACTCCGTTTTAATCATTTTGTCGTTCATGTATGAGTGACATGGTAATTACGCCAGCACTGGGGTTTCAAATGTTAGGTTAAATTAGTTAAAACCTGTCCATCAATCTCGGTGCATTCTAAGACGTGACATGGGAACGAGGAAGAAAAGTTTTTTTCCTTCCCAAAATGTGATGTGACACGCCTCTCACCTCTGCCCTTCATTTTTGTTCTCCAGATCATAATTCCTGCTGAGAATTCGAGTCTACCCTTTTCATTTAGTAGCACCATTGATTGGCCAACCTCTGTTCCTTCTCTCCTTTCTATAAAATCATTAAAGCCGACATTAAGTCCGTTTTATCACTGGGGTTGTGTGCTGTACTCCAGATTCCAGGATGTTTCTGTATTTATCTTTATAACCAAACTGTGACTAGTGTCAAGTACATCTGCCTGACTCCAGGCTGCATTTCTCAGTCTGCTTTAAAATAAGGTTGGTAGAGGGTCACAGGGGTCACCATTGTTCCATACATACCAGGGATTTGGTATTTTAAAAATCCCCCCCCCCCCTTAAAATGTCCCCTGGATGGTGCCCTTGGCCTCCTTCCTGTGCTGACTTGTTTCCCAACGACTAAGTGCTGGTAAGTTGGCATTGTGTATGTGGTGTGTTCTGATAAGTATTAATGCCATTCCAGGCTTTAATTCTTATAAGTAGGCCAAAAATGTGTAAAGCTCTGAAAATTGATTCGAACATTAAAACTTATTTGCTATTTTAGACAGTTGTCTTTACTGCTGTTGTTGGCCTACAGAGAGAGTGCATCTCAATCCATGTTGGCCAAGCTGGCATTCAAACTGGCAATGCATGTTGGGAGCTCTTCTGTCTGGAACATGGAGTGGGGCCTGACGGTGTGATGCAGGATATGGTTTCGTTGCCCAACTCCCGTCAGGACCCCTTCAACACCTTTTTCAACACAGGCAGCTCTGGCCGCCATGTGCCTAGGGCCATATTTGTGGACCTGGAGCCTACTGTGGTGGGTAAGCATCCAGTTTTAACTGTTCTTTTTTTCTTTTCCTTTTCCCTTGCATGGGGTGTGTGCGCAGCGTGAGTGCATCTCTATCCACGTGGGCCAAGCTGGTGTGCAGATTGGAAATGCATGCTGGGAGTTGTACTGCCTGGAGCATGGCATCCAACCTGATGGCAATATGCCAAGTGACAAGACCATTGGTGGCGGGGATGACTCCTTTAACACTTTCTTCAGTGAGACTGGCTCTGGAAAGCATGTGCCACGAGCTGTGTTTGTGGATCTGGAGCCTGCAGTCATTGGTAAGTGGTGGTAGAACAGAACATTGCTTTCATTAATAACCTTGATACTGGGGTGTGGGGGGGGATTAACACATTTGACATTGCTCTTACCTGTAAAGAAACGAGCAGTTTTTCAGTGTTCTGAGTACTGACATTGGTATTCTCAGAAAACAATTGATGTAATGCAAGAACTGTGTCAAATGGCCCATCTCAAAGTGTGTAACTTGAATAAGTTGGAGGCTTGATTGTATGTTGACATGGAATTTGTTCAGACTTTGAAAGCCTATGACTTGCATTTTGATTAACAATGCTATTTAATTAAATGTGTTGGCTGTACATAAGTAGGGTTGAGGATTGATTAATTGTGGTTCTGGACTAAATGGTGTTAATATCTATTGGAAATTTGTTTGCACAAAAGGATGGGTTGCATATGTGTGACTACATGTTCATGTCATAAACTAAAGACTAAAAGGGTTAACAAATGGGACTAACTCCATCTCTGGTAGAATCTTGACCTATTAGCAGCTATTAACTTTAGGTTTACTAGTGTGAGGGATGTGCATTGTCTACAAAACACCCATGTACATCACTATTAAAGTGTCTTATGAATGTTGTAAATGTAAAAATAAAACTGTAAATTACAGATGAGGTGAGGAGTGGCACATATAAGCAGCTCTTCCACCCAGAACAGCTCATCTCTGGGAAGGAGGATGCAGCTAATAACTATGCCCGTGGCCACTACACTGTTGGCAAGGAGATCATTGATGTGGTCCTGGAGCGTGTTCGCAAACTGGTAAGATTTTTCTAGGATTATTTCCCAGACATTACACATTAAATATGTACATACCATTACTATGTACTATTAAAATGTGGGAGGACCTTTTTGGTTTCTGGATTTTTGATCCAATGTCGAGTTTAAGCAAATCTTTTTCTTCTTCTTCTTACCCCTTCCCCATAGACTGACCAGTGTACAGGTCTCCAAGGTTTCCTGATCTTCCACAGCTTTGGTGGAGGCACTGGTTCTGGTTTCACTTCCCTGCTGATGGAGCGCCTGTCCGTTGACTATGGCAAAAAATCAAAGCTAGAGTTTGCCATTTATCCAGCACCACAGGTATCCACTGCTGTGGTTGAGCCTTACAACTCAATCCTGACCACCCACACCACTCTGGAGCACTCCGACTGTGCCTTTATGGTTGACAATGAGGCCATCTACGATATCTGCCGCAGAAACCTTGACATCGAGCGCCCCACGTACACCAACCTCAACCGGCTCATTGGCCAAATCGTGTCCTCGATCACTGCCTCCCTGCGTTTTGATGGGGCCCTGAACGTGGATCTGACGGAGTTTCAGACCAACCTGGTGCCTTATCCCAGAATACACTTCCCCCTGGTCACCTACTCGCCAATCATCTCTGCTGAGAAGGCTTATCACGAGCAGTTGTCTGTTGCTGAAATTACCACTGCCTGCTTTGAGCCATCCAATCAGATGGTGAAGTGCGATCCCCGTCACGGCAAGTACATGGCTTGTTGTATGCTGTATCGTGGTGATGTTGTACCCAAAGATGTGAACGCTGCCATTGCCAACATCAAGACCAAACGCTCTATCCAGTTTGTGGACTGGTGCCCAACTGGTTTCAAGGTGAGAATGAGAGTTCATCATATCGACTTTACATGGATGAAAGTACAGCTAAGAATATTACTATTTATAGCTATGTGGTGGACATTTGTCCATTTCATGGATAACAGTGCTAGAAACCACAGAGCCAAATGTGTTTGCGATTGCGTTTGGTCTTTATTAACTTGTAGTGTATAAGCGTGTGGCCTGGCTGTTTGTGTTCAAAAGTAAAGAACACCTTGGCAGATAATTTTGCAAAACATTTTGCTTGGTGTTCATTTAAAACTAGCAGTTGATTAAATACATCTCTTTTGTGCTAGGTTGGCATCAACTACCAGCCTCCCACAGTGGTTCCTGGTGGAGACCTGGCCAAGGTGCAGAGAGCTGTGTGCATGCTGAGCAACACCACAGCCATCGCTGAGGCCTGGGCCCGTCTGGATCACAAATTTGATCTGATGTACGCCAAGCGTGCCTTCGTACATTGGTATGTTGGTGAGGGCATGGAGGAGGGTGAGTTCTCTGAGGCCAGAGAGGACCTCGCAGCCTTGGAGAAAGATTATGAAGAGGTGGGCACAGAGACTATTGAAGATGAGGAGGAGGGAGAGGAGTATTAATCTTCAAGAGACCAGCAGTAGAAGTTGGTACTTTTACCTCTCTAGTGCCAGGTTGCCACACCGTGTCCCGAAGAAAGGGAACAATTCTGTTGTCTCTTCATTCTTTGTATGTGTTTTATCCTGTCCTTCAGTCAGTGGTGTCATTCCTCAATTTTCCTGTATCTTCACTTAAGCCTTGCCGAGTTGCCAATCGCATTTTCGTTTTGTACTGTTTTATTTCTTTACTGACTCTGCTGACATCCTTGATAAATGTTGCAACTGACTGCAATATTGTTTCTGAATAAATTTCATTAAAATTGCTAAAGGTATTACAATACTGAATTCAAAGTGTCTTCATTTTAAATGTCACAATTGTATTTTGTCTGATTTGCGAACTGTGGATCCACATACTAATCAACTCTCCCATTATGCTCAAAACTATAGGCTTTTGCTCAGCCAAGGTCAAGGATAGCAGATGGGGAGAGGGAATTTAGTTCAACTATTTTTCTGCCTATTTTTTCAGATTATTTTTCCATATAAATGCACCTTGTTTAAATCTAGTGTTTCAGAATCTCAAATTGAATTTTGCTGGCCATCTTGCCCACAATCAGATTCTAATGCACTGACTATAGAGATTACTTTGTTAGAATAGCAGTTAACTCATGGTGCTTTTTCAGTTGCTGGTTGTGAAGCAATACATCCACATAACAGACGTGTTTATTTCCTGATGATGTGACCTTGAGACTAAAGCGGTCTGCTCCCTCTGGTGACTGGGTTTGGCATCATCTGGAGAAAGGCATGGCATGTCATGATCATCCACGGTTAAATAATTTGATTTTTGGGCTGTTTTTAAAAACCTGGACTTGGAAGAGGAACAAACATGAATGTCGACAAAAAACATCAAGTTGCCCCATACAATTTTATAGATCAAATAGATGTTTAAAACCAACTTTTCACATAGCTTCTACAATAAACCGTGATCAGTGGAAACGCGTGTGGCTGTGCTTGTTGGAGAATGCAGTAGTATTTGAGTATGAAACATTGCAGTGTACCTGTGGTATGGAGGTTTTCTTTAGAGCATCTTAATGCAATTCAGAGGAATGCCTATACACTATGGACAAAGGTATTGGAACGCCAGATTTTCCATTCCAGCATGACCGCTACAATTTACGAAGCAAGATCCACAAAGACATGGAGTTCAGAGTGGAAGATCTTGATGGGAAAAGAGTGTGAGCCAGGTCGTCTTGTCAAACATCAGTGCCTGACCTCATGATCTACAGAACGAATGGCCACAGAAATACTCCAAAACCTTGAAGAAAGCTTTCCACAAAGAGTGGAAGCCCTTATAGCTGCAAAGGGGAAGACCAATTAGATTTGAATGCAATGCCATTCAAGTCCCTGCTGGTGTAATGGTAATGGGGTATCCTTTGGGGCAAACTTGTCTTTGTGCTTTGCATAAAAATAGTATTGACCATGTTAGAATTAAATTGTGCAGTCTGCTGCTTGCACCAATAAATCTATTTGGCACAAATAAAAAAATGAACAGCAGGTTATGGTGTTCTTGGCAATGAGGGTAGGAGTCTCTGCAGCTTAGACCGATTCTACAATACCAAGCTTGTATCAAAATCGGGATTTAACAGTCTAAACCTGTTTAGCTTCGGGTGGGTTACTTTATTAAATACTTTTCTTGCTTGGACTTTGGCACTTTGGTAAAAAGTGCCGCAGCACTTTTTTCCTCTTCACTATCTCACTACCGGACCCGCCCACTCCTCTACGTCATCCTTCTCGTAAGAACAGTGACCAATCAACTACTCCACAGCGTCTATTTAAAGAACAAGTCCCGGCCTCCGTAAGCTGTCACCTGAAGGTATTCATCCGCGGAAGTAAATACTATTATGTGGGATGAAAAATGATTGGGGTGGATTAATGAATAAAACTCTCAAACTGGGTCACCACGACAGGGATCTCACTGCTTCCAACTTACAACGCTTTACTAAAAATTAACGAGTGCATCAACAATGAATAAATAAATAATTATCTGTTACCTTAATCTAATCCATATTACCTTAATCTAATCGATATTGCCTTTTTACCCAAGAATTACAAAAAATAAGACTTTTCTGTCCTGCGGAGGCATTGCAGCTCATTTTTAGATCTCAGAGATACCTTTTGGAACCTGTTTCCTTTATGTAAACAGCACGGAAGCTGTAAACTATAAACAATCTGTAGAAAAAACGTTTTCAAAAATTATATTAACTCCGATAGTGAGAGCGTGTGAAAATAAAATACTTCTCTTGCTCTCCGTCTTGCAAAGTTAGGCGTGAACTTGAGGATCTAGCACCCTTGTAAATATGTTAAATGTGTAAAACTCTTTATAATCGGATAATTTTGTGTAAATGTTGATCTAACGTTTCTAAAACATTTAGAAGCACCACATTTTGGTGATGCGAAGATTTATTAAGTAATTTATAAGCTTTGCAGGGTTGGTTGGTATCTATTTGTTTGGGCGGATGTGGTGAGTGCCTAAGAGCAATCGTCTCACGGTGTGTGTGTGTGTGTGTATGTGAGTGTGTGTGTGTGCTTGACTAAGCCAGTGTATGTTGATGGTGATTGTTCGGGTGACTGGGAGCTAGAGCGAGGAGATATCGAAAGGCTTGGAGCAGAGGGCCGATCCTGAGAGCCAGTCTCTGTCCACTGGGTGTCCAGCTGCTCCGGGAGCTCCAGGATGAGCCAGCCGCGACCGGGCGAGTTCACGCCGCCTCCGGAGTGCCCGGTCTTCGAGCCTAGCTGGGAGGAATTCGCGGATCCTTTCGCCTTCATCAATAAGATACGACCCATCGCGGAGAAAACCGGTATCTGCAAAGTCCGTCCTCCTCAGGTGAGTGCTCCTAATGAGCGAGAGCCCAATTTTGGCAGTTTTCTGGCTCTAATCGATCCGATAGAAGCCACAGCCTCTTAGCTTCAGATTTAAAGGGAAATTTTTCAACATGGCGCCGTGGTGACAGCACAAGCTAAGCCAGCTGCTTTTGCTTTGTGTTCCTTCTCTGATGAGATCTGACCAAACCTGGAACTATTCTCTAATCACTACATTAGTTTAAATAATGATGTGCCTGAACACACCTATAGAATACCTACATAACCTAAAAATAACCTATAATATTAAAAGTGATTGTGAAGGAAGATGGGAGCTTTGCTAGTTAAGAAGGATAACCACTTCTCTTCATATGTCAGATTCTCCTCTTTCGGACACAAACAATCTCATCAAAGGACTCTTAATTGGAAATTTAGTTTTGCTGTTGACAAATGTGCAAACTCTGACATGGGATGAGCCTTTTGTTTGTTATGATCCAGTACACTAGTATTAAATGTCCAATTACACATGTACTACTCGAAAAAAATAATGGCTTGTCTTACAACACCATTGGCAAGTTTATCCTGCAGTTTGGAAACACTGATAAGATTAGGTTTGGGTTGTTTGTAGTCTAGGCAGTCCTCGTTTTTGATGAACAGATAACAGATAAGCCAACATTTTGAGAAGGAAGGGAAAAGTAGTTGGTAAATCAACCATGTGAAAAGTTGCCACACATCCACACACAGTGGAAGAGGCAAGAGTAGCCGGTGACAAAAGGTTTGGTCAAGAAAACTACGTTAGTCTTACTGTGTTTTTCCACATGTCCACTTATTTGGTTTTGTTGCTTTAGTTTCTCAGTTCAGATGATCTGCTGCTGTTCGGTACCATTTTTTTTGGGGGGGAAGCTTTGAAGAGCTAGCTAAAAGAGGATTCATTTTGTCTGGCAACACAAACACCACTCACACACAAACACACACACGCACAGAGGCCACATTGAAAAGGGGCACATCGCACTGGTGCATCACTGTGACATTGAAGTTTTGACTTCGAAAGAGGACCCTCCGTCAAGGCTTTTCAATGTCTTTCGCTTCATTTGGTTTCACTCCACACGATTTTTCTACTCCGGATGATATTTGTGGCTTCGTTTTTGGACCATCGTGGCTTTTTTTCCTTCACGCACATCCATTCACCAACTGCAGGCTCCGTGAGACGGTATTACGTAAACACCCCACGTTACCATTGAGCCCTGGGAACAATTGAGCACTGCTGTAATATTGCACTGTTGGTCCATTTTTTTAATTATTATTTTCATTTTTTTATTATCTATTCGTTTGAGAAAAAAA
>JBBPDB010000017.1:11845669-11857627 GCA_037974465.1 Brachypetersius altus | reverse complement strand
TTTCATTTTTTTGCTATCTGTTCGTCTACACCCCCCCCCCCCCCCCCACGATTCTCCCTTAAAAATGGTCTGAACTGAATGTTACATGACGACCCCAACGACTCTTTTCTTTTCCGCCATTTCAGTAATAAAATGGTATCTTTATACTAATAAATAATAAATAAATAAAGGGGATTAATCATTAAAGTGTCCAATTTTTTCAGATTTTTTGGTGTGAGAATAAAAACCATAACGCATGCTCAGAAATGCCCTCGCTACGTGACACGTTCCACGGATTCAGGTCGAGGGGAAAGTGAAAACAATACGATGCAAAATGGGGCCGTTTTTTGTTTTAATCAAGCAAATGTCCATTAAAACACAGTTTACAAGGACGGAAACACTTCAAACACTTAAACACAACACACCTTGAGACAACTGAATCCAAACGCCAGACATCCTAAAAACGCGGTATATTTTTATTTATTTATATTTTTCGACCGTGTCTCCTGCAACCCTTCACGTTCACCCGTCTTTTAGTGTTGCTGTAGAAAAGTGAGCCGCTGTCCTTCAGATTTGGACCACACAGTCCAACGTCAACGTGGATTTTTGTTGTTGTTGCTCAAAGGCTTTTCCTCACATCCTACAAACCTCTTTTAGAACTGTCAGACATCCTCAACCCTCGCTTGAGATGATCATTTCGACGAAAACAACGTGTTTTTGGCATATTTGTAGAGAATCCACTCAACAGGCCCTGTTTCTGGGTGGTGTCCTCCATGTTGCCTTTGTGGAGTGAGTGGACCATCTGGCCATTTTGTGTATCTACACCACAACTGTTCTAGACCAAGTGCACATAAAAATGTGCAAATTGGATCTTTCCTTCAAATCCTGCTTGCCCTTCACCCCATATCTTACTTTAAATGTGTATGGAAAAATGTACACCAACGCTTAAACCGCAGAAGGTTTATGTAAGCACACATTTAAGTACAATTGATGTGCATCTAACTCTCAGTGATTCTGTAGTGTAGTGCCCATGTATCAAGAAACATTGTAAGTTTATCATTTATTTTTATTAGTTGCATTGTTAACTGATTAAGTGTAATCGCCTCAAACTTAGGCTTTATACCACATAATATTACTGAATTAATACTAAATGTTGAGCACAAACATTTTTATATAAAATATGATCTATTGTATCTAAAACAACACCCACACACGCCTTCTATTACACTATACAGATGGTTATTACAGGGTTTGTTATAGTGGTCTGTGATGTTATAAATTACAACTTTTCACCCTGGCAATTATTTTCAAAATGATTTTAATTTCTTTAATTGTTGAATAATAATTGGTCACACCGACCAACTAATAACATTACTTGGGGACATATTCAGTTTATGTGATTACACATTTGCTTTCAGCACTGCATTAATCTAAAAAGCTGGATGGATGGATAGATAGATGATCAGTATTTGTGCTGTCACTATTGTGCTGCGTATTGTTTCTGTGTAGCTCTGTCTTTTGGAAGCACCAGGGATTGGATTAAAGGGGGTTGGGATGTGGGTGGATGGATGTGTGGGGACTGGTGGGAAAAAGACTCTAGAAACTCTTAGAAGACATTAGTTGTTTATGTCTTGTTAGTTTTAATGAAACAGAAAGTAGACTGGCTGCCATTTTAGACAATCACTGAAGGTCCGTTTAAGAGAGACAGTACTGTTTAAAGCTCATTTAATGTAAATGTAAGTATTTGATATGTTCTAGTAAGGTTTCCACAGCAGATGGTGTAGTTTACATTTCGACAGAGGAAGTGGTTTTGTCGATAGCTCACCTACGCGGTTACAAAAGAGGAAGTGTGCCGTTGTTTATGCATCTCAGTTTTAGAAAGTACGAAAAGAGACACTATGTAATGACCCACAGACAGTTACCTGTGCTGCTAGCTGTGGTCAAGTCAGAGTTTGTTTGAGTTTGGCGGCTTTAAGTGCAAGACTAAACCTGAAATTAGAATTTGCTTGTACGTTTAGAGGTGTAGCTGCAGTTAAAAATAGGGCTACTTCTTGAATTGCCTTAAGTGCTATACAATGATCTAATCCTGCTACTTCATTCATATAAACGTCGGTTTTACTATGATTTCCCAAGTAGTAATAAGATGTTTATATGAAGTTAGTCATTCAGTTATAGGAAGCCTTGTTTCTTATGAGTGAACGGATTTGATAGGCTCTCTTGTGCTGTAATTTTTTTAGGTGGATGGAACCACTAGGCATTCATTCCATGTTCTTCCAGTAATTCCAGTTTTCTTTTCTGTAAACCTGTTGTAGAAGGAACATTCTAGATCAGCCTGCACTTTAACATGCGATTTGGCTACATTTGTATTCTCATTATGCCTTATCAAGATGACATAACACAGAATGTATGAATATTTTAGCAAAATATTTTAGTTACATTTTGCGTTGTTTCTTCATCTCTGTCTCTTGCATCCATTTATTGTTGTTTTAAATGCCCCCTGTCTCTGAATGACCAAAGGCCATTTGTTTGAACCAATAGGCTCTAATAGAACCTCACTGGTGAACCCTCCCCACACACTGCATATCAATAAACCCTTTTTCACATGGAGGCTAACTCAGGAATGTAATGGCTCATTGCCAGACTAGGGCCCATATGTGAAGGAGAGTGATATTTTGTCAAAGATGTTTTCTAGGTCTTTAGGTCAAGTTGTTGCTGTTTTCTCCCTTTAACATGGGCACAAACAATGCTTGAAGTAGATGTGGAAACTAGAAGTAACAAATTGTGCTGTATGCTTCTATTTTTTTTTATTTTTTATCAATGTTTAATGTGAACCAGGGATGTAGTGTGCCTAAGTGGGAGAAATGCTAGCCACCATTTTAAAAAGCAATGTTTGAAAGGGGGGTGGCATATAGAGAAGAGTGTTGTATTTTTGGCACAAAGTAGGCCTATAAATCACCGATCCTAACTTAAGTCGTGTAGGGCCAATGTCCAGAACTGTTTGGGAGATCCCTTACTCAAACAAACTCACTAAAGCTAGCAAGTAGCAGGTGAGGTGGACCAGGTGTGTTTGAACAGGAAAATCACCAAACTGCTAGAAGCCGGTTCTCTAGGACTTATCATCATAACAAAAACCATGGATCTGTAAAACAGTGACTTGATAGTTGAGAAAGAAAAACCCAACAAAACCTTAATGTAGATTGTCACAGATTTTATTCTGAGCAATTCTAGTCTATTTCTGTGGGTTCCTTTGTTATGAAACAATGGGACCAATAGTAAATGGACATAAGGCCTTTGCTGTTTTTAATGAGTGGAATTTACGGCTAACATTGTTTGCACTGGTCATAAAACATGCTTTTATTTAAAATAACACTGTTTATATATAACTGCACAGAGACGCACAAATTTGACTGTATTTCTCTTTGTTCATTGTTATCTCTTAGGAGCATTAACTGCCGTTTTCTAATCAAAGGCACAATATTTCAACTGATATTTTAGCACTCTCACATGTCTGTGCCAAAAAATAGTGTTTGGCATAAAATGTGTTTTTTAATCCGTTCATAATCAAGCCATGTGAGGCAAAATTGTTCTTCCCAAAAACACCCTTTTTTAGAATCACCACTGTTTTATGACTTCAATAGGTTTACTGGTGGTTTTAGATAATAAATAAAATATTTATGTTCTTATAACCACCACTGTATGAAGAAATCCAAGTCAGTGTTTTTTTTTATATTGTGAACCATTTCACATCCAGTGAGTCTGAATGGCTTTGTTTACATCTAAACAATTGAATTAGGCAGACATTTTGAAAAAGGGGCATTCCCACACTGTGTGTTATGTGCTTCATGTGTGAAAAAAACCCCAGTGATAAACCTCATGTGGAGCTGCTGTTATGCTTTTGCAGTGTTTTACACTTACAGGTACTGTTACTATAGCATGTGATACCAAATAAAATGAAACAATGTCAAAATTCCTGGTTTAATGGTTTCTAACACGTATGTTTTGAGAAGTGTGGAACGCATCAAAGCCCCAGTACAGCAGTTTGGCAGTGTGTGTTTTATAAAGGATTACATTTGTGCTATATACATTTGTGCTATTTTTGGTTTGTTAAATCCTCAATTGTTTTTTTGTGTGTGTGTGTGTTCATGTGTAGGATTGGCAGCCTCCGTTTGCCTGTGATGTTGACAGACTCCATTTCACTCCTCGGATCCAGAGACTCAATGAGTTAGAGGTAATTTCACACCAAATTTCACTTTCTTCTGAGTAAGTGTGTCATGTGGGTGAGGGGATGCGTGGAGGTTGAGAAGTAATGGGGGGCGGGGGGCAGTGACTGCAGGGTTCTGTTGTCTTTTCTTTTCAGTAAAATTGTCCTAAGGAGCTTCAGAGATACTTGGCTTTAAGCTGGTCATAGGTTTCCACGAGAAAGCAGTGATCAGCAGATTTGAGGTCTTTTCAAATCTGTGTGTATTGTCTTCCATATCATTAGGAGAATGGTTCACCAAAGAACACCACAGTTAATCATTATAATTCTACATTCTTTTGTTTTGGCGATTCATGTCTTTTTCTTTGTCTTCCCCTCTTGCCCTGTCCTGTATTGCTCTCTGACCCACAGGCACAGACTCGGGTCAAGCTTAATTTTCTTGACCAGATTGCAAAGTTCTGGGAGCTTCAGGGATGTGCGCTCAAAATTCCACACGTAGAGCGAAAGATATTGGATCTGTACCACCTCAACAAGGTAAGAGCACCTGAGTATTTCAATCGCTTAGAGTTGTTTTTGGAAATATGAAGGTATTCCCTACCTTTGCATATTGTGTATATACTTACTATGTAATATCTATAATATGTAGTAAGTGGAAATGCATGTTTCTCTCCCTCTCTCTCTAGTTGGTTGCAGATGAAGGAGGTTTTGATATAGTTTGTAAGGAGCGTAAATGGACAAAGTTAGCCATGGCAATGGGCTTCGCCCCTGGCAAGGCGGTTGGTTCGCACCTGCGGGCACATTATGAAAGGATCCTCTACCCCTATAACCTCTTCCAGTCTGGGGCCAATCTGCTGGTGTGTACTTTCATGGCACTCTAAATATTTTAAGTAGCTCCTTCTAGAATTCTATGCAAATCCACTAAGACAAAAAAGGTCAATCTGGACTAAATATTTTGTGTTGAGTATTTTTTTGTTTAAGAAGTTCAGTGTTTTTTTAAAGACCTTCGATTCTGCTAACAGAAGGCCAGTGTGCAATAATATCTAATGCAGGAGTATGTAATCTTGGTCCAGGCCAGTTCCAGCACAGCTTAAATCAGGTGTGTTACATTAGGATAGGGTTGGAGGGAACATTTCTTTGACCAGGATTGAGCAAGTCATGCCATGTGTGCTTTCCATTAGCTATTCACATGTGAGTAATGCATTTACAGTTATCTGCTCTAGACCATCAAATCAAAACGATTTCTGAAACTTTACTGGTAAAAACAACCTGTGGCTTTTGTGTGCAGCAATGATGTTCATGAAGTTTGCTGAACCTAATAGTTACTACTATGTTATGTATTAAGGCCGTTGAAACAAGTACTTTGTATGTATTCTGCCCTAACAAATTTTAACATCTCAGCCTTAATATGAGACTGATTTGCTTTTATTTTATATGGGAAAGTGGAATTGTCTATCGTACTGTGCTATATTCTATTGTTTCCAGTTATAGAAGTTGTTTCTTCATGAATGGCTAATTTCCTAATGTACAAATCCCCATGTTGAGTGAAAGGTGAAAGATTTGTACCTGTTAATGTACATTTGTTAGTACACTTCATGTTTAATACAGTTTGCCTTAAACATGTTCTTTTAATATCGGTTTCCTAACAATCCATTTGCACTATGTGCCAGTATAAAATCTACACAGAACACTACTTACAGCTACGTACTACATATATTTATTGTGAAAAATAAATACAAAAGCCAAGTTTCTGTGGTGAAAATGAGCAATAGAAAACATGAACAGTGCTATGAAGTAGAAGTACATGACTGAAATGAAAATATCTTTGATCAATGTTTTTAGCATAGTAGGCCTGCATTAATACTTTCTTTCTTCAATTCAGCCCTAACTTTGCAACTTTTCACTCCACCGTCGAATATTCCTCTGCAAGAGGAGCCATTTGATTGGATGCTGGTGACCTCGGAACTCGAGGTCGCCTAAATTTTTGTATAACTCTTGGCCCTTTCTCTTGCCCAGGCACAAGAGCTAGCAGCCAAACTGATGAGTTTTGGGGCAGCTCCTGAGCAGGAGAAGGTATGTTTGCTTTTCTGATCCTGAGAGAATTTTACATTGAAAGTGGCTGTGATATATTGGGGCTGTATAATCTGTGAACTGCTTACAAATAGCATATTGGAAAATCTTTCTACAAGATCTTTCAGATCTCCCAATGGATTAATTACAATGCTTACTACCTTAAGGACCTGATCAGTGCAATGTCCGTCATCAAATGAATCGAATACTAATAAAAAACCAATATAACAGTAAACATCCTGTGAAATTGTGTCACCTTTAAACACATTGTTAAACATATCTCTACACCCCTTTTGTTTTTCAAAAGTCACCTTTTGCTACTCTTCAAGTCCCTGCCCCTTCAAACCTGCCAATATTTTGGTTTACTGTTGTAACAGGGGGTGGGCTGGTATTTGAGTGATTGGCAGACTGTGACCTCTTTTGAACTCTTAACACACTACCCCCACTCTCACTTTACCCCTTTCCCCAGTCATTCCACTCCGCCTACTGTGCTGCCAAATGCCACATTTCTGTAGATTGTGAATGGATAGATCATTGTTATGTAATTTTCATTCCTAATTTGTGTGTTCCTACCCCTTTTCTACACCTCCCTCCTTTGCCCTCTCTTGTAGTCTTAACCTGGTTTCAGTAGGGAGTAAGCTCTTAAACCACCAGCTGCTCTCTCTGTCTCTCCCTCTCTCTGTCTGTCTCTCTGTTTCTCTCTCTCTCTCTCTCTCTCTCCCTCTCTCTCTCTCTTTCCTGGCTGACTTAGTGTTTGCATGTTATCCTCATGAAACAAGAGTTCTCTTGGTTTTGCACTGTATAGTAACTGACTCCCATTCTGTCCTTCCATAATGTTTTATGAATAGCCCCAAACATCAAATAATTACAAATCTGTTCTTGTCATTCAGGTCTTTCTTATATTTAGAGATCATTAAACGTAAAATGAAACAAAACACCCACTTATGAACAAAATTATTTTTGTCTCTACCACCACCTCAATAACAACAGCAGCATCAGCAAAAACAAAAAAAATGCCTCAAAACTAATCGCCGCCCGGGCTAAGCCTCCAATGTTTCACCTATTCATTCTGTCCAGTAATGTGATAGCGGAAGGAGACACTGCTACCAAACTCATTTTGGATCCAGATCATTTGTCTGTCTTACATTTAGAGTGAGTGGGAGCGCGACAATGAGCGAGCGAGTGAGTGAGATAATGTTACACAGCTTTCTAATTATGCACAATTACAGCCATTAACAACAGGAAAATAAGAACAAGTCAAAAGAGCCCAAAGGAAAATCTATCCGCTTCAGTTATTGCGGTTATGTTTTCTTCAGTTTACGTCCCTCCCAATTTAGTTACTTCCAGTTGCAAGCTTCCCTCTGTCACACAATACCACTCACACTGGGAGGTGAAGGGTAAAGTGTAATTCATCAAAACTGCAGTAAATGCAACATTCTTGGTCAGTTCAACATGCTTGGAGGACAACACCAAGTACTGTAGCTATCATAGCATTGAGATGGAGTGCCAGCTGTGCTCTCTTGGACTCTGAGCCAATGGAGAGTTAGCCATATTGTTAGTTAGTGCACATAGACTAACAAGCTCATTTTCTACCTCAATAAACCACAGTACCCCTGACAAGAAGGCAAGTTACTTTTGCCCTCACCCTTCAGCTGTAACTGCAGCCTGGCTAGAAACAAGAATTAAATATGAAGAGAAAAAAAAACCCAAAAAATGGCTTTTGTGTTGTTCTTTTGGTAGTGGACAGTCCCTGACAAAATTGTAATATCGTTTTGTTATAATATAAATAATTATATTTTAGAATTATTATATGTCACAAAATAATCTAATGTACAATAACATATTAAGTAAAGGCATGATTGTTATCCGACTCTTCTCAGCACAGCAGCCTTGGGGAAGCACTCAGTGTTGCTGCTCTCAGGAAATGACGATTAATAAAATGTAATTCCTGCTGGACATATATGAGACATTAAAGTAGAGATAAAGAGACCAAGCTGCATTTTACCCCAAATCTGGGACCGCTGTTTGGAATTGTTTAAACTCCGTTTGCTAGCCTGTGTTCTAGCCACGGTGAGTCTGGTGAATGGTGTGGGTTTTCTTTTCTGTAAACCATCTTCAGAGCACAAATACATATTTGAGTTAAATACTGGAGTCTAAATCTTCATGTAGGCTGCATAACATAAACACTTCTCCTGAGAGAAGTATAAATAGTTTCATATAAAAGCATGTTCCTTTACTGACAACATTAAAACACTCCTCTCTTTCTCTTTACCTCATCCTGCTGTTGCATGCTGGTATTTATCACGGACTCTGTTCGTAACCTACCTGGTAATCCTCTTTTCGGTAGTGTTTGGGTTACGTATGTGGATATCGGAGTCTCACTTAATGGCACATTTTTGGTCCTAGTAAAATACACTAAAATCTAAGAAGTAAAATCCTAGTCATACACTTCCTGTGTTTATCTTGCTGTGCTCACAGTGCAGAGAACACTGGATCGTATAGGTCTAGTACACTGATCACACTTCCTTTGCTGATGTCACCAGTCTGACTGCAATTCATGTTTTGTTCTCACCCTCAGTTCGTCCAGAATCACTCCCTCTCGGAAAGTGGCGACGATAAAGAATACAAACCTCATGATCTGGTGCAGAGGCAGAACATGCAGGTGCAGCCCAGTGATGCATCCACGCCTGCCAGAAGAGCCAAACGAATGAAGGCTGAGGTAGAGAAAGAACAACACACATATGCACATGTGAACAGACAGAATTTTACTTCGGCATCCACAGAACTCTTGTTTGGTGCATTGTTACTTTGTTTAATTAATAATGCAACTTGTACATCTGTTGTTAAAATGTCTGTGCACGTTTGTCTGTCTGGCTCTCTCGTTCTTTCACACATTAGTCTAGCTGTGGGAAGCCAGAGGCAGGTGCAGAAGGAGAGATATGCGAAAACAAGCCCAATCTGAGGAGGAGGATGGGCTCATTTGTAGCCAAACCAGAACCAGGTGAGCTGCTTTTGACTATGGTTCATCACAAATCCCCATTAGATGGAAAGTGTTCATTTTTAACAGTGTGACAGCAAATGTCAGCAATTGTACACATGCTATTTATTTAGCCTAATAAGCGCCTACCCACTGTTTTTGTAGTGAAGGAAATCCCCATTCAGATCAAGCAAGAGCCAGTGGAGAGTACAGATCTGCTGATGGAGCCAGCGAAGACCAAATCTCGCTATAAGAAAAGCACTCCGCCGCCACCCATCAGTGTAGTGCGTCTCCTTTCTCTGCCTAGCTTTGATCCATTTTGGATTATATGATTATATTTGATTTTTTCATCATCACAAATGCTTCTCTTTCTTCCTTCAGGTGGATCTGTATGTGTGTTTAGTATGTGGGAGTGGCACTGATGAAGATAAGCTGTTACTGTGTGATGGCTGTGATGACAGCTACCACACCTTCTGCTTGATCCCGCCCCTCCATGATATCCCAAAGGGCGACTGGAGGTGTCCCAAGTGTCTGGCACAGGTGAGTCAGGGAGGCACCTGTCTGCTCTTCTTACACCAGGGGTTTCCAGTCATAATCCTGCTGACCTCATTCTCTGCACATTTGTTTTTTTCTATTCCACACACTTTATCCAAATCACAAAGAGCTTGTAATTGCTTAATGAGTGGAACTGGGTGTGCTAGATGAGACACAAAAGTCTGCACCATGTTTGGTTAAAGAGGTTTTTGAATTCACTCATTGCATTGATCTGCTGGATAATAGGTATTTAAATATCTGACCTCACAATTTGATTGTGATTCAGTGCTTTATTTATTTATAAAAAAAACTCACCATAATTTGATTTGATTTGATTAGAAAGAAGTATTTTCACAACTGTAGAATGTAGACAAACACAATACCTTTTTTTTTTTTTAGATTTTATGGTTAAAAATATTTGAATTTGATTGGAAACATCAGTCCCTTCTTTACTAAAATAAGTCACATAAATCGAGCTGTGTGGGCTGTCGACTGTTTTTGTTTTTTTTTGGTTTAGTTTAGTTTTTTTTTCTTTAGTCATTTCATCTAGACAAAAAGATTGAGACGACAAGGCATTGTTTCTGCCTTGTAGAGCTGAGCTTGTCTACTGTGACCTGAATTTTGCCATATGCTGTATGTGGTCCCTGAGAGCACAATTAGCTATATTGTTGTTGGGCAGGGTTACAGTGACATAGCAGTCAGGCTGGGCATCTGCTTCAACACAAAATACAGCAATTTAGTGTTCATCACACATATACTATGCTTTTCTTGTCAAAATTGCTTCTCTTCTTAGGAACGAAATGGAAATGGTTGAAGAAACACACGTAGCATATATTCTCCAAGCTGAACTAAAATATTAATATTAATAAAACAGGTGGGAGTCTACTGTAAAGTCTATAAATTACTGTGACGGTAAACAGTCTTGAAATAAATCAGGCACTTAAGTTATTGTTTCATTTTAAATCCAATGTGCTGAAGGACAGAGCCAAATTTATTGTCCATTGAACTGTAGTACCTAAAATACAGCAGTAAGTGAAACAGCATTTGAATCTCAATAGGCTTTTAGTTTGGAAATAATTTTAATTATTTGATTAACTGATTTCTTGTAAATGTCTATACAGGAATGCAGTAAGCCACAGGAGGCGTTTGGCTTCGAGCAGGCACGCAGAGACTACTCCCTCAAAGCATTTGGGGAAATGGCTGACTCTTTTAAGTCTGACTACTTCAACATGCCTGTTCATGTAAGCTCAGATACTCTCAACACACTCCTATACCCTTTTTTAAAAGGTAAATGTGCTCAAAAGGTTATTTTGAGCAATAAATGCAGAATTTTGGATCCAGTATATGCATAAGCTTTTTTCTGGTTTACAAAAATTGCTATTTATGCTACATGTATTTCTATTCTTTTAAAGCGTCCTTTAGGGAGTTCTTCTCTGACCTCATTCCAAAGAACCATTTTAACTATTTTATATATTATCTATTTATAAGGGTGGAATCACGTGGAACAGGCTGAAATTGAATGAATATCTGTGTATGTGTTAACATTTTCTGTTCAGTTTTACAAAGGCTCTATCTTTTCTTCTTTCCACTTGTCACTTCTTGTGTTTGTGTTATTTTGGATCTATGTTAGATGGTGCCCACTGAGCTGGTGGAGAAGGAGTTCTGGCGGTTGGTGGGCACAATAGAGGAGGATGTAACAGTGGAGTACGGAGCTGATATTGCTTCCAAGGAGTTTGGCAGTGGCTTTCCGATCAGAGACGGCAAATTCAAAGTTGCTCCCCATGATGAGGTAAATTGAAACACTAGTCACACACTAGCAAGTGAAAAAAAGATGAAAATGCGTAGGGATACAGTGGGGGAAATAATTATTTGATCTCCTGCTGAATTTGTAAGTTTGTTGAACAGTCTCTAATTTATGAGGTTGTTTCATTTTTGTGGAGAGAGACAGAATATCAACCAAAAAGCAAGAAACATGTTATATAAAAGTCATACATTGATCTGCATGTTATTGAGTGAAATAAGCTTGATCCCCTACGACCTAACCAGACATTTGGCTCCCACAGACCATGTTGCACACAGATTCCAATTAGTCCATCAATTACAGATACTCCTGATCTTAACTCATTATGTATATACAGCACAGCTGTCCACAGAATCTGTTTCTTCCATTCCAAACTCTCCATCACCATGGGTAAGACCAAAG
>JBBPDB010000017.1:11828450-11845569 GCA_037974465.1 Brachypetersius altus | reverse complement strand
AGTGGGGGAAATAATTATTTGATCTCCTGCTGAATTTGTAAGTTTGTTGAACAGTGTCTAATTTATGAGGTAGTTTCGTTTTTGTGGAGAGAGACAGAATGTCAACCAAAAATCAAGAAACATGTTATATAAAAGTCATACATTGATCTGCATGTCATTGCGTGAAATAAGCTTGATCCCCTACGACCTAACCAGACTTCTGGCTCCTACAAACTGCCTGTGTGCCCATGTTGCACACAGATTACAATCAATCCATCAATTACAGATACTCCTGATCTTAACTCGTTATGTGTATACAGCACAGCTGTTCACAGAATCAGTTTCTTCCATTCCAAACTCTCCATCACCATGGGTAAGACCAAAGAGCTGTCAAAGGACATCAGGGACAAGACTGTAGACCTGCACAGAGGTGGAATGGTTTACAAGACCATCAGCAAAAAGCTTGGTGAGGAGGACAACTTTTGGTGCGATTATAAAATGCCCATCAGTTGCCCACTGTCACGCACACCAGGTCTCGTGACGTCAATAGGCTTCAGAAGTGACGAGAGTATATAAACAGGAAGCAGGTAACCACACATCACACAGACATTGAAGTTCTATCTTCATGCCCTACGTGTCCAACCAACCCTTGGTCTCCGTGACCTTGAGTACTCTCACTCTTAGGAGCTTCATCTATCTTTACCTATGTGTGTGTGTGAGAACGTGGACTCGTTTGGTCCGAGTTCTTACTCCTCTAAAGAGCGTTCTTAGATTAAATCGCGTGGCTTACTGGCTCTCTCGCTTCATCCGCGTTTGGGCTCTTCCTCCACGCTACAGTTGGGCAAAGAACCAGATTATTCCTGTTCCTCCGTGACACCCTCAGTCTGGAGCTCCATGCAGTATCCTCATGGGATGAGGATGATTATGAGAAAGGTGAGGGATCAGCCCACAACTACACGGGGGGGAGCTTGTTAATGATCTGAAGGTAGTTTGGACCACAGTCACTAAAAACACCATTGGTTACACACTACATAATAATGAATGGAAATCTTGCAGTGCCCGTAGGGTCCCCTGCTCAATAAGGCACATGTACAGCCAATCTTAAGTTCGCAAGTGAACACCTAAATGATTCAGAGAAAGCTTGGGAGAAAGTGCTGTGGTCAGATGAGACCAAAATGAACTTCACCCGCCATTTTTGGAGGAAGAGAAATGCTGAGTATGACCCGAAGACCACACATGGAGGTGGAAACATTGTGCTTGGGGATATTTTTCTTCTAAGGGTGCAGGATTGCTTCAGCGCATTGAGGGGCCAATTGATAGGGCCATCTTGGACGTGAACCTCCTTCCCTCAGCCAGAACACTGAAGATGGGTTGTGGATGGTTTTCCAGTATTACACTGACCCAAAACATACTGCCAAGGTAGCAAAGAAGTGACTAAAGAAGAAGCCCAATACGGTCTGGCCAGTTTCCAGACCTCAATCCTATAGAAAATCTGAAGAGGAGCAGAATGTCTGTGTTGCCATGCAGCAGCCAAAAAATCTAAAGCACTTCTTAAAGAGTAGTGGACCAAAATCCCTCCTGAGATGTGTGCAAACCTGGTGACCGACTACAAGAAATGTCTTACTGCTGTGCTTGCCAACAAGGGGTTCTTCACCCAGTCCTAAGTCATGTTTTGCTTGGATATCAAATACTTATTTCACTCAGTGAAATGCAAATCAATGTATAACTTTAATGTAACATGTTTTTTCTTGATTTTTGGTTGTCTCTTTCCATAAAAATGATGCTACCTTTTTTGGTACCCCCAATTGTTCTACATTTGTCCTGGAAAGATTCAAAATGATCCAGAAAACAGTATTTTGCTTTTAAGCATTTTAAGATTCATGAGGATCGGTTGTTATATGCTCTGTTTTGCGTGTGTGTTGTAGAAGTACTTGAACTGTGGTTGGAACCTGAACAACATGGCGATGATGGATCCGTCTGTGCTGACCCATGTGACGGCTGATATCTGCGGTATGACTCTGCCCTGGCTCTATGTGGGCATGTGCTTCTCTTCTTTCTGCTGGCATATCGAGGACCACTGGAGCTACTCCATCAACTATCTGCACTGGTAAGTTCTGCCTTTGTTTTTGCTTTACCCATACTTTAGGATACTTTCCTTGTAACTCCATGCAAGCAGTGATGCTGTGCTTAGTCTGTTCTAGATAAACCCACCCGAACTTCGTCTATACATTCTTAGTAGCATAATTATGAAATGCGAATTATTTTGTAACATAAAATCTCAAATACATTTGTTTTGAGGCCAAAAAAGTACCAAGTTGGAAGAAAGTAATTTTAGAACCCCCCACATCGGCCCATAAAAGTTCTTTTCAATTATCTTTCTAATTCTTTTCAAATTTCAGTCTGACCTTTTTGTCTTTGCTGCAAATGTTTAGATTTGCATGTCGTTTCTGTGTTTCTCCCCTCTTTAAGTAATCAGTGAACGATGGACTGGGGATACTTTCACCACTGCACTGCAGATTGTCTGTATCATCTTTGCTTGACTTTCTGCCATCCTCATTTCTCGAATGACATTGTTGTCTCGAATGAATTGCTTATTCTTCTCCAGTGCCCAATTGCGCTTCAGGGGTTATAGATGTTGTTTACTTTGATATCATCATGCTTTTTCATGTCCTCACCTCAAAACCAGTTCAAAACCAAACACTGACATCTCTTTTATGTGTGTGCAATTATTTTTCCAATTACTTTTGCAAGCAAGTACTTTTGCTTGCTTTGTAGAATGCATTGCTCCGTGCTATTCCTTCTTTAGTAGTGAGTTCACTAAAATTCTAATACATAGAAAATGATCAGATAAATTAGTTCGGGAATATATCCCAACTCTTAGAAATGTGATTGTGTAAAACAGGGGGGTTAAACTCCGATCCTGGAAGGCCAGTGTCCAGCACAGTTTGATGGTCCTCCTCCTCAAACACATTTACTAAACCTGACAGTTAACTGGCGAGGCGAACCAACCAGGTGTTTCTGAGCAGGGAAATCACCAAAACGTGCTGGACCACAGCCCTCCAGGACTGGAGTTCCTTAGTCCCTGGATATAAAACTTTCTTTTGTTGTTGTTTTGTTAAATCCCTCTTTTCTATTGTACATTTGTTCCCCTTCTCTGCTCTGTTGAATCACAACAGGCTCCTACTGATGTTCCAGATATGAATTGTTGATAAAATAAATTGTATGGGTGTGTCTAAGGGGAGAGCCAAAGACGTGGTATGGAGCTCCTGGTTTTGCAGCTGAGCAGTTGGAGGCTGTGATGAAGAGACTGGCACCTGAACTGTTTGAGTCACAGCCTGATCTACTACACCAGCTCGTCACCATCATGAACCCCAACACACTCATGGCCTACGGAGTGCCAGTGAGTCATAAACACACACACACACACACTTGAGCATATTACACCTCTTATACTGATGCATCTCCATTCCTTCTCTTTTGCATTCTCTGTCTCTCTTTCTCTGTTTCCCTCTTTCCTGGCTAACTTCATGTGTACATGTATTATCTTCATGAAAGAGAACTGTTTAGCACTGTTTGGTCAGTGACACTTTTTTTTCCCTTAATATTTTATGTATATGTGTCTCTCTTTCACTCTGTTTAGTTTATATTTCCTTTCACTTGCACTCTCTAGTTTCTCACTGTTTCCTTTTATTTTTTCTCTTTCTTGTTCAGTCTCACTCTTCCTCTCTCCACTCTGTCTTTCTCTGGCTCTCTCTTCCACTATAGTTCTTGGTCTGTGTCCCTTTTTTTCCTCTTTCTTTTTCTTACTTGTCTTACTCTTCTTTTTGTGTCTTTTTTCTGTGCCATCAGAGACACTATGTGCATCAGTTGAAAATGGAAAATGTCCAAAAAACTGTATTCATGTAACAATGTTCACTGAATATGGATTGCTATTTTCAGTCGCTTCTTCGTTTTGTCTTGCACTCTGTCACACTGTAGTGTTTACAGTCTTAATTCTCTGAGTAGCTCAAAGTAATCCTCTAACTCATCACACTCTCCAGATATACCGGACCAATCAGTGCGCAGGAGAGTTTGTTATCACGTTCCCGAGAGCCTATCATAGTGGCTTTAACCAGGGTTTTAACTTTGCAGAGGCGGTTAACTTCTGCACTGTGGACTGGGTGAGTGTGCTCACTTGTCTCTGACATGTTTTCTGAAGCCAGTGTTTTAAATTGTGGTTAGATAGGTATATTAGATTGATCATATCTGGTTAGATAACCACCCCCTCTTTCTGCAGATGCCGTTGGGCCGTCAGTGCGTGGATCATTACCGTTTACTGCATCGTTACTGTGTATTCTCCCATGACGAAATGATCTGTAACATGGCTGCCAAAGCAGACAAGCTAGACATGGTCCTGGCCTCTGCTGTACATAAAGACATGGTGCTGATGATCAATGAGGAAAGGGACCTTCGAGACCAAATCCGCAAGATGGTGAGAGCCGGTGGCTCGAAATGATGGAATCCACTTCTGATCAGCATGGCAAATTTATGTATTTGTAAAATGTATTAAAATTTGTAGAGTTTTGTATAACCATTTTTTCATAATATATATAAAAAAAGAATACCTTTATAAAGAAGCCCAAAAATTAGCCATCTTTCCTGACATTTTTGTTTTGCCACCTAGATTTTGGTTTACATCCAGTTACCTACAGTACTGGTATCATCTAATCTTTTAACACACGTTATATCACCACGTAACTATATCCTAAACTGTCACACCTCTGTGCTAATGTGGATCAACAACTTGCAGTTTAAGGTGCTGATGTAAAATGGTTAGGAAAGCATATAGATTTTGGGAGAATTTTTGCAGTTTCTTTATTATTTTACAATAATAGTTTATTCACAATTCAGCCAAGAAGCAAATATTTCTGAACAAATTCTTCTTTAGTGTGTTTGTTTTGGAGTGTGGTGTGCTGTACAAGGCCATTATTTACATGCATATAGAAAGATTTTTTGTCATCATGACATTTCACTAAGATCTAATCATCTAATAAGATCTTTGTCATAATGATTAGATTTTTTTAAGCTCCGTGTTTGGTGTGTGTAGATGTTAGAGCTGCTATTTTGCTGTAATAATACTATTTCTGAATCTGCTAGCCATCCCATCGACAATTGCATTCTTGACCTGAGATGTCCCTATAGCTAAATGGCTTTAGCAACATGGGCTGGAGTGAAAACATCTGCTCTTTATATTCAGTTGAAGCAGTATACATGTTCTCATCTTGATAAACATTACTGTTTATCATTGTGGTTATTGCTTACAGATGAAGGGGAAATGTAATAGAAGCAGTATAGTTCCTGTTTTTGAAACTACTTGGACCATCTTTGCGCTCAACCATGTGTGTAGCATGTTGTTTTGCTGTCAAATTCATCAGTTCTTTTTCTCTCTCTCTCTCTCTCTCTCTCTCTCTCTCTCTCTCTCTCTCTCTCTCTCACTAGGGAGTGGTACAATGTGAGTTGTTTGAATACGACTTGCTGCAAGATGATGAGAGACAGTGCACAAAGTGCCGCACCACCTGTTACTTGTCTGCTCTCACCTGTCCCTGTCGGCCAGGTGAACAGGTGTGTCTGCACCACGCCCACCAACTGTGCTCCTGCCCCATCTCTAACTATGTGCTCAAGTGAGTCTATGGAAACTTCATCTTATTTTGGCCAAGTACTTATACTTTAGTGCTTGATTATATTTATACAAATAATAATCAGTTACTTATAAATGTATAACAACGCACAGTATTTTTTATAATACTTCTACCATAGTTTAAAGTTCAAAAGCTATTTCTGTATGCTTTTCATTTTAGATACTTCCTTTTTTAATAGAGAAGCAAGTGACTTTTAAAAGACTGAGTATAAATTACACTGTAATCCCTGGCTGCAGGTACCGCTTCACGCTCGACGACCTCTACCCGATGATGAATGCTGTTAAGCAGAGATCTGTGTTCTATGATGATTGGGCCTTACATGTCACTGAGGTGCTAGAGGCCAAGCTGGACAAGAAACGCAGTGAGTTTTTCCTCGATTTCTGTAATTAGCTTGACTTAATTAAACTCACTGAAACTAGAGAGACACCAGGATAACACAAGAAAACGGGGATACTGTCTTTTGAGAGGCCTAAAATGTGCATTATTAAATATATCCACTTTCTTTTTTGCTGCAGACCTCTGTGTATTCCGTTCTCTGCTTGAGGAGTCGGATAAGAGAAAATTCCCAGATAACGATCTGTTACGGCACCTGAAATTGGTCACTCAGGATGCAGATAGATGTTCTTCAGTGGCCCAGCAGCTGCTAAATGGCAAGAGACAGACACGGTACTGACCCAAAAGCTTACCTGTGGCTATATTCTGGCCAGCATTATGAATTACATATTTGTATGTTTAAAACTGTGCGACACATTATGCATATTTCAGAGCATAGGAGAGCGGTTGTGTTGACTGTTTTGTGCCTTATTAGGTACCGCATTGCAGGAGGAAAGTCTCAGAACCAGCTGACAGTAGAGGAAATGAGGTCATTTGTCCGTCAGCTTTACAATCTTCCCTGCAGCCTAACACAGGCACCGTTACTGAAGGTAATACACACACACACATACACACACTCAAATACAGTCTTTACCAATTAAAGGTCCGTACTGGAACAAACCTTATTACCAGTGTGAGATGAATCACTGAAAACTGCAAAATCCTGAAAGTGTTTTGACTTTTCTTGTCATCTCTCTGAAACTGAAGCAGTAAAAAGCTATCTGCTAGCTCAATAGCTTTAACAAAAGTACATGCTGGATTCTCTTCCAGCCTCAGTGAATGTTGCTTGAAGTACAGGATATTTAGGCATTTTCACATAGCACCATTGCAAGTCTGCTTAAAAAATGTTACTTAAAAACCTACTGCTTTTGCTAAACATTAACATTTATATGACATGATAGAACAGTTCACAGTCCTGATGAAGGACTCAAAATGGTACAGAATCAAATCAAATCAAAAATCCTTATTAAAGGGGAAACCTTTTTTCTTTTCTCAGGAACTGCTGAACCGTATTGAGGATTTCCAACAGCACAGTGAAAAGGTCCTCTCTGATGATGTCAGTGCTGGGTCAGTGGGAGAAATCCAGTCTCTGCTGGACGAGAGTTCAGAGTTTGACGTGTTTTTGCCAGAGGTTCCACGACTTCGAGAACGACTGGAGCTTGCCCGCTGGCTATCAGCTGTCCGGCAGGCTGAGGATTCAGTCACCAGCCCCCGCGGCCTCTCTCTGGATGGCATGCGGCAACTGATTGACCGCGGCGTGGGTCTAACCCCTCACCCGTCCACCGAGCGTGCCATGGCCCGCCTTCAGGAACTCCTCACAATGTCTGAGCAGTGGGAGGAGAAAGCACAGACACTGCTCAAGGCCAGGTGGGGGCAGCATCAAGCCACACAGGCCTTTTAGAAATCAAGATTTAGTAGGATGAAAGATCCAACAGATTTGTAGAAGCTAGCTGGTCTTCTCTTTATTCCATTTAGAATAAAGAAATGAAATCTGCAAAAAATATCTACCTTTAAAGGTATGACTGTGTATATCCAAATGATTTTGGAGTTAAACAAATCTAAATGACACGGATCTCTTAAACTGACCTTATTAGTCACTGTTCTCACATAGCAGTAAAAGAAATGCAAAATAAAAATAAGATTGCTTAAAAATAAGATTGCTATTTGAAACAAACTAAACAAAGAAACACAGGCTTCTGTTATAAACGTGAAAAAGTTGTCTAAAGTCAGTCTATTTCTGGGCAACTCTGCTCGTTGTCAGTTTTGTAAATTGTCTCTCTCAGACCTCCGGAGACTATGGAATGTGTGTCTGCCGCTCTGAAAGAAGTTGAAGCCATTCCTACGTACCTGCCAAACTGTCTGCTGCTGCGAGATTCCGTTAATAAAGCCACAGATTGGCTGAAAGAGGCAGAGGCTCTACAGGTAAAGACTGTACACCTTTACTTTACAGTTACCTCCCTACTGAATTAATTCCATATTTAAACAAGCACACCTTGTATGAGTATTAAAACACTTTATTTGTTATTAAGATGGGGCTGAACTAAAAACTACAGGTAGTAATTTCTCTAGTTCTGGAATACCAGCAAGCACAAGGAGAACACACTTGGTAGAAAAAAGTACACTGGCTTACTAGATACCTAGATACTTAAAACTTTTTTGTGTGTTTGTTTTGGGGGAGTAAATAATTACATAATTGCTTTATAATTATGTTACTTTATGTTTGATATGATTTTTATATTAAAATTAAAATGCACAGTTACACTAAGCCCCTGATATTAGTAAAGCGCTTGTCTAAGGCCATTTCAATGTTGGTGATTATTAATAAATGTGTGTGCGCAGGCGGGAGGCCGTGTCCCCGTATTAAATGTGATATCAGATCTGGTCTTGAGGGGCCGGACAATTCCTGTGCGGCTGGGTGCTCTGGAACGGCTGGAGGCACTGGTCTCTGAAGTTCAGGCCTGGAAAGAATCTGCAGCCAAAACGTTTCTGACGAAAAACTCCCCCTTCACCCTTCTGGAGGTCTGGTCTGAGCTTTCACTTCACAATGCTTAGGTTTATGTAATGCCTATGATTTGGTGTTAGTGGCAGCTGTCAATAGTGAATTTCTTTTTGTGAACCAAGATATGTTTTGGAGAACACCTTGATGATCTCATATCCTTGTAGAGTGCATTACTAGTACTTTCAATAGAGCCAACACTCTCCTTGTGTCTTTATCTGCAGGTGCTGTGTCCACGGTGCGAAGTGGGGAACACTCTCAAGAGAAAGATGAAAAAGACAAAGGGTGATGCAGTGCCGTTTGGGAAGAAGAGGACAGGAAGGCTGGACAGTCTCAGTGATGTAGAGAAAGCCCTTTCTGACAGAAAAAACTCTGCCTCCGCTGTGAGTTATACTACATGCTGTCTATGAATCTCAAATCTATTTGGTCAAAAACACTTGTAACTCTACTAATAATGGACAGTGGCACTGCCTATTAAAATTCTAAAGACACCAGGCTTTTCCAAGCAGACCATTTTAATAACACAAGTAAAAAAAAAATTGAGTTTTGAGTAATATTAGATTTGCAATAGACTTGCATGCAGTTTTTATTAAACTGCAGCACGAATCAAGTAACTGTTTCAGTAGTTTCAGTGCAAGTCAGACAGGCCACTCTGTGGCATAGATATCAGTGTCAGTCAGCTACCACTGTTTCTTCAAAAAAGCTTAGCTTATGATTATTAAGTGCAAATTATACCAACTATCATGCAATATATAACTAGCTTCAAAAACCTGTACGTGTGGGAAAAGCATGATAAACACTAGAAAACCCACAGAAAATCTCTGATGATTTCGACCTGTTGTCTTGTGTCATTGTATTATTTGTTGTTTTGATGGTCTAAATTATTTTGAGTATTATATTTGGTCATTGGTCATATATTTGGTAATTTTAAACTAGCATCATCTCATGCAGTGCTACCAAGCACATACTACTAAGTTGACTACTCGAACAGCCACCTTTATTGCATCAGTTATACCAGTCACACCTTCACATATCAGCCACAATATCAAAACCTCTATTATTAGGTGAAAAACACTGATTGTCTTTTTTTATAATGGGAGGACCTCAAGATGTGGGATATATTAGGCAGCAAGTGATCAACCTGTTCTTGGCAGGTCTAATGGAGTGTTTCCAGTAAGCAGTGGTTAATACTGAACCGGTGGTCTAAAGAAAGACAACCAGTAAACTGATGACAGGGTCATGACTGCCCAAGCATCATTTAATCACAGGGTGAACAAAGACTATACCTTCCAGTCCAATCCCAAAGAAGAGTAGTATTGTAGGACAAATTGCTGAAATGGTAATGCTGGCTATTATAGAAAGATTTCAGAACTCAATAGGCATCAAAGCTTGCTGCGTAGCTGCAGACCGGTCAGAGTGCCCATGCTGAACCCTGTCCACTGTCAACAGCATCCACAATGAGCTTGCAAGCATCAAAATTGGACCTTGGAGGATTAAAAAAAAAGTGTGAATCACGTTTTCTTTTACGTCATGTGAACATAAAGTCTGGCTGAGGCAGTGTGATGGTCTATTAATTTTTTTTCTGGGAAACCTTAGGTCCCAGCATTTATTTTACTGTTACTTTACCTCAAACTACCTACGAAATATGTCCTTTTATGGAAACAGTAATTAATGTGCCCTGCGACATTGCGAAAATTGTAATTTAAGACAAAGAGTTCCAATATGTTGACTAGGCCTTCAGATCTCAATCCAATCAAACATTTGTGAGAAAAGACAGAAATCTGCTGCTAGCATCTTAGTGCCAGATACCACCGCATACCTTTTAGTGTACATGCCATGATGAGTCAGAGCTGTTTTGGCAGCACAAAAGGAACCTACACAGTATTATGGGGGTAGTTTTAATGTCATGGATGATGGAGCTGCCTGCATTAGTAGCATTGCGCTGCAGGTATTTATCTAATTGTAAAGTAGCAGCAGTAGTATTTATATTTTGAAAGAAAGTAAGGCTTCAACTAACATCTGTGTTGATCATTGGTCAATCTGTCGATTGTTTATTTAATTAACTGGTTAATCTGATAAAGAACAAAAGCATGTTTGATGTTTTATATTATATATGCCACTTATTTTAAGAATGTGCATAAAAAGTTTTTTTACACTGCTTGAATTGACCTATAACAAATGAATAATTAATAATACGTTGTAAATATTAAAAAAGAAAATACAAACAAAGTGTTAAAAGCTTTGTTATGTGGAATTTTAAAACAGGCCAAGGTCTCTCACTTACTCACTCACCCACACTTTGTAGTATTTTACCCTGCTTTTGATCCCTTTCAGGTTTCCATTTCCTTGTTTGCCATGCAAGATTGATTTGAGATTTTTTTTTTTTACTACACTACACTGAAATACTCAATATTTTTTGCTAACATATAAATTAACATTGTGTTCACAATTTGAGTACATTCATAGGCCAAAACCTTTTTTAACTCATTACTACTGGCCTACAAAAAGCCACCTAATGTAAGAGGTTAAATATTTAACAAGCTATTAAGTGATAGCTAATGCGATGAAACAGATAACTAGTGCATTTGAAGCTAAAGGACAGCCTAAAATTGAACTCCACCACATCACCACACAACCGGTTAATAGGATGGCAGACATGCACTGTTATGTATTCCTTACGTTATAAAAGCAACTTGTTCTGACACATGTTCATTTGTTCTTAATAGTTCACTTAGCAACATTCCAGGGCTTAACAAGAATACAAATTTACAGTTTATGAAATAACATGTGTTTCTTTGCTTCTCACAAAGCCTGTTGCTGTTCCGGAGTGCTCAAAAGCTCGTCCTTGTGGCTCTCACTCTCTCAGACATGCACATACTCTCATGCCGCAGACAAGACATTTTTGTCTTCTATGAAGTGCGTGCATGGTATAGACGAGATTGGTTGAACTGTTTTCTTTGGCATGGGCACTGATTAAATGAACTGATTAAACATGATTACTCACCCTCTCTGGTTTCTCTCTCTCTCAGATGGCAACTCTTGCTGAAGTGCGTTTGAAGGAACTAGAGTCCCTGGCGTCTCTCCGTGCAGCTAACGAGTCCAAACTCCTCCCCTCAGTCGACTGTGGTGCACTTAAAGTGTGTGTGTGTCAGAAGACTCCCATGGGCGCCATGCGTCAGTGTGAGTTGTGTCGTGATGCTTTCCATAGTGTATGTGTGAGTGGGCTAGCAGACCCCCACGATGCCGAACCCTGGTTATGTCCATCGTGTCACCGCTCGTCCAGACCCCCTCTGGATAAGATACTGCCGCTGCTGGCGTCTCTGCAGAGAATCCGTGTGCGTTTGCCTGAAGGAGATGCTCTACGCTACATGATCGAACGCACGGTCAGCTGGCAGAGACGAGCACGAGAGGTCATATCCTCCTACGAACTTTCATCCACCTCTCAGGAACACAGGGCTGGCTCATCACTGCAGAGGCGCTGGGGAGCAGACAGTAACACAAAGGTCAGGGAGCTGCTTGTGCTCAGTAGCACCCATGTTTCTACACTGTGGTTACATTGGACATAAAGTGTGTGAATGGAATCTATGGCTATCAGATGGCTTCAACATGGCTACTACTACTGCATTTATATATGCAATATTTATTTTTTATGGTCAAAATGTCATAAAATGTCATCATGTAGGCATGCAGTTTGCCTACCTAGACAAAAACAGCCTCTGGACTGACTGACGGTGTGGTGGTGTGTGTTTTTCTTCAGCAGTCTCAGGACTGGAGCAGGCGCAGTCAGGAGCAGTCTGTTTTCTACACAGAACAGCGCTGCATCCCTCTGCAAGGTATGTACTGAACCGGTGTAGGTGCAGACATTTATCTAAAATGATCAGTTGACTGAGGATGGGGCTTGGGGTTTCAAACATTTTTTGAAGTGTTTGTGTATTTGTGTGTGTTTTAGGGTTAAGTGCAGAGCTGGAGGACTTGATGGTGGAGGGATTGTTGCTACAGGTTTCATTGCCAGAGACAGAACAGTTGTATAAACTGTTACTGAATGGTCCTCCTATCCAGCACAGTCCTCAGCACACACACCAAGCACAGCACAGCCCACAACACACATCCTACCACTCTCAGGAACACACTTCACCACACAGGGAGGTAAGTAAACAAAAGAAGACATTGGTATGTACTGACACTGAATCTTCCATCTAGTGTTTCCCAGACTTCCCCCAGTAGCCCTCCCTGCCCTGTGGAACCCACTGACTTCAGTTCAGAAAGTAATTGTTAATGAGTTGGTTTGTTGGAACAAGTGTTATGTGCAGGTCAAACATTAAAGTGGGCAGAGCAGGAGGCCACCAGGACTGGAGTTGGGAAACTATCTAGACAAATCTAGACAATATGTTAATATTTCTCATTTTGGCATTGCTGTATCATAACATATACATCTTAAGATTTTTTTTCCAGACTTTTATGTGATTTTATGTACAGAAATTGTCTTCATTCAATTGGCATATTTTTGTTTTTTTTAAGCAGCATTTACTGAAAGTCTTAATTATCTGAATTTTCCTTGAAGCACAAGCAAAAGGATCTGGCGTTAGAATAAGAAAGTTTCTATTTGCATTATAGAAGTACATTACGTTTTTTAAATCCTAATTCTAATGAGAAATATTGCCTATGCTTTAGGCGTGTCCTTGCCATAGTGTCATATTTCACTTCATTTCAATTCAGTCATCTACTCTTCCTGTTTCTTCTCGATCCAAAGAGAGACACAGTCACCTCAGCAGAAAAGAAGGCAAAGAGACGGATAGAGAGAGAGGAATTGGGCCTAGGCGAAGAGGTAAGGGAGCGAAGGATCACAAAACGGAAGAAGCAGAGAATAAGTAAAGAGAAGAGGAGAGAGAGGAAAGCTGCATCAGTTTCTGCATCTCCCAGCTATTTGTCTGACCTGTCCCAGTCAGATGACTCTGAGGAGGACATGATCCTGTGCCCGGCCGAGAGCTGCTTACAGCCAGCAGGAGATGAGGTGTGTATGAGTGTGTGTGTCTGTGTGTCCTTGTATTCTCCTCTCTTATAGGTATACTGGACGTGTTGATGCTGTAACAGTTGCAGCCATCGCACAGCACTCAGCACACCTGGATAAGTTGTGTGGGTGTGGGTAGGGCTGGGCGATATGGTCAAAAATAAACAGTATACCATGCTAAAGTCTTAGTCACCTGAGAAAATATTTTAAACTGAGCGTTATGGGCGTATGTGCTTTTAAAAGCTAATATTCGAATATACAAATAGTAATACAGTAAATTGTTGTTTTTGTATGTCTGAGTGTTTAGTCGTGCTTAAACGTCTCCTCGGATTCCTGACTTGGCTCTATTAATACGTCATTGCTGATGGAGTTTGACAATTTCATGCAAAGGCTAGAGGCATCGAGGAGAAATCTGAAACTGAACCTGTGTTCTTCTAAAAATTTTCAAACAAAGCAACTATTTATATTATTTAACGCTTTCCTGTTTGCCTTTGTCCTAATATTAAGTTGTGTATTTGCTGGGAGAAAGTGCCTCACTGCTCAGACAAATGGCTTGAAACAGGTTGCACAGGAGCCTAAGACTTCTGCTCAGTTCTGTATCTGTACATTTGATCTATATAATTGATTCTCAATACACGCATTTTCTAATGCTCAGCTGTAAGCCATTAAAAAATAAAAGGGATCAGATTTTTACAAAATTGAACCATTTCCCCATTGGAAGTCGTGGCTTTTGTTTACAGAAGTCTCCAGGTGTATTTCTTAAACCTTTTGAACTTATGAAGAGTACGAGTAAAAATTTTAATCATACTCTTCATAATTTCAACACCAAAACTTGCTAGCTTCTAATATCAAGGAATGTAGTAACCATTTGATCAAAAAATATCTGAACCACACTTTCAACAATGGGGAAAACAGTTTTACTTTGATTCTTTTTATTACCATCTTATCGCCCAGGCCTAAGTGTGGATGCGCGCGTGTGTGTTCTGAGTGTGTTCTCTCTCTGTTTGCAGGTGTACTGGGTGCAGTGTGATTGCTGTAACCAGTGGTTCCATATGGTTTGTGTAGGCGTTTCTGCAAAGATGGCAGCAGAGGAGGACTACATGTGTGTCACCTGCAGCACGCGCAACATGGCCCAGCGCCGGAAATGAGAACGAGAGAGAAGAATGGGGGAATGCAGAGGACTAGAAGGACAGCAACCCGTCCGTGTCCCCTCTCTTCCTCAGTCTTTCCCTTTGTACTGTCCTGTTCCCAGTTGTGTAACTGACCGTCCCCAGTTCCCCAAGACCTCTGACCTTTGTAACAACGGTGCTATTTCCTCTATTTCGACTTTTTTTTTTTTTTTTTGTTGAATCTGTTGTTCTGAATGATGCTATTTGGTCACTTTTTGTATTTTTACAGCGTTTTCCTCCTATTGAACTGTGTGTGGTTGTCTAAAAAAAAGATGATTATGCTAAATGAAGAGTCACAGTGGGCATACAGCTTTGGTTTCCGTTTTTGTGCTGCTCTGTAGCATTACAGACACAGCGACAGAGGTAACTTTGTTCAAAGCATGTTGTGAAAAACAGAATGGAAGGTTTTCTCGTTTCCCGGGGATGTCTGCATGCTGAACCAGAGACACAACAATGCAGGAGACACACGACAAACAGCAACAATCTTTTTTCACCAAATATCTACAGTAAATAATAAAGAAATAAAGAGAAAACTTATTTTTTTGGAAGAATCCACTGTTTAGTACACATGCGTCTGGGGTTACATAATTTTTTCTGTTTCCGTTTTTGTAGATTAGTTAATTTATCTGAGCAATAACTGTCAGTAAGCATTCAGAGGCTTGAGCATGTTTATGAACTGTGTGCTGATGCTTTAGAGATGATGGTTCCCTGTACAGGAAGCGTAAAGCGTAGGGGGGCAGTCTGGGTTGGTGATTAGCGATGTAGCAGCCAGAAAGACCGACATGTACACATTAAACTGCCACAAAACTTGCTTTGGGTTATTAGAGGGTGGGAGGGTGGAGTGGGTGTTTGGGTAATGCTTGTTTAAGATGTCCTGGTTTATAGTGTGGAATAAAAACCCTTTGGTCTAATATCTTACAAACTGTCTCCTCTCTTTCTGTCCATAACTACTTGATGTCATTTCTTTACAAGTAAGTCAAGACAAAATGCAAAATGTTTTTTTTTTTTGGTAATCATCAGAAACCACCGCACTCTTTTCTAAACCAGTTTTTCATGCTGATTTGTTTCAGTGTTTTTCAGTAGCTGTTTCAATATTTTCTGTGTGAAGTCAGACAGGCCACACTGTGGCATAGATATAATTATCAGTGTCAGTCAGCTCCCACTGTTTCTTCATAAACACTCAGCATATGATTATTATATGCTAATTATACCAACTATCATGCAGTATATAACTAGCTTCATTAAAAACTGTACATGCGGGAAAAAGTTAAACACAGATTTGAAATCGGCTTGAAAAACACTACAAAACCCACATAAACAGATTTTGACCTGTTGACCTCTGTTATTGGTATCTAATGGTAAAGCACTAAAAAAAGCTTTATTATGGAAAGCTACCACATGAAATGGTTATAAATAGGCCATCAGATGCTTGAGACTTTTAAAAATAATTTAAAAAGCTTTTTACTTTGATGCTTAAACTACTTTATTGACAGTGAGGAATTTGTAGGCCATCTATGGGTCAGAGTAGTTTGTCCAGTACATTCCACAGATGTTTGATCACACAGATTTTGGTTATTTAGTGGTCAAGTGAACACATTGAACTATCCTGAGGCTACTGCCATTAAAGAATACCATTGCCATGAAGGGGTGGGCTTGGTGTGCAAAGATGCAGAAATAGATGGTAGATGTAGCATTAATGTGAATGCCAGGACGTCATGTTCCTCAAACCCTTCCAGAACTATGTGGCAGGGTGCATTATCCTGCTGAAAGAATCTGCTAATATTATATGTGCATTTATGGAACATGGCAGACACTCTTAACCAGAGTGTGGGAGTGATGATACTGTTGCCATGAAGAACTCTTTTGGTCTGCAGCAATATTTAGATCAGTGACGTGTCAAAGCAACATCCACATGATTGCTAAGGTTCATGGTTTCCCACTGTCAGGTTTCATACGGCCCGCAGCTTCGGTCTTATAATGTGTTATTTATTGCTTGCTAGCTCTGTCAGACTAAATAAATCATAAAACTTTAAAAATGTAATTCCTACATTTACCACATGGTGGCAGCACCATTCCAATGCTATCTGGCTCTGCGTCCACGAAATCTCAGTATCACCCTTCTTAATAGTGTCAGCAAGTTATCTGTTCCTTGGTCAATCTGAATCTATTAACAGTGAAAAGCCTAAAGCACACAAATGAACTTGGACTTATGGCACTTATCTTTATTAAACTCCCCCGGGCATCTTCACTTTTTCAAATTTGGCCCTCTTTGCCAAGTTTGCACACCCCTGATCTAGAGCATCGCTCTGCCTTCGCCAGCTTGTTCCCAGAGTGCATCTGTACGGTGGCCCCTAGAGACAAAACACGAACAAAAGAAAAAGCAGAAACTAAATGAAAATGCGCTGCAAGTTAAAAA
>JBBPDB010000017.1:11777140-11813489 GCA_037974465.1 Brachypetersius altus | reverse complement strand
TGCAGAGGTTGAATTTCGTGCTGTTCACACTGTGTGCTGTGGTGTGTTCACGTATGACAAATGGTCACTTTCACTGTGTAAATTGTGCTACAGCATGCGCTATTTTTCATGAATTATGTAATTACATGAGTGTATAGGTGTCATGCCATTTGATTAAGGCAAAACTGGAGACTATTGAGAAGGATGTGTGAATGCAATCAAGGTGTGGATATTATCAGTGAACAATATGGTCTTGTTTTTTAGAATATATTTTGAAAATTATTTCATTTTGATCATTTTTTTGTGTTGCAGTTTGAAACCTTTTGCTATGCGGACAGGACTGCAAAAGGAAATGACAATAACATTTAGTTTACATTTCATGTAAGCTGGTTCTTCTGGCTTTTAGTCTGAAGGCTGAATTTTTCAAGTGAAGGCAGGCTTGAAACAGTAATCTGTTGTTCTCTTTCTTCAGCTGTAACCCATAGGGGAATGCCAATGTAGGTAGAAAGAGATTTGCGATGGACTTGTGCAAATTTGCATGAGCAAAGCTGTGCATGGAGGAGATTTAAGTGTTTCAGGTTTGCTGAAATCAAAGTGTGCAATTTTACACAGCTTGTCTTATTATACTTTCAGGCTCGGTTAATGACCTCTTTCCCCTTTTACCTGTTTTAATCTGTGAACCCTGGTTGCCTTCCCTGAACAGATGAAGTAGGGAGTTGTCATTCACAGCTGTAGGGTGTGTGCGCGCGCGTGTGTTTGTGCAGAACGTTTGAGTTTCACTGCGCACTCAAGCTGTTGTACAGGGCGTTGTCAGGGCTCCAGCTCAATAGAACACAGAAGTATAAGCAGGCAAAGATCAGAATGGAGTGCACAAGGCTTACAGCAAGAGACAAACCTTTAACATACACACAGAAATATGTGTATACACCTGCCCCTTATCTAACACTAGAAGCATGTACTGCACAAAAATACCTCTAATATTCTTGTAGTGCACTTTGAAAATGGGGTGAAAACAGGTGCTATGATACTTGTCTTCTTTTCCCTCCTAGTCTTTGAAGCCAAAAAACATTTTCCATGAGCTTCGCTTGAGCTATGTTAGTGCTTTCTCTAGTTCATTGCCAGTTTTGTTCAAGGCAGCATTGAGAATGTAAGCACTTAAATTGTATGTGCGTGTCTGTGTGGGTGAGATAAAGCAAAATAAGTGCTTTAGTCTTTTATCAGTGGAAGTGAGCAAGAGAGCGATTACACTCCTATTTACCAAGTAGTGTGTTGCTGCCTGCTATCAAACGTCAGGCTTATCTCTGCAGCTGGCATTAATACAGAGCTGCTACTAACATGCATCCACATATGGAGCTGCTGACCTGTTAGCACTTTGCATAGCTCTAATCCACCAAGTGCTGTGTAAGACTGGAATGGAGCTCTAACTGCACCCTGTGTGGTGGTTTCACCTGTGCTCATGTTGTTGTGACATTTGGGTTTAATTACAATAATCAGTCAGACTTTGCAATGTCCAGCCTGTTTTACATTTTTGGATGAAGGTGCCATTTCTTTTCAGGGAAGGTGATTCTGTAATAGTAGGCATGTTCTGCAGACAAGAGCTTGATGTGAATTCCATTTAATTCAGTATTGTAACTTGGCCTCATTATTCTTTTGTATATGTATGGAGGCGGCCTACATTTTTGACATAGATTTGTGATAATATAAATGCTTGTTTGTTTGCTTGTGAAAGAGGACAATGCATGCTTCGTGACACTCTCTCATTGCTCTCTCGAACTGGGGTGTGCATTAGCAATGCTAATAGTGTGTGTGTGCGTGCGCAAGAGAGAATGAGAGTAGGCACTGCCAGGCAAAATATAAGCAAGCAATCTGACACCTCATTTGGGTAGATTTAGGAGCAGTTAAATTTGACTGATTGAACTGGTTAAATTTGACACACACTCACTACTAGTGCAGTTCAATGTATTTTTCTATAATGGACCAGTTCATATTTAGCATCTTTTAAGTATTTGTTTACATGTGGTAAAACAGTGGAGTAGCTAAATAGTTTCAGATTAGATCTGATTCTGAGGTCAAGACATGTTTTATATGCTTATCACTCTAAAATAGCAACCCCTGCAATTTCCGGGGGGGTGGGGGGGACGTGGCCTGGTAATTTTACCACCTCGCTCCCCAATCACTTTACTCCTAAGTGAATCACAAAGATGCAAGATGCCTCCTTTGACAGCCACTGGTTGCCATAAAAGATGTTTATGCAGCGACTGCTGGAAAATACAGTGTAACATATTCGCAAAGCAGTTGTCTGTTTCAGTGTAAATAGATTATTCAATTTTTACATAAAATGGACAAAAGCGTCCAGCATGACTGTGCCCCAGTGCACAAAGCAAGCTCCATAAAGACATGGCTGGATGAGTTCAGTGTGGAAGAACTTGGCTGTTCCGCACAGAGCTCTGACATCAACCCCATCCAGCAACTTTGGGATGAACTGGAACGGAGATTGTGAGCCAGACCTTCTTGTCCAACATCAGTGCCTGACACTATAAATGCTCTACAGAATGAATGGGCACAAATCCCACTGAAAGCCTACCAAGAAGAGTAGAGGTCTATGCATTTGACTACAGTGTCAGTAAAGTCTTTGTTGATATAATGATCGGGTGTCCCAATACTTTTGACCTTATAGTGTAAGTAGACGGAGAACATGTATGGGAGCAAAGGTGGATCAAAGCTGGATAATGTGACATGTTTTAATATTCGTATTTGGGAATGACAGTTCAGTTGTTTTAAAGGGAGGTTATTACATTGTGTAAAAAAATATTATATACAAGGGTTGACCATTTTTTTTTATGTAGTACTCTTATGAGTACCTACATTAATAAATTGGTACGCACCCAAATTCTAAATTTTTTACCTTACCATGGGCTCTCTAATATGATGGGTTTGTCTGCTTTCTCGCCAAAATGAGGATTGCGTTCCACCTGTTTCTGTTTTTGTGGCTGTCGAGTGAGGAAAAAGCATCTCAGATCTGTGGAACAGGGTTCAAGGGGGTGGGGCATGCAGATACAGACAGCGCTGACGAGACCTGCTCTGGCTGAATTTTGACTGGTGCAGAAGTGAGGCTCTGCGTAACTGCGGGAGCCATATTCTTAAACGTCATAATTTTTTTTTATGCTTTTCCTTTCCTAAGTGGTGGTACTTGGTGATTGAGTAGGAAGTTACTCAAATTAGGTATGCATTTGTGCAGTGAAGACTGAAAACTGGTGCGCATTTTTCGTACCACATACATCAATTGTTGCATGCGTACCACTTATGTCAATCCCTGATTATATATAAGTCCTGCACTTTTACTCTAGAGACATGGCAGCGCAGTCAGCGATTAGCCAGATATACAATGCTGTCCCATGATGTTAATATGGTGCGAATCTGCATGTCGCCCACTGAAAAGAGTGAACTTTTCTAAATCTGCTTTTGTCCACCAAGTAATTATTGGTTCAGTGATGACTACAGGAGCTGTTTGTTGTGAAACAGTCGGTGCAGACATGCCTGCTGCAATGCTTGTGAAAAATAATCTTCAGTCCAACCATGGCTTCTGTTTACTAGAGTACATTTGAGCTTTTAGTGGTGTCACAGTAATTAGGCTATTTTTATCCTCCTTGTCAATGCTATTGGAAATCTGATGTGTGCATGCTTTTAGGTTCTCAGTGAGAGTGCAGAGTGAACCCTCGATTGATGTGCTTTGACATTCACTAACTTCTATACTTGGCTCTTTATTCAATAATTTTACATTACATGTCAGTCCGCAGCCAAACAGTGTCACTTACAATCATTTAGTGAAAGCAAGGATGTGCTGGAAAGTGAGCACTGCAGTGGAATGATTTGAGAATGAGAGCAAATGAGCTGTCCTTATATGGCTTGTTCAGAGGGAGATGGTGAGGGCAGGGAGAGTGGAGCAGGGAGAGAGTATGCAAGCAAGTTTTACATCTGTCATTTGCTTCCTCTGTTCTTTCATTTTTGTCATTATTCCTTGACAATCTACTGTAAAATGCAAAAATGAGTATAGAAGAGTACCACAACTGAGATTTCCTACTGTATAAGCACCTGTGATGAACTGAAATTGGTTCGACACCGACAGACACGTCTGCTGGTTCATTTCTGGGTGATCTATGAGAGAACTGGGTGAGGGACTGGGGAACAGCCAAAGAATCCAAGACTGAAATTAAGCATCTCAAGTACTGTCTGAACTGCAGGTTTGTTCTGACAGATGTATGCAGACGGAATGAAAATGAGAGAGAGGGAGCGAGCAAAACACTGAAAGAAATTGAAACAGAAAGAAATTAGGAACTTGGTTGTAACCTCAGAGTGAAAACCACAGCCCTGACTGAAACCTTAAAACCCTCTTTTCTCACCCTTCACCTAACCTAAACCAACCCAATCTGTAGTTTTCTGGCCAGAACCCTCTAACCTCTATTTACTCACCAAGATTGGGGTTTTATACTGGTGAATGACGACAAGTTCGTGTTATTCTTGTGCTAGGAAAAGGACTAGGAAACAAGCACTGTTTTATTAATGTGTGTATGCCAGTAAACTGAATTGTACTGATGGATTTGTTCTGTGTTTGTTTTTTGTTTTTTTTCAGGCTGTAGAGGCGAGCACAGAGAGACCCCAGGATGCGTGAATATAAGCTTGTGGTCCTGGGCTCAGGAGGTGTAGGGAAATCTGCACTGGTAAGTGGGGGGGTGGAAAGCCACACTATAATCTATAACATTATTAGAAATGATTTCCACATATGTCAAACTCTGCTTGAAAGTGTTTCGTAGCAGCTCTTTTAAATGTTCAGATTTCTGGATCTACAGTACATTTATACAGTTTGTTTGAATGGAGATGAATAGCAGATGTTTGAAAACTCCCCTTTGAGTACTTCTTAAATGGTGATGCATAATTGCTCTCATCACGCTTGTTTCTGCAGACAGTCCAGTTTGTTCAGGGAATATTTGTGGAAAAGTATGACCCCACAATAGAAGACTCCTATAGAAAGGTAATCTCCAAGTTAACATTACATTTGCCAGAACAGACTTTGCTTTGGGATTGGGGAACAAATTACAGTTCACCTTCTCTCTCTCTCTCTCTCTTACCCCAGCAAGTAGAAGTGGATGGGCAACAATGCATGCTAGAAATCCTCGACACAGCAGGCACAGTAAGTGCAATAACATGTACCATTACCGGTTTTCCTGACTTTCCCAGTAAAATGTAAACTTTGGTAAGAACAGTGGGTCCTTAACAGACCTGTTATATATAAACTCTTTATCCAGTCAGAACCAGGTTAATCCTAGCCTTGTTCCTGCAGATAGTTTACAGATAAGTATAGATAACATTACTGGGACATGGGGGCATTTCTGGAGTGTTTTTTTGTAATTCAGTGGCCTACTAATTTACGAAGGACATTCAAAGAGTTTCAGCACTTTTTTAACTCTATTAAGAATTTTGAAAAGGTTGACTACTTACAGTTACTACTTTTTCCAGCCTTCACCAACGAAAATATTAAAGAGCGGAGACTTTCTGAACATCCCTGTCTCACATTGTCTCAGATGTGATAACCATTTTTGGTGTATATGTGCGCACTATAGGAGCAGTTCACGGCAATGAGAGACCTGTATATGAAGAATGGGCAGGGCTTTGCTCTTGTCTACTCCATAACAGCACAGTCTACCTTTAATGACCTTCAGGACCTAAGAGAACAAATCTTGCGAGTTAAAGACAGCGAGGATGTGAGTATCACTGGTGCATCTTTGCTGTTAACAGTAACTCTAAACTTGATCTTTTCCTAGAGGGTGGGAGGTAACCAGTATAAAATTTATACTGATGACGTTGTTCTAAGATATGGGTTCTACTGTATAATGAGTACTGTAATAAGTCCTTAACAGTGTATGATAACCAGATCCACCCAAAATGGTCACTACCTAAATTTGAACAGATTATAATCACAATTAGATTAAATAAAAATCTAACTAATTAGAAATCATTTTAGTGTGGCCAGGTTGAATTACCACAGGTTACCAGTTTAAGTTGTTAAACAGTGGTACTATTTTTATAATTCTTGATTTAAAGCATAATTCAAATCTAAGTTGTCTCTGTGCAAATGCATTAAAGCAGTTTAATCAAATGGAACATTTTATAGTTATTCTGTATTTCATGGTGGACATTTCTTTCCCGTGTGAGTGATTGTAAGGGATATGGTGTAATGTGGTGATCTCTGCCTGTAGGTGCCAATGATTCTGGTGGGGAATAAGTGTGACCTGGAGGACGAGAGGGTTGTGGGAAAGGAGCAGGGCCAGAATCTTGCTCGTCAGTGGAATAACTGTGCCTTTCTAGAATCCTCCGCCAAATCAAAGATCAACGTCAATGAGGTGGGAGAGTGTTCACACAGCTATTTCTTATGTACACTAGAAAAATGTCATGATTTCCTTTATCAGAAAATCTAGGCAGTTGATTGTTATCTGCTTTTGATGTAAATGGCCAATTGACCAAATGTCAGTAATCTTAAAGGTTGGTTTGAAACAATAACATGTAAACTTGAATCATGTTGTTTAGTCTAATTTTAGGCTTAGTATACTCTTGTAAAGCCCCACACACATGCATACTAAAGCCTTATTTGTGTGTGTCGGTCAGATCTTCTATGACCTGGTCAGACAGATTAATAGAAAAACGCCGATGGAAAAGAAGAAACCCAAGAAAGGCCCGTCTAACTGCACATTGCTCTAAAATGCACATGCACACCCACCCCAGCAGCAGCTCTGAGCCAGGTAATATCGCAGCATTTATCAACAACAGGTGATTTCAATAATAATTTTCTCAGGTCATGCAGTTTACCTGCCCTGTCCTCAGTGGAAAGCATGTATAACTGCAGAACAACAGCACCTCCTACTGGTGGTTAATGGTTTTGCTCAGTCTCATTTTCAGCTGATAAAACACGTTTAAATTCTGAAAAGTACAGGTGTGGGATTGTAGTGAAAGGTTGTACTTTAAAATCCCGGTTTCTTTTTGTTTGTTTCCTCCAGAATGCTGAAATGAAGACCTGTTGCCCTACTGGCCAGCATTCCAGCCCCATTCAGTTATTGGAAACAGTGTTGGCAAAGGCAGAAAATGACTAAGGTTTCTCCCTTAGTTTACAGAAAGGAGTGAACAAGAGAAAGAGAAGTTTGACTTCTCACACCACCTCCATTTCTGCTTTTCCTTCCCCAAAAAAATGTTTTTATCACTTCCTTTTTTTTCTCCTCCCCTGCAGAAATGATTTGTCTTTCTTGAGCGCTTAAAGTTTTTGAAATTGTCATTTTTATCAAAAGACTGTAGGAGCAGGAATATGACATGTTCATTTGGGGGAAGTGAGTCATGTGCTGTTCTTTTCTACCTTCAACAAGCATGGGCACATAAAAAATCATGTTAATGTCTGCAGAAGTCAAATCATCTTGCCGGTTATTTTTGCCCCACTCGTTCATGACCATGTCTCTGAATATTGCTAGTTTTGCTCCAGAAGTAGATCTGGGGCCGTTTCATCTGGACCAGCTCTTCAAATAACCTTTTTGCCTGAGTGACTTTGTTTTATATTTGAAGTCTCGAAGCTTTCATATTTCCCATAATATATTCTAATTCAATTGTTTTGCATAGAGAAGCTTTGGAGGGGAAAAATGTTTCTTTTATTTGAGAGATGGGGAGAAATAACATCAATGGGTTTCTGTGTCTCATGCTGAAATATATATTGTACTAAAACCAACTCTAATATTTCTTCTTGTGTTCTGTCACACTCAAAGTGGTAATAATTTTCCAACTTTTATGAACGATTAAATTTTAGTACATTTTCATTAATTTTTTTGGTCTTTTTGTATTTTGTTTTAAGCTTTTGCTTGGATATGGATAATTAGATGATCCATTTTGTGCCTGTTTAGGAGAAGAATGAAATCGGGCCTATAATATGGTGTTGACTTCTCCGCCTAGAGCCAATAATCAGTTCTTAATACTGTGTTGTCAAGGACCGAGTGACCATACACAGAAGAATCATGTTACAGACTTTTGATTTCATTTCCTTCTTTCATGATTCTCTCCATAGTTGCCATGGTGACGCGGGGTGTATCTGGCTGGCTTTTTATTTTAAGAATTTCTTTGTCTTACTCTAATCTTATTTTATGATAATTTTTTGTTGATTTAAATAAATGTATTTCATATTGATTTGGGTCTTTCTCATAAATGGCATTTTCATCTTTGTGCATCTCATCACAATACCAAAACTGTTACATTCATTGTCATGATACTTTAAGAGTTGCTTGCATTTTTATTGCAGCTAGTTATTCAGAACCGTTGTCAATTAACATTTTTCCATTATATCCATGGGTCTGAGCTGAGTGCATTTTTTCATGTGACCACTAGAGGGCAGCAACCCCTTGCTCGTATTGTAATGACATTCACCACATCTGATGAAACTGGGGGACTTTTTTAAAAAAAATGCTTTATTGATCTATTCGAATTCAAGCACTATTGGCTCAAAACTCCTTCCATATCGTCTCAGTTGCTGTGTAACATGACCGTGATTGTTGTGGTGTAGTGGGAGTGCTAGAAGCCCACCAATCAGCAGTCTAGGTTTTGATTCCCTGCAAACACTGCTTTATCAATAAAAGTGCAAATGCTACATTTGCTTACATCTATACCAGGGGTCACCAACACGGTGCCCACGGGTTTTACGCAGATTCAGTCTCAATTTTTTTGAGAACCGACCTCAGAGTTTTACGCAGCAATCCCCACAACAATATGGAACCTGAAAAGATCCTCCCCTTTTTTTTTTTTTCCTTTTTTGTGGCAATAATTTTATTTTTTCTGGATGTTTTCACAAGGGGACCCGTTCATCTCACCGCGGTGTCCCAATACGTTTGTCCCGCAGCCTTCCGAGTTGCATATATCGGTGGAGAATTTAAATTAAAAAGAGGCGAATACAGGATTAACTTTACATTTTCTTTAAGGGTAATGCATTAAACAGTTTAAAAGGAAATCCAAGCGTTCTGGGAGCAAATGCGGGTGCTCTTGGAGCGAAAAGCAGGAGATTCCTATATATAGATTTAAAAAAGCGTTTAAAACATATCTATTGTACTTGAAGTTTAGAAAAACACTAGTGTATCAAAATGGTAGCCCTTCGTATGGCTCAGTACCGGTGAAGTAGCTCTGAGTTTCAGAAAGGTTGGTGACCCCTGTGCTATACTATAATTTGACTCTGGAGGGCTGCTAAATGCATAAATGTAAGCTTGAAATTGTAGACTGCCCGTTCACTCAGTTCTGATTATGTGGCTAACTGTAATCCTGAGGTATATTCAGGATTTTCTTAATCTCTGAGGCTAATATTGTGTTTGTTTTAAGGCCCTAATGTTTGAGGACGGCACAATGCCTCTGATTGCACTGCTGATTGCCCTGCTTGTCCTCTGATTTAAATCTAAATGAGTTTGTACTGTTCTTTGTTATTGATCTGTTGGTTTTCATTCTATTAGTATATAATAAGCATTATTATAGGTTGTAGTCTGCAGGTTTAGAGATGGGATTCATTTAGGAAGTAATTTGGCTCATCTTTTACAGCTGCCAGCATCGCTAATGTTGGACAGTAGAGAATCAAAAGAATTAGACTGATCTTGATTGAATCCCCCTGCCCCAATCACGGAACACATTTTGCATAATGGGACTGCTTTTAAGGGGCAGCAGTGTGTCAAGGCCAGAGCAATCAACCATCAGCCATATTTTTTTTTGAGTGTCTGTGGCTGTTGGAAAATGATAGAATTAGAATGTTCTCCTGCTGTTAACAGCGTTCTTCAATGGTTTCCCCATTCCCTCTGGTTCATTTGTGTTGTCAGCAGTTTTTCTGAATGTTCTAAAAACTACAGCCAACATTGGAATGCTGGTATTTGGGACTGTTAAGCTCTTGCCTTTTAATATGACCAATTTGTTTAGCAGAAAAGCAGAATTGGCTTTTGGGTATGAACCCCCCTTGGTTTTGAACTGGATGTGTTAAAATGTAGGTCTCATTGTTGTGAAAGTATTATGTGAAAGTGTTCTATTAGAGGGGTACAAATCTTGTTCTACAAATCTAAATATTGAGTTTGGAGGTGGGCAGTGTAAGACTTTAAATCTTTGTCACTATATGTGTCCCCAGCTGCCTATAATGAGGAGCAACATTCAATAAAGGGTATTTAATTATATATTAGCCCATTTCATCAAGCTTAAGCTACTAAGTCCTTTGAAACCTATCAAAGTTCGTATTGTCTGAGAAACCACCACTTCATTCCTTTTTGTGACCGTAGCACGGAAGTCCTTAAAGAGCAAGAAGTATCTGGTGGCCCATTTCCTCTGCATCTGCACAAACCCAGGCCAGTGTGGCTTAATCGAGGCTTTTTGACAGCAGTGCCTTATCCTTTTCCCACTGTTCAGTTCCATTTCCCTCATGGCCGGTGGGCTGTAGCTCCCTAGTCAGTGCTGGTCTGGAATCAGATCTTATTGTGCTTTATTCATGCTTCTCAGTATGTGTTAGACTGAGATAGACGCAGCTCTCCCACGTAGAGTTGGGAGCTTGACCCAGTTTCTGGCCGGATGTGTGTGCCTGCTCTCATGTGACGAGGCATCGTTCAGTGGAACCAGCGTGCCTCTGAGATTTCACTACGGCTTCTGAGCATGCTTGTCAAACCGAGGACCTCTAGAAGTAGCCTAACTCAATTAGGTTGCTTTTCTAACTGTAATAGATTTGTTAAATATTATCAGTGTGTACAATTCTGCCTTATACTCCAAACATAGTCGAACAACTAAGATGTGTTTACCTTAAAATTGATTGGTTATGTGGTTTGACAGCTTATAGAAATGGACAAAACTGTCAAATAGCTATAAATATAAGTAGCAGCCAAGCCTCAATTATCCTTTTGTCAGTTTATTCAAGTTTTATAGTACTTTTGACATTACTGTTGGCCAATTTAAAAAAAACAAAACATTTCCCACATATTTATATTATTTATATTACTGGGATATACCAAAAGTCAGCTAAAGGTGTTTGATGTGAAATAATGCAACAAGGTTGCTTTGCAGTACTGGTCATACCAGTCACAATGCCTCCAGCAACTATAGCCAGTTTATTTGGTGTTAAAATCAAGCAGTGAACCAAGGTTTAATATTTAAATAAAAGGTTTTTTGGGGGGTGGCGCTATATTTCCTTAAAGTGATCTGCACGTTCCTCTCCAACAAAACTTTATTGTGTGAGGTTTTCAGGCTTTGCGTAATGTATTTGTTACCATTTCTTGTGATAGCTTTTTACAAAACACTTTTAGTAGAATTACTTGAGACATCTGGTTCCCATCACCATCACTGTGAAGAGTTCACTCTAAATGTTTGAGTATATACGTCTTAACCATTGAATTATGATGATAATGGAAAATCAGTGAAATTCCTTTTAACAGCTTAATGTGGTTTGGATCTTTGTACATTGTCTTCTACAGTCTTACATTTAATCAGCTTCCTGCATGAGCTGCAGGCATGGAACTAGAGTTATGATTCAAGCCTTTACGGCTCCTCCAGATCATAACAAATATGATTATATATTATCTGGATTGTGTGTACTTTTGCATGGTGGTCCAGATTAGTCATATCACACAGAGGGAAATTTTTTGTACAGACCTCCTCGACTGCCTTGGCCATTTTAACATAGACTTTGGATATTGCATGTACATGCTTGCAGTGGGAGTAGGTCAAGCTTTTGTTTGTCTATTTTTGTGTGAGATCTTTTAATGAGGATAGTTCTCATGCTTCTAGTGTCAAAGGCCAGAAAATGGTCTGTGTGGGATTAGTGACTTTAAAAACTCCCTTCCTTAAAACGACACAGTCCTCATAACTGGTGATTTGCCCCACTCATCAAAAGTTTGGGCACATAACTTTTATAAGATTCTAAATTATTTATTTGTGCCCCTAAGTCGACCTGTAAGAGTGTGCAGTGACATTATAAAAGGATTTCAAATAAATGAAAGAGAAAATGGGAAAACTATTCAAAATATACAGATTGTATTCCATCTAAACATTACAAACAAGTGAAATCTGTACAATGTGCAAAATGTAACAGAATAGAATGTGTTAAGTGCATTGTGCTAGTTTGATGGTTGAATATAAAGGTAAATGTTCTTACACAGTTAGCCTGGTTTATTGTAAGGAGGACAATGTATGTGGTAATATTAATATTTATGCGATAGCACTTAAACTAGCTGTCAAAGCCATGGGCTTGTGTGAAGGTTGGACTGGTTGCATCTCAGCTGTGTGTATTGTTGCGTGAGAGGGAGATATCTACATCTGCTGATGCAGAGCCGGAGAGCGAGCAAGAGGATGTGATTCTCTGTGAAGGAGCATGTGTTAAAGGGTCTAGAGCAGAGAACAGCTGTTGGCATGACCTCCAATGTGTACACAGAATAGCATCAGCGCAGTTTCATGCCCAAAGGGAATGGCGGTTTCTGTGTGACCTCCACAGTCCTCACACCTGTTTGTCCCGGGGGTCTGATTTTACTTGTGGGCGTGTGTGTGTGTTCAGAGCATGTTATTAGTGTCTTACAGTAATAGTCTCTGCATTGATCATCATTTGTGACTACCTTTTGTGAGTATGACTAAAGCTGTGTGGTGTTTTTATGACAGTAATATGTGCTTCCACTTAAGTGTGTGTGAGGCAAGCTTGCCACATGAAGTTTCGGAGATACAGGCTATTTATTTATTTATTTATTTATTCATAATATACACTATATGAACAAATTATTGTGGCACACTTATTTTTCAGGCCTCTTTCCTCCAGTGAAGGGCAGTGTTAATGCTTCAGCATGCCAAGACATATTGGACAATGCCATGCTTCCAACTTTGTGGATACAGTTTGGGGAAGAACCTTCTATTCCAGACTGTGCCCCAGTGCACAAAGCAAGACAGGGTTGGTCTTAGGGTTGGGGTTAGTGTTACTGAGTTTGGTGAAGAAGAACTTGACTGGCCCGCAACCCCCTCAACCCCATCCAACACCTTTGGGATGAACTGGAACTGAAATTGTGAGCCTGACCTTCTCATCCAAAATCAGTGCCTGACCTCATAAATGCTCTACAGAATGAATGGGCACAAATTCCCACAGAAAGCCTTTCAAGAAGAGTTGAAGCTGTTATAATTGCAAAAGGGGCACCAACTCCATATTAAAGTATACTATGTATTTGAATGCAATATCATTAAAGTCCCTGTTGGAGTAATGATCCCACTACTTTTGTCCATATAGTGTCTATAATTCATATATTTTGTCTTCCTCGCATTTTCCCTCCCAGACAACAGTCGAGACGTAGAGAGCAGTGCAATCCCCACCTCCAGACTTATTCCCTGCCAGACTAGAAAGCCCCTTCATCATCACTTAGGACAATGCAAACCAGAGCGGGCATCTGTTCGCTGATGTAACAGAATTGACAGCTCCTCCAAGCGTGTTGAGCTGTCCAGCGATGTTACATTAGTCACAGTTCAAAAGGATGAGGTGACATTTCACAAGGATGTGCTGGCCTTCATCTTCCCAGTGCTGGTGCTTTCATGTGACTAAGGGAGGCCTAGGCAGTGGATAGAACTGAACATTACTAAGTTAGGAAAGAAACGGCTGTTTTAGTGTAAACTGTAACCAGGATCAATTGTTTCTATAATGGTTATTCATAGGAGACCGATAGTCAGTTTTCATGTTATCTTCTCGAAGGAAACTCATAACATTTGTATGGTTTGCTACAAGTTATTTTGATATATGTACTAAAAGCACCCATAATTCATTTTTACCAGTATTTACAATTACTCCTCATCTCCCTTAACAGGATCATTCCCTCTGATCTGATTGGCTGGCCCTCTATAGGGCCTTATTCAAAATGCAATCTGAAAAACACCTTTTAACTTCAATAGGTGGACTGAAGAGGGAGATGTGTGTGTGTTTATATATTTATATATATAAAGGTTCATTAAAAAGGTTTGTCAGGGCCAGACCTACTCTAATAGGATTTCATATTACAGACGAAGTGCATGGGGTATGTGTGTCCAGAAGCTTCCATTGTGTTATGCTGTCCTTGTGATGGGCGACAGTTAAAAATGCCTCTTCGAGTAACCGTTACTAGTTCCTGTTTACAAACCTGAAGGATGCAGGAAATAGAAGTGAATGAAAGGAAGCAGAGGAGCTTAGCACCAACTGACTCTGCATCTCTCAGTGTACTGATTTATCTGGCAGTAACATGAAGATTTCTGACTAGAAATAACTTCATACAATAATTGCACAGAACACATTTTAAAGAAAGGGTGACAATAGCGCTTGTTGATTATTGCTTAAAAAAATCTGTATTCCTGAAATATCATATTATACTGAGGTTAGTGTTGTTGAGCTTAACACAGTTCTTCTGGAGTTCTGCTGCTCTATGCTAAAATGTTTTATAAACCTGAAACAGTGTGTTTTTAACAATTTAGCTTCCCTTAAAATGTTACCAAAGGGTATGTTTACTAAGCAGAAACCAGAAAACTTACTATTTTTTGTGTATTTTAGACTGTTTTATTTCAGGACAATCTGGAGCACTTAGTAAATGATGTAAGTGAATGAAAAGAACATTGCAGTTAACACTTCATCAGAACCACCCAAACTGAAAATCGGTCATTGTGTGACACCAATACCAGTATGTCCACCATATTAATCACAGCTGATAAGTCACAGGAAAACTGTTTATAATGAAATTGGTTTAATGTTCAATCTGTGTACTCAAACACTGGCTCTTTGTCTTTTTTTGTTAGATCTGTTTATTCTGCAGTACTTTTGCTTTCACTTTTCACTTATACGTCTATATAAAATAGGGCCACGATCCAAAGAACTGTCTGATATATACATGAGAACATGGCTGGCAGAAGAGCTTTATTTTCCTTTTTGAAAAAATCTACATGTGCATACATTGCAAGCATCTTTCTTTTCTGGGTGAGGGTCTGTTTCTGAATAATAGATAGGAAGAGTACATGAGCAGAGGTGGTCTGGTTGATTGTTTCTTTGACTAAGGTCCTGAGAGGTCTGGGTAATCAGTATTGCTGGTAATTTGATTGGCGGTTTGACATCCCTGCTTAAAGAGGCAGAAAATCAATGAGCAGACTGACACACGCTAAGTTGACTCAGCAGGAGCTGCTATCTGCTTCTGATCATGTGACGATTATACAATTATTTACAACTTTGAGAGAACTGTGATAACACTTACGTAAAGACAACATACATGGACAACTGTGTGATAGAGGAACGTACAGTGCAAGTTACAAGGAATATAATGAACTGTGAGACCTGTCATTTCCTTTATATGTGTCATCACGTTTGATGACGGACTGAACACATTGTGCATGTTCATCATGTGCCGTTATTCATTTCTATGTGAAAAAAACTTTGGTCCTGAGAAATGTCATCATTTCAGTTCTCCGAGTGTCCAGGGTCTCGATACTGAACCACTTTGTTTTAAATAAGTCCTCAGAATTTGGCCGTGTGTTAATCACTGTTTATAATCAGCAGCATTTAGACCCACACTGCAGAGCTGTAATCAAAAACAGGCCCCTTTGAACTCCTAATCTCCTCGATGTTGTCTGTTTTCGGCCTGCTTTTCCGGGCTCTCCCACCAGCCTTGGCCCAGAAGGGTCTACAGAAGCTTCCTTTCGGCTTGGACCCTTTTATCTTCGTTTTGGCTCTTTTTAACAGTTCCTCCTCCTCGTCCTCTGGGCTCAGCCACCCAGGTCTCTCCTTCAGCAGTTTGTCGCGGTCGGGCCGAATGCTCCGCATTACCTTTTTGAAGATGCTAGTAGTTAAAGATAGCCTCCTGCAGAACTCCTGGGAGCAGCTGAGGCGCAGCGGATGCCCGGAATCTGCAGCAAGTTTTCTTACTCTCTCCTCTTCATCTACTAACCGGCTCTCCAGCTCAGGCAAGTTCAGCCAGTTGCCCACGAGGTCGGCCAAGACGTTATCTCCAAGCACCAATGGCTGCCTGTTTCGGCTGTGGCTCATTAGGGATGACGTCCAGTCGCTGGAGTCATCTGTGTCGTAGTGAGAAAAATCGCTGTCAATAGAGGGACCTTCTCGTGATAGAGTGTCCATCAGCCCCTGAAGCTCTGCCATTCTTGCTGGGTGGAACGGAGGCTGATCCTCAAATGTAGACCCTGAGCCTGCATGGCAAGATGCACCACCCAAAGGAGAATCACGAGAATCATTTGAGGTGATGCTGTCATCTTCAAAGCTGGAGAAGGAGGCAGATGTGCAAAGGCTCCCTCGATGGTATGCTCCAATGGGTGACTGCCTCTTAGGTGCTCTGTGTGGAGCTAGACTGCGATCCTCCAATGGAGAGCTGGTGAGGAACATGGATGGGTCCATTTCTAGGTTTGACAGACTTGAATCCCTTTGGAATGTATGATTCTGTGGCCTTTCTGTTATCTGTGTATCTATTTGCTTGATTCCTCTCGAGGTGAGGCCCTGCTGGTCTGTGAGCAGTGTAGCTTCGAGAGGGGGGTGCTGAGTGGGTTTGCAGGAGATTTGCAGTTGCTCCAGTGCAGTCTGGACCTGAAGAAGTTTCAGCTCCTGCAGAGCTCCCATCATAGAGTTCATCTGAGCCTGGAGACCATCGCCCGCCTCTCGCATGGAGATCTGACAGAGAAAAAACACAAGAACAGTTTCTAAGTCCTTAAATGGCAAGGCAAGCATGGGCGAAATGATGTCATTATTTTCAGTAAAATACACCACAGTCAGTACTTCCAACACCAACTGCGTGCTTCTTTATAAAGAACTTTAGAAGAGGGTTCTCATTTAAAGGGGAATTCCACTCATTTTCCCCCAAAACACTTGATAACGAATTGGTTGACAAATTCACTGCTCTGAAGTGAAATGCTTTATTTTAGAGAAACAGATGAATGTTTGAAAAATGTAGATTTTGTTGACTTTTTCATGTGATGTGAAGGGCTGATTGAAGTTACTTAAATTTGTTAATGGGGCTGATTTTCAGCGAGCAATGCTAATGTATTGATCAGGTCCATCTTATTTGGCTAACACTTTTGGCATCTACCTGATGTAGAGCTGCTCAGTATATGAAATATAAAAAACCCACAGCATTTTAAAAGTATGGCACTACTGTTGCATTATGTAATGTATTATAAAAATGCCTTTAAATATGTTATGCTATGCTATCCACCCCCACTGCAAGGGTCTGTTTGTGGATCTATTACATCAACCATTACATCACAGGGTAATCAAACATCAAAGATTTTTTTATTTCTCTTGCCATAATAGCAGGGCTGACGACTGGCATCCTCAAACAGAAAGCTTACCACCTGCGATACGCTAAAGCATTCGGCGTACCTGAGCAAAACATGTGGTTGGTGGTGAGCTACCTTCTGTGGCTTGAGATTTACCCCGAGGGGTCTCATTTGAGAGGAGAACAAAAGAACTGGGCTCCAGCTTTTGGTTCCGTGGTTTTAACTGGCATTACTCTGTCTTACCTAAGCGTAGAGTCATGCTGAGAAGGAATGAAAAATAACACCTGGTGATGGCTGCCATGTTCAGAGGTGTATACTTTCCACACCTGTCACCTGCTCTTCTCTTTTGCATTCATCTCTTGTGTTCTCTTTTATTCTGCATTTCTTCTTCCCTCAGTATGTCTCTCTCACACCTGTTATGGGGTAACTGTATCCCCACATGGCTTGTGATCAAGGAGAAACTCAAAACACTAATCTTGTCTTCAAGTTGGCATATATTTGTCTCAGAATGTATGCCACACAATGGAATATAATCTGTATTGTAACATTCCAAAATGTTGGTGAAGAACGCACAGTTTAAGCTGCTTAGAACGTAAAGGTTGCAACAACACATAAGATGTTGTTAGAAAGATGCATTTGGTCAAATCTTTAATTAATGAATTTGCTTCCATCTCACATTTAATTAACTGTAAATCCTTCCTTCTTCAATATACACAAATTGACTTCAGGCCAAGCAGTGCAGCCTGTAAAAGGTCTCTGCATCTCTTGGATTACAGATCAATAGCTGCCAGTGGCCTCAGGCTCGCTGGAAGCTGTACAGTCCTGATACAGTAACCTTGGCTCGAAGAGAGGTACAGATGAATAATCATCCGAATAAAAACTAATATTTTTTTTTTAAATAAAACTGCATACTGATAGATAACCATTCTGGGATAGTGACTGTATAGTAGCAAATAATTAATAAAAAAGAAAAAAGAAACCAAACTAACCCCCAAAGGTTTGTCAGCCATTGTGCTTTTCTAGTAGTTGAAAATCACATTTCAAGCTGTTCCTAACCAGCACATTCCTTCAAGGAGTTTACACACAAAGATGCCTAAACAAACTGCATGCCTGCGATGACCTCTCCAATGCTTTTTCTAACTGAATTGCCACGGCTACATAACCCGTTAGTTTAACCCAAACAAGCATTACTGTCTTACCTTATTCCACTGAGCCCTCTCTCTGCTTTATGTGTCTTCCTCTTACCCTCTCTTGCTCTCTTCCCCTCTCCCTCGTGTATCTAACAGTCAGCTAGTCAGGTGACCATCTGAGTAAAGCATCGTATTGATTTTTTTGCCCAAGCATAGTCGAGATGGCCTGATGGGGGCTGTAGTTTCAAACTGAGAAATGGCTAGACAATGAGTCAAACCTGAATAACTCAGACATGTCTTACGTCACACACAATGAGTAGAGCAGGGCACTGTCAGGGCATATGTGTACAAATCTTTGTACTCATCTTTCAATCCTATTTTTCTTGTATATTGTAATCTTTTTTAATTCCTTCGAATTAAACAGGCTGTTTCTTGTTACTCATATTTGAAAAACACATTTTTGCCTGCCCTGTCTTGTGCAAGAAACACTCCAGTCTGACCCACTCCTTATGAACTGCTGGAGGCTGAATAGCTCATACATGGACTGTATGTCCTGGGAATTGAAAGATATGTTTTAAAGCATTAACAGTGCTTACACACTACATTAAGCACTTTTATGGTTTGAGCTTTTGTTGGAAACCATGTTTTCCATGAATTGGGTCCTCAGTGAAAATGATAGAAAGGCTGAAGACAGGAGAATGTGTGTGTGTGTGTGTGTGTGTGTGTGTGCGTGTGAGAGAGAGAGAGATAGTGTGTGTGTGAATTGTTGGTGCTGCTTATTATTATTGCATTCATGAAAATATGGAGTTACTAGACTCAAGGGGCCTCTGACATTGTCAAAACACACACATGTGCATTTACATTCAATTACTTTAGTCATTTCCTTAAATCTTTTAGTTTAGTAATGACTAGATTACAAGAGACTTAAAACAGGACATACATTGGCTGTGAATGACATTCCTGTCCTTCTCTGGAGCAGTTCATTAAATATGAATGTGGATGTGATGTAAAGTGTTTTAGAGGTCATGGGGGAAACAGGATATGAGGAACTGAGGAGCTTTCCAGGTTAATGTGCAAAGAGACTCCATTGTCAATGAAAATACAGTGGCAGGCCTAATTCTTTCTTGTGACCTCACAATGACGGCATCTGAGTGGTTGTGATGCAAGGGATGTGGAGAAAAAGACCTTTGTTTGAAAATGTCAGAGGCTCAGAGAGTCAGAAGTCTTCATGCTGAAACACGCAGTGCTTAAACACAAAACAGGGAGATAAAAATAATAACCGCTGTGTAGTGCGGCATATTTAGTTATGACAATGATATATGTCATAATAAAACATAATAACTGAATGATGCTTTAAATAGCCATTTAAAGTAGCCACCTGACAAACCCATTTGAGTGAATACTGTGATTGTGTTATTATGAAGGTACAGCAGCATGTACTGTGACTTCAAAATTGTTCATGACATCAAAATGATGGTATTTGAAGGAATAACATGGTGATGTGGTTATTATAATTGTTTATGATGGCAGTTCAGTGACTATTATAGTGATGTGATCCCTGTTACTATTTGTGCTATGTTACAGTCAGGTGTATTTCCTTTTAGAGGAGTCTATCCATTATTTTACAGCCATTAATGTTACTAATGCTCAAATACAATTATTACTACTATTACCATTGCTAGTACTATTATTAGTACTACTATTACTGCTACTAGCACATTTACTTCTTGTAGAACAAATATTTTACTCAAAGAATTGAAGTTTCCCAAATGTTTAAATAAGCTCAGCATGTCAGAAGACATGCTGAACATGGGAATGTTTAATCAAATATTATTTTACCATGAAAATTGTGACATGACAATATATCTAATACGATCAATGTCGTGAGCGAGTATGTCCATTTCTTCTTTTCAGGATTGTATGTAAAGGTGGAATGTTGCGATGAACTGATTTGAATTGGTTGTTTAATAACGCATGTAATAAAACTTAAAGGCAGAGATCTGCATGATTTCAGTTGTACAATTACATAAACAATCCAAAATAAACTAAAGGAATGTAAGTTATCTTGCTAATTTAAACATGTTCTTATAAAGGGAGTACGTTCCAATTATTTCGATAAGTAAAGAAAATTAGTGGTCGAATAAATGCATATTCTAAAAGTGGAATTTCCATAGAAGCAGAGGTGTAAGTCTCTATATGACCTCATCAGCCTGCTCTGCTGCACTTTCGTCTGAAATAAGCCCAGGCAGACGGGAGTGTTTGGCAAACGTCACTGCAGAGATCCAAGTCATGATGGATGTGTTTGTGAGTAACGGCCCTCAGGCAAACCCATGTGAGCTAGTCAGCACTACTCACTTACACTCAAAGCCACATGCACACGCACGCACACACACTGAGAGCATATGAGTCCCTTGCTGCCTTTATTAATTGTCCATACACAGTCTGTGCAGATCCTCAGACTCAGACCAGTCATTATCACCACAGCCTATTAGTGGATCAATACATCAGCAAGTGTATTGATCATTCCTACTTAATGATGATTATTATTCCATTGGGAGGAAAAAGGACAGTACAAATCACCAGGGATGTGATTGGGATAGGATTGATCTAGATGACTGACTAGTGAATTCTGATTAACGAGCACTGATTGTATTAATGGCCCTGGTTGTTTCCATATGAATGCCATGTTACAGCCGCAACCAGTGTGTTTTTAGCTTCCTTTTGTGCTGTTGATTAATTCAGCGCAGTAACCTTAGGCCCACTGGAATACAAAGGAAACTGCAGTTCATTCAACTAACTTCAGAATGTTTGCCCTTCTTTCTTACAGAGGAATTCCATCATTTTTCCCCCAATTACACCGTTTTGCATATAAGAACATGTCAAAAAGTCAAAGGTGGTTTAGTTCAGGCATGCCTGTCATTCACTTCAGGGACTATGAAGTGCATCGCCTTTCATGCAGCCTCTGAAGATAAAAGAGCAGAGATCACACATGTGGGTGTGCTCTAAATTATCGGTTGACAAGACAGTGTTTGATGAAACAACTTAAGTATGTAAGTATAATTATGTTTATCTTACTCTCTAGTGGGGGCGACACTAAACCTTGCAAGCCTCACAGCCTTGGAACTTCAACCAGTTTGTTCTTGTAAGCAGTGAAGTGAAGGGCTTAGATTACTACTGTTGCTAACTGATAAATTCAATTATAATTCATTAGCATTGCATCCTTAACGTTGAAAGTTGTATTTAAATACAAGAGGCTACAATCACTGCTTCTATAGCAGTACATGATGCGGAAGCAGCTGACTGTTAATGCAGTTTTGTCCTCACTAGGAACTGCAAAAGAATATTTAAAGCCTGTAAAATGTTATTCAGGATAATGTAACAAGATTTGAATCAAACGACAGTCATTTTGAACCATTTTCATTGGTCCAGTTATCAGTTATTCAGTGTAAAGATAAACCAGTGTTTTTTCCTATATGTAAAAAAATAATAACAACAAAAAAAGATCTGCAATACTTATATATTTATGAATTGTGTGTTTTAGTGTGTGGGTCTGAATGGATAGACATGGGGAACAGGAATCAGCTGTTCATGCTGAACACTTTGTCTGTAATTCAATTGCATGAAAAACTGCTGTGAAGATTTGACCTAGTTTTGCTCCTTCATATGAGAGAGATAAAGAGATAGACGGAGGGAGAAACTTTCAGTGAACAAAGACGTTCTCAGTTTCTCATCTCAAGTAAATGTGATGCGTTTTGGAAGAGAAGAAAATGTCGAGTGGTTGAGCACAGTAGACTCTCATGAATGTAAAACTGAAGGGTCTAAAGGAGGCTGTTGGTCACAGATGGAACTAATAACAAATAAATTACATTTTTATTTTGGCCTTTTAATGTGCCTTTTTGTTGGAATGTTTAATTGAATGTTTCCCTTTTCCCTTGTCAGTGCTGGAGTTGAAATGTCTCTCATGAGTTGCTTTGAGATTGCATTCCTTGCATTTGGGTTCATACGTGGGCTAACACTGACTCATTGGCCCTGCAGGCAAAAGAGACTGGGAATAAAAGGCATCAGCAATGACAGGTTTCCTGCAGCAGTTTTTGACCTTTTTTTGGAGGAAGTAGCAATCAGTAAAAGACAACCATAAGGGTGTTTGTGTCATCCATCCAAATACTACTGCCTTTGCTATAATGTCGAGTCCAGTCATGGTAAGTTAAATAATGGTAGACTGTAGTTATGCAACCACATAGAGATTAATATGAACTCCAGCATGCAGTGCCAGGCACACTGACCCCCAGTCCTTGTGCTCAAAGCTGTCACCAGCAGTCATTTTCATTTGGGCAGGACCATCCAAAAGAATTAACAGTGAGTGTGCATTAAAGTACACGCTGAACACAGCCTTCCTTATGCAGCCTAAACCTAAATTCTTTCTCCTTTTTTCATTTCTACTTTGATCACTGTCATTTTCATAAAATATGACAGATGTAATTAATAGAGATAAAGCTAAAATCACTGAAAAGTCAAAATACTATGGAGTAGTGATGCCTCATACCTCAGTGTATGAGCTGTTCTGCACATCATTTGTGCCTTGTCGACTCGCTTGAGGGGTTTTAAGCTTGTGTGCCCGATAGAGGCAGACATGTCAGGGAGCTTTAAGCCCAACTCTCTTTTTGGAATCGCTGGACTACAAAGCCAGCCTTTGTTCCATTCCGTCTTCTCTAGTCCTAGAAGTCCTATATAATGAGAGCCAACACTCCCGCAATACAAATCTTCATATTTTGGCCAGCATACACACATATGCCTTGCAGAAATTCAGCCTTTAGATAACATCAGGCTCATATGACACTTAAAGAAGCTCCAAACTGTTCCACTTTCAACACTTGCTGAGCAGTGAACATTTCTAAATGAGCAAATGGCAGTGCTGCAATAAGCTGATTCAATGGGCCTGTTTCCCAGACAGAGAAGTCTATAGTCATGAACCAGTAATTGCAGTGGGAAATCCACATTAATAATTTAGTGTAGTCCAGGACTAGGCTTAATCGCTGTTTGGAAAACTGCTTCCATTTTGTATGACAAGTTAAATGAATAAAATGTGGGATTTTTCAGTTTGGGCCAAAGACATTTGTGTCCACTAAGACCAAACATCTAATATAACCAGAAAACAATCTACTTCACTCCACAATCCAGCATGCTTATTTGTTAGTAAGGGAAAAGCAATAATTAAATGAAAATCGTTACATTCACTATTGCCACTTTCTTCAATATTTGGCTATTAAGGAGATTCAGCATGTTGTAACAGACCACACAGGTAATCACGATGTTGTCATAATGACGAATCAGGGGAGGCTGATGGGGCGGGAGGAGAAAGTGCAGCCAATCAGCTTCACCCATTTCAAACCAGGTCCAATCCCACCTGCGTGCCACCTGAGAAGCGTTGCTGGACTTCTGATTCAAAACCCAGACTAAACTCAGACTAAATGCAAAATCAGAGAGTTTAAACCAACATTATGAAAAGGAAATTGCATAGAAATTGATCACCGAGGAAAAAAGTGGTTCACGCTGGTGGTCTCCAGAAGCTGATTTAAAAAACTAAAAAATTGCAATCTTGTATTTTTTTTTTATATCTTGTACAAACAGTGCCTACACTTGTACAGTACCTCCCATCAAACTTTTTATAACCAAACTGGGATTTTTCCATGCTTTGTTCAAAATCGATACCAAACGATTCCGCTACTAGATAGGGACCAAATGCATAAGTAAACTCCAGTTTGCTTTAATGCAATTAGAAGAAGTAAAGAAGTGGGGATTCTCACCAGTTCATGCTTTAGTTTCTTCAGGCAGGTGTCCATGTCCTTGTGCTCCGGCTCCATCAGGGCAATTTAGGGGGCTGTTACAGTCACGGGCTCCAGAGTCTGCAGCAGGGTCTTCTCTCGGCTCTTTCCGAGCAGCGAGTGAAAGTATGAGCCAAAGGGCTGCGTATGATCCTCCCTCCGCCTCAGAGAGTCGCTTCAGATCAGATCTGTGATTTCACAGACCCAGAATGCATCACACACACACACACAGCTGGATCTCCACGATCTTCACAGCACTGTGTGCTCAGCCGTATCACTCTTCCCTGAGGTCTGTGATTGAGAAAGTCCCCCCTGACATCACATCACCGTACTCAGTTTGCCCACCCAGCCCAAGCGCAGGAATCTGACTCCACGTGTCAGGCTCCACCTGACCTGTCCAGGATGGAGCTCTAAGGGGTTTAACTAACGGTTCTCGGAGTACAAAACCAAACGAGCTCTAAAGCCAGCAGTCAATAGATGATCAATGGACGCTTCGGCAGGGGTTCATCCATAAGAATGGAGGTGTCTCCTTTGTTCACTGACTCAGCTTTATGTCCAGTTAATGCACTGAGTTTCGTCCTGATTGGACAGGAACTGGTGGGAAAGTAGGATGTTTGAATTTAAACCAGAAGCAAAATGCTGAGTGGTCTTAGGTTGCTGTACACAGTGGAGCTACAGTAATACTACTGTTTTCATTCATCAGATTAACGAAGTCATCATGTAATGAGAAAAGTCATTTCTGTAGGTCTAATCTTTATTCAGTAGTACATGTATTTTTGTTCCTAGATCGTTGGAAGTGTAATACTAAAGATAGACACTACTTTCTAACCAGAGAACTGCACTAGACACCAGACATATTGAAAACTGAAACACATATGAACGTTGATGAAATCTGGCCTAGTGTACTCAGTTAAATGCAAACGTTATTGCACCACTGGTCATTGCTCACACATTTAGTTGATTTTCTAAGTAAAAAAAATATTACATTTGACCTACATGAAAGAGGCTGACATATTTCTGCATCTTTTAATACACATTTTGATGCCTTTGCTAAATTTAACCTATTGGAAAAAGGTACACCATAAAATGTGGTAAAAAGGTTTGGGACTAAACCTTTTCCTTTCCTTTCCTTGCTACTAGTTCAGAACTATCCATAGGACCTGCATGCTCTAATCACAGGTTTTTAACATTCAGGTCTAAGACTGGCAAAGGCTGTTTCATAACCTTAATTGTGTATTTCTTAAAGTCGCTGAAGGTTGATTGTATGTTTCGGATCCTTGTCTTGTTGTAATATCCATTCTTCTTCAGGGTCTTTACTGACTGGGGGACCTTAGCATCCTGAATTTGTTGAAGATTCGTAGAATCCATGCTTACCTCTGTGTCCACAACATTTCCTGGATCACTGGTTGTCTCAGAATCTCAAAATCTAAGCGATATAGCCTCATACTTAACATTTGGCAAGGTATTCTTTTATTTAAATATGTCTTTTGTACCAGGCTGGGTTTTTTTTGTTCCAAAATGTTGTATATCCCAGACATTGACTTTTTCATGAGATCACACTTAAGATCACCCTCTGAAAGTCTAAATAAATATAATGTAGATGGTTTTTGCAAAAACCACTGCACAGAGGACCAATGCATCATGTTCAAGTGTCAATCATCTTAAGTTTCAGACCCTTAGGACATGGATGCTGAGTATCACTCTGTGAGGTTTGAAAGGTTCCATAGTTTATTACTTCAAGGAATTATTCAGTTTATAAAACTTTAAATAATAACTTAAAATAATGAAATAATAGTCCCGTTACTTACTTTATCAATTGCCAAATTGTGATACCAGATGATTGGATCAGAGGTTATCAGAAGTTAACTTAAAAGGCAACCAACAAGCTTTTAAGGCAACCTTAAAGAAATGACAATACAGCCAGTGTGTTTAAACACAGCTTTTGTTCTATCTTTGTTCATTTCTTTCAGATGTTACAATATATGGACAACATTAGGACAGGCCTTAAGAGACACTGCATTCAAATGCATAGACTTCAGTAAAGAGTCAGCCCCACCTTCTTGTCTTCTTGGAAGGCTTTCCACAAGTTTCTGTGGGATTTTTTGGCCAATTCATTCTGTAGAGCATTTATGAGGTTAGGCACTGATGTTGGACAAGAAGGCCTGGCTCGCAGTCTCTCCATCCCAAAGATGTTGGATGGGGTTCTCCCACGCTGAACTCATCCCACCATGTCTTTATGGACCTTGTGGTACAGTCTGGAATAGTAAAGAGGCTGTTCTCAAACTGCGTCCACAAAGTTGGAAGTATGGCGGTGTCCAAAATGTCTTGGCATGCTTGATTTTATACACCGGTGGCAATGAGTATGACTGAAACGCCTGGATTCAATAAGCAAAGGGTGTGCCCCAGTACTTTTGTCTATAGTGTATGTCAGTGTGTACAGCTCTCGCCACCTGCTGGACTTGGACAGGAACTACAGCTGTAGTTACGCTCCTATACCGCAGGGGGCGAAGCGACTCAAACACAACAAATAGAAACATAGTCGTCGGCTTGGGAGGAACATGGCTGCGCCCGTGAGACACACTGCTCACCACATAGACATCAGGACGAGAACAGACGATGTCCTGCTCACTGATGGAGTGGAGTTCAGTTCTCTACTTCTGTCGAAGCCCGTTCTGGAAGGTCTCTCAGCCTCTGGGTTTCAGAGACCATCGCCCATTCAGCTGAAGGCCATTCCTCTGGGTCGCTGTGGACTCGGTATGAAACCATTACTAAAGACTCATCATAATCATGATGATGGTCATCATCATCATCACCACCATGATCACAGTCTTCATAATCTGCAGCAGTGCTCAGGAATAGAAAACCTTATTGGTGTAATGGTCAGGTGTCCCAATACTTTTGACCGTATAGTGTAGGTGCTGTTGCTTCGGTGAAATAATGACTCAGGTAAACGTATTTTAAAGTCTAGTACAGAACTGCAGTGGAACTAGTTCTCCAGCACATTAACTTACATGTATTAGTCTCTGTTTTTATCTCGATATAATTTTGCTAAAGCTTGTGAATGAGCAGTGTGTAGTGATGCTGTCATCAACATAATAATAAGCATTAATGGGAATTAATGGACAGATTTTAATGTCCAAAATATTAGGGAGTTATAAGTGTCCTAACAGATTGAGTAAAGGTCTAAATGTTGTGTGTGTGTGTGTGTGTGTGTGTGTATAGCCTAAATAATAAGCAAAATGTGATTTGGGACGTTTCTCAGGTGGATATCTCTGTGCTTTTTAGATCTAATTGTTCAAGCGAAATCCGGTACAGGAAAGACTTGTGTGTTTGCCACCATTGCCCTGGATTCACTGTGTCTGGAGAATGTTGCCACTCAGGTAGTGTTACATATTCATGAACAATTCCAAATTATAATCCAGTAATTGTCAGTGTTAGATCTCAAAAGTTTGAGATGTTTGTCAGTAGAAAAGTAGAAACTGACTCTGAGATGCTCTCTCAGGTTCTCGTATTGGCACCAACCAGAGAGATTGCGGTACAGATCCATGCAGTGGTCATGGCAATAGGCAGTGCCATGGAGGGACTGGAGTGCCATGTGTTTATTGGTGGTCGGCCTGTCAGTCAGGACAAGCTCCATCTGAAGAAATGCCACATTGCTATTGGATCACCAGGTAGGTACAACAGGTAGTTAGTTGCTTAGAATATAGTCTATGGACATATAGCTTCACATTGAGGTTCTCATTACTATTTCATATCAGATTTGTCTTTTAATCCTACTGTAGTCTCCTGTAAATGTCACCTTTTCTTTTAACCAGCAGCACATTTTACTTACTAGACCTGTTTTTTTATAACAAATGTCTCTGGCCAGACTAAATGCATGCATGAAATTCATACAGTGATGCAAGCCTGAGCTCCAGTACACTAAAAGGTGAAGAGCAGGGTTTAGAGCTTGATGCTGTTTTATTTGTTTGCTTAGGTCGTATAAAGCAGTTGATAGAGTTAGGAGCTCTGCTGACGACAAGCATCCGGCTGTTTGTCCTGGATGAGGCAGATAAACTTCTGGAGGAGGGCAGCTTCCAAGAGCAGATCAAGTGAGCTACCACACACACAAAATAATGCATGTTTGGACGAATGCTTTACAAATAACAAGCACACTGATGGCTTTCCCATTATACACTGATCAGCTATAACATTAATATTGTGTAGGCCCACTTCATGCTCCCACATAGCTCTGACATGTTGAGGCATGGAATACACAAGACTTCTGAAGGTGTGTTGTGGTATCTGGCACCAAGATGTTAACAGTGTAGAGGGCCCTGTGGTCCAGTCATCTTGCACCACAATTCGGCAATTGTCAGAGTTGCTTAAATCCGTATGCTTTTCCATTTTTTCCTGCTTCTGACACATCAACTTGAAGAAAGACTGTTTACATTCTGCCTCATATGTCTCATCTCATTGTGTGGAAAATGCCAGTCAGTGGTTTTAATGTTGATTGGTGTACATCTTCAAGAATGTGAAAAGATGTCATTGCCATGTTTGAGTACCGTAAAATCCACTCATTCTTTCTTTTACAGCTGGATCTTTTCCTCTCTGCCAGTGAATAAACAGATGTTGGCCCTCTCTGCCACTTACCCAGAATCCTTAGCGCAGCACCTGTGCAGGTACATGCGAGAGCCGACGTTTGTTCGGCTGAACCCGACTGACCCCGGACTCATCGGTGAGGCTACATCTCCTCACTGCCGTTTTAATCATAGTCTAATCAACAGTCTGAGCATTGAGAGATATTCTTTCTCCCCCCCCCCTGTCTTTTCCTGCAGGCCTGAAGCAGTACTATAAGCTGGTGCGCTCACATGCTCTTCCCCATAAGATATTTGAGGAAAAGGTGCAGAATCTTTTAGAACTCTTCAGTAAAATCCCCTTTAACCAGGCACTGGTCTTCTCCAATCTGCACACAAGGTTTGATATTTTTATCCCCATAAACATTGAAATCTATAGAATTCATCGATTTATTTCACATTCCTGCTGTCCTGGTGTGATTTGTGCAAGAAATGACATGAATTACTCTTATGGTGGGAACTAAGGCTGAGAAAATAAAATTTGATAATCACATATTTGTTGAATCCAATGAAAAAGTGCATGTTTGAGTGCTTGAAGCTTCCTTGCAATTTCCAGTATGTTCCAAGCTACTTAGTGACAAAACTTAAAGAAACTGATTGTACTTTGTTATCACATAAGGTGACTGCTTAAGACAGTAGACTTTTTCCTCACAAGCTTCTGTAAGAGTCGATATGTGAATGTTTTATAGTGCAGTAAGCTAATAATTACATACAAATAATTAGCAGCTAACAGCTACCCACAGCATTACAGACTTTCTGCTTTCAGCGGAGTCATTCTCTGTAGCTTATAATGATGAAGGCTTATCACTGCTGTGGGGATTTAATGGAGAAGACATTTTCAAAGATATATCAGAATAAGTCTGTGTGCAACGATTTCACAAGTGGCAACCCTAGTTTGAGAATCACTGGTTTAAATGGCGAAATCTGTTATTAGGTATGTTTTCTTACTGTCTTTGCAAAATAATGTGTGGGTGTGTCTTGAGGATTTAAATAATTGCCAAACAGCGTATTTAACCTGGACTCCTGATCCCAACTGACACCTCTAATTTCTAGAAGTATTAGTGCTCTAGCTGTACTGATTTGATATTTATTTGCAGAGCACAGCACCTGGCTGATGTACTTTCCTCCAAAGGCCTGCCCTCTGTTTGCATCTCTGGTGAGGCTCATGGCTCTTCATCAAATATCCAAAGAAAAAAGTGTCTTACTATTTCTTTTTTGTGTGATTTCCTATCTATTTGGGCCATATAATTTAAACCCATTATGTCATCTTAAAAAATACTATAGGGCTTGATACAGGTGAACAAAATGTTCATTATAAAGGACATAAATGAATGGGCCAGGTCTCAGGAGGATATTGATTATTCTTGTGCTTTTCCAGTAATACTTATGTAGTTTGCCAGCACTCTTTATAAATGAAAATATAGGATTTAACTTTGCTTTTGTTTATGTAGGCAGTTTGAGTCAGGAACAGAGGCTGGAAGCGATGTCTAAGCTGAAACAGTATCAGTGCAGAGTTCTCATCTCCACTGATTTGGTGAGTTTAAATGTACACACAGATTTAATATGAACCTTTTAAATTCCACTCAGTAAAACTGTGTAGTAAATTATTTTTTGTTTCTCTCTCTCTTTCTCTTAGACTTCACGAGGTATAGATGCAGAGAAAGTAAATTTGGTGATTAATCTGGACGTCCCCATGGACTGGGAGACATACATGCACAGGATTGGTCGTGCCGGGCGCTTCGGTCAGTGCTCGTTTCTTTTGAAGCTGTGTGTGTGTGTGTGTGTGTGTGTGTGTGTGTGTGTTATGTGTGATGCTGTGTTCATAATCAGGAACATTCTGCCAAATGCCTAATACAGTGAAAGTGCAAACTGATGCTCAGCACCCTCTGTTTTGGTACTTAAAATTAGGCTTGCTGTTGTTTGCGAGGTATTTTCAGGTTTTGGTTGCTTTTATTGCAAGTACATCATAATATTAATCCGAAAAATTAGATTGCAGGGAACAGTCAAATCATGTTTGTTGTCTGAGATTTAGCCTGAAACACACAATGCTTTTGTCTCAGGCACTCTTGGGATTGCTGTGACCTACTGTTGCCATGGAGAAGAAGAGAACAAGATGATGGCCATTGCTCAGAAGTGCAGCCTACATCTGAACCCCTTACCAGGTAATTGACCTGCTCATTTGCTGGCACACAAATACATTTTTTGGCCCTTAAAAGTCTCTTGTAAAATGTATTCATATAAAAGATTTTTTCTTATTCAAATGTCTTTTCACATGTCTGTTTATTCAGGATTGTTTTTTGTCATCTGTTTCACTCAGATCCAATCCCAGCCAGCCTCATGGAGGAGCAGTGCGACTGGGCTGTTACTGTCCAGACTCCTTCAAAATCGGACTTTTCGTTTTCCCTGGAGCCCAAAGTGGACAGGAAGAAACGGATCACGGCTGAACCAGCAGCCGCCAAAGCTTCTAAACAGCCTCAGCGCACAGGGTCCACCAAAGGCCAGTCTGAAGATCGCAGCTCAGCTAAGACCCAACCACCCAAGAAGAGCAAGAAGCCTGCCATTGATGCTGAGGGTCCAACCAGAACAGGAACTCCTGATCCAAACCACAAGTCTTTGTCAGATCTCACTAGGAAAGAAATGCAAGAAGCACTGCCCAAAATCCCACCTCTTCCATCATTCAAGCTCCCAGCACAGAAAGCCATGTCTTTTGCTGAAGCTGTGGCCGACTTTGAGAACTTTATCACATTTGGCCCTGGTCGAAATGTCGAAATTATACGACAGTATGGAGATCGTGACGAGGTATCTGCAATATTTAACGAGCAGCATCAAAACCATGTTATTGAAGCCAATGCAGACGCTTCTGCTGAACCATGTGTTAAAGATGAAATGGATGGGATCATCTGTTCACCTGAAAAATCAGCTGATCCCTCCAGTCGCTATGTGCCATCTACTTTGAGATCTGACAGCTCTTCTTCTTCAGAGAGTGAATCTGAGATGGAGACAGAACAGAAAACGGATGCTTCAGCTTCTAGTTCACTGTCCAGTGCTCCACAGTTGCAAAATAGCCACAGGAAACCACAGCTACCAAAGCCCATCACTGAGCCCAAGCCATCTACAGCCAGTACATCAAAACAGCCTCTCAAATCCAGGCAAAATGCAGGCAAGCCTCAGATCAAACCTCCTCAGCATCATTATCATCCTGAAATTCATGTCCAGCATTCAAAATTAGAGCTGGAGAAAAAGAGGGCTGGGAAGGCAGCCAGGGCGGATGAGGGTAGCCAGCGGAGGTGGAGAGGGAGAGAAGATGAGAAATATTCTGAGGAGGAAGAGAAAGACCTACAGGACCGCTGGCAAGCATATTACCAGGCATGGGATCAATATTACAGCTCATCCTACTACTACCACTCGCCCTCTACCTGGCTGGCAGCATACCGCATGAACACAGTCTACATGATGGAAATGATGAAACACTGAATTAAAAACAACAAACAGGCTGAGCTGAAGGCGTCTACATGAGACATCAGGAGTCAAATGTATCAGTCTTCTAACTGGATGTTCTGATTTCTGATGAAGCTCGATACATGAATACCAAGTCAAAAGCCGGGTACCACCCAAATAGCTGTAAGACACGCCATGTTACAGTCACCTTATCATTAGCTGTGTGTATTAGACCAGTGTGTGTTTCTATGATTACGTTACCCACTGGTGTAATACAGTGCTGTCCATTCTAATGCACAAAGGGCTCTACTTCATTTCTGATAATATTTTTTTTGCCATGTTGCCCATGTCTACAGTAGCATCTATAAGTCCACCACAGAAAGATCATATATGTACATGTACATATGTTTTTCACCTAATGCTGAAGTGGTCTTTGTGCTTAAGACACTGTTTATAGTTCGTCTAATGTGTTGATGGACTGTATGAGACTGATTGGAGATCATTTAGCGAATGTTTTAATGATCCCCACTTCATAAAAAGTGTTGTTGCTTAATAAAGATTTCCTAATGCTGTTTTTTAGCGTATGTGATTCTTTATAAGGGTGGGTGGTGATGGCCTAGTGGTAGGATACTTGCCTCTGGACCAAGAGGTCATAGGTTCGAGTCCTACCTTCAGCACACCACTGGGTCCCTGAGCAAGACCCTTAACCCCAAGTTGTTCCAGGGAGACTGTCCACTGTAGGTAGGGAATGGAAGTCACTTTGGATAAATGCCATAAATGTAAATGTGAATTTATAAGTGTATTAAGCCAGTTAATATCCATCTTGCATATAATCTTTTGATAGATTATTATAATGTTCTGGTCCTGGAGGGATTTATGTGGGCTATTTAAATATATTTAAGTCAGAGTCTGCACCACACTTTCCACACTTGGCTATCCCATAATAGTAGTGCTTGATTAAGTGATTACTTGCAATCAGACTTGGCTCTCCCAATCAGTCAATGACCCCCGTTCTAAGTGTTCACTTTCTGGCAATTACACAGGAGATGAAAAATGTAACTACTGCAGTGTCCTTTCTGCTCAAAGGGATAATCCTCCCCTTATAGTCTATATTTTTCAGTTGTGTTTTTAAACACCCATATTTAATTGGATGTTCAATCGATTCATAGCTATTTGTAAAGGAACTACAAACTTTTGTTCAAGATAAAACTGGTCAGGTGCATCTTAACAGATTCCATGTTACACCCCTTGTGTTGGTGTGTGAATTTTACTTTTATAAAATAATTAGTCCATATTTTACTGGTGTTATGTTACTTTTAGCCTGACGCCATCAGATTTGCAGTAGTGCTGCGTTCCCCACTGTTTCATGCCAGTTATTGTGTGTATGCATCACTAGTTTAAAATACTTGCAGATTTTTAAAAAAATTCAGTCCTGGCAAACCTGACATTCTGTTCGACCCTAAAACTGTGGTTATCACACTTCCCCCACTTTGCTGATGTTGATTATCTTGATGCATTTCCTCCCCATTTTAAGACACTCCGTAAGACATTAAAGCAAAAATTCATCTGCACTATACTGAAGATCAGCAACAGTGATACGATAATGCTGATAATCACAACAATCCAAACTGATCTTCACCCCTACTGTCCCACTCCCTCTCTACTGAACCTGGTCTTCCTGCAGTCCCACAACTCCCACAACTTTCTACTGTGATCTGAAGGCTATTTAAATGCAGAGGACAATTTTCCCACTGTTCACACTGTGTGGTGTGCTGTGGTGTCTTCACGAGTGACAAATGGTTCACTTCACTTCAGTGTTTGGTTGATTGATAGCCTTCTGGGTGTACTGCCTTCAGGTACATGTGATCTGTCTAAGGGTAGATATTCATGGCATATAGAAATATATTCCTACATCACAAACCTACACAAATCATTCAAACTGGGGAAAAGGAATAACGTTTGTTCACAAAATGAAATTAAAGTTTCATTTTGTAAAGAAACAAAATTAAAAAAATGAATCTAATTAATTAAATGCTGAATTATATATAATGGTTCCATGCATACAAGGCCTGTGATCAGGGTGCTCAGACCTCAGGGTTTGCTCCTAAATGCTTTGCGTTGAGGTGGTATTTTAGCCTTGATGTTCTCCAATGGTACGAAAATTCCTTATTGCATAAACTACAAAGAGACGGTGCCATCTATCAATTTTTAAACATAAACTTTCCATTCACTGGCCCAAGCAGCGTGTTCTCTTCTCCTCCTTAATTTTACAACAGATCACCTGTGGCTAGAACAAGGTCTGGTGCTGAAAGTCCCCACAGCATGCGATTAATCAGTGTTACATCTTTGTACATTTTTTATGCTGTTATTAATTTAAATTATGGTGTTAATTTGACACTCCTAATATATATATATATATATTTGTTGCATAACTCGGACTAACTGGCATCATAGTACTGATGAACACCACCCAAGACAGCCTTGTTTTGTCAATCGCGAGTTCACATTTGAACTACGAGTTAAATCAGGGTTAGTTAATCATGTTTCGTAGTACAGGCTTCAGGATTGGAGAAGAAATGTCATTGTGTTATTGGAGAAACTGACTAGAACTATCAGGTCCTGAACAAACAGGCATGTAAATGAGATGTGAGGGTGAGGAATATTTTCAAGGTTTAAGGAAGCCTTTCAAATGTTCCAGTCTTATATGTGCTGTTTTGAGCTTTGCACAGTTAAAGCTGGGGCTTGACGACCCAGTGGCTCACTGGTCCCCATATGAACTTTATCATCATGAACATCCACTATCTCCTCTTTGTTGTGGTGAGGCAATACACCAATGAAATGTTTGACATGATTGTCTAGCCAAGAGTGTCTATTGTAAAGACTCATTCAAGCTGCCCCATTGTGGCAATTTCAGAACCATGGACAGTGCAGGACTCCATGGGCTGCATTTTGAATCCAGTGCAGGCAAAGAGGGGGTTTGCTGTGGCAAGAGCAGGACATGCCCTCAGAGTTAACAGTTGGCACTGTGTGTGTTTGCACCAACAAAGCCAAAGAGCTGGACAAGAATAGAGTGGAGGGCACGTTGGCCAGGCAGCTAGGGTTCATCATCATATTGGACATCCTCTTCTGGCTTCCACTGCTAATCCTTGCGCTCAGTGAATTTGTAGATTGTGCCAAGAGCTGTGAGATGATCACCACACTGGGCTTATCCAAATGGGAAATTAATGCAAAGTTTAATGTTTAATTTGCAAAAGGGTTTCTCAATTGGTGTCTTGGAAGCACCAAATACTATTTGAGTTCTAATGGTGCCTGCTTGCAGTGAGTTACAGTCCATTTCCATGAGGGGCTTTGGATAAAAAAGAAAAAAACTTGAAAATGTCAAAGTATAAAGCAGTTTAAAGGGATTTCTTAAGATGCTTTTTTGGTTCATTTTCTTAAGCTACTACAATGAAGCAGGGCACATTTGGGGAGTGTGAATGATGCAGGAGTATGAATGATATTGTATTACATGTGCATGCACTTGACTGGGGCTTTACCATTTTTGTACAATTTTATGTAAAAAAAATAAATATTGGAGCTTCTCTGAGACTGCACTGATGATGGCACAGAGTTAGTCATCTATTCTCTGGTCATCTCTAAATGGGACTACTGCAACTCTCTACTGACCTGACTTCCACTGAAGGTAACAAAAGAAGAGTAAGGCTCTTTTAAGTCTTAGCCCCCCAGTGGTGGAATGAACTCCCTCGCTGTCTTCAAGCATCCTCCGAGGACCCACCACTTCAAGCAGCACCTTGATGACTAACCAAGCCTCTTGTTTCTGCTTATTCATTTCTCTTCCCAATGTTTATTTATTAAAAAAAAAACCTCTGGGCATCTACCCTCTTAAATCCATGCCTTCCTTACCTTTGCTTTTCTTCAACAGGTTTTGTTTAGGTGTGTTACTTAGACTGCAGTAACTTGGTTAAATAGTGGATGTTGATTTAAGTTTAGCATTTCGGGGTTTACATTTACATTTACGGCATTTATCAGACGCTTTTATCCAAAGCGACTTCCATTCCCTAACTACAGGGGACAG
>JBBPDB010000017.1:11765001-11775887 GCA_037974465.1 Brachypetersius altus | reverse complement strand
AAAGGCTCCAGGCTGACGCACGCTGAGAGCTTACGGGGATATGACCCAGACACACACACACACACACACACACACACACACACACACACACACACACACACGCACTGAAAGGTCCTAACACATCACACTACTCTACATTTCTCCTAAACACACAGGAGTTGATGCACAAATAAAATGTAGAAACTTGAAAACGTTCACATTATTTGTCACACTAACCCTATTGTTGTTTTTTAAATTCTCTTTTTAGAGCTAAATTAGCAGAAATAGTAAGCACGAGATGGGAAGGATTCGGAAAGGCTGCATATGATGTCCTTGTAATTGTTGACTGATATATAGATAATAGCAACAACACAAATGGATAATCGGTAAAGAAAAAAACGAATACAATATGTCTGAATTACTTTTCTTTTTGTTGAGCTGGAAACAAAACTTCAAACAAAGCAAAAATGTTCTTGACAGACAAAAAAACAATCACAAGTTATGTGGTGAAGGACTTTTTGGTATCTGTCCAAAATGCACCTCTTGCCGTTGATTTAAGTGAAAACCACACAAAAGCAAACAAAAATCAGGCTTCACTGAAAATTGATAAAGTTACTCTGAAGGAAGCAACAGTTGATAAAACATCTGAAGGGACGTAACCATGCATGAGCCTGTAGCAGATGGTCTGGGGTGGAGCTTCAGTAAGTCACACTGATGTAGAGCAAACCAGAGGAGAAACTAATGACTGTGGTCAGCTCACATCCAGAGCCGTCCAATTCAACCATTTCACTTCCTTCTGTGCAGAAGTTCAGCTGGCAGCAGTACTCTCTACCCACAGAGATTAATGCAACGAATCAGAAACCCAAATCAATGCAGTTTTTTGAACAGACACCAAAATGTCCTTGTGAAAGCAGCCTGTACTTGGTCTGAGGAGAACAAGACAATAAAGACAAGAAGAACAAAAAACAAAGAACGTGGTCGATGCAGAGTGACTCTTGACATCCTCATCTCATCAACCTCGGGACGGATTGATTCTTATGGCTCTTCAGCTATCGTAACCTCTTTCACACACAGACACACGCGCGCACACTTTTTCTTCCATCCTCTTTAAACCCCTTGTAGTTGGTTGTTCAGTCCAAGTCTGAGTCAGTGCTGTCTTTCTGCCAGCAGGTGGCAGGCTACTCCACAGTTTTCTCATCCTGAGTTCTCCTTCCCTCATTCCATTCTGCCTTTCCAAAGGTTCTCTGGCCGTATCCATCACAGCGCCGAGACCTTCACCACGCCTGCACTGGAGTTGGAGGGAAGGTTGGAGGGGGCCTCAGGGCTGTTGGGGGAGTTGTTGGTGGGCGGTGTGGGGATGCTGATGATCGCTGTGGTAACTTGACTGCTGCTCTTACAGTTCAGACCTGTCGATTCATCCGGCATCATGTTGAGACTTGAACGACTGGAGGAAGAGAGAGACAGAGAAGCCAGAAGATGGTTAGATGAAGTTGCCATGCCTTCATTTAGTTCTGCTTTTCTTTATTGTGAGTTGGGTAAACATCCATTCAACAACAGAAAAAGTTGTGCTGGTTTCCCAGACATGGCTTAAGCCTAACTGACCCACTGGATATTCTTTTTAGTTAAGGTCAATCAATGTCTGGGAAATCGTGGGCAAGCACCTACTTAGTATGGCTTTCCTCATTTGAACTAGTCCAGATTTTAGAATAATTGTGAAGACAATAGAACTCAATAATAACACAGATAATATTTTATATTTAAGTCACAGCACCCTGGCCTTCATGTAACTTTACACATTTTTGGCCTTCAGTCTTTTTAAAGAAAATGAATGCATATGTAGACCTTAATGTCGTTAATTGTATTTGTCTTAGATCCAAAGTTCAAATTAACAAAGTATTAACAGCAGGTGTGTGTAAACTTCTGACCAAATGTCTGCTCGGTGTGTGTACGTTACCTGGTGTTGAGAGTCTGTTGCTCTCCACACTGGATATGTATGGCGCTGAGCTCCTGCAGGTTGTGTTTGTGTGGGTGTGTGTGCGCTGTATTAGGAGTCTGACTGCTCTTCTTGGATTGTCGCGAGCAGCAGGTCCCTGTGATGCCCTCTCGGCTGGAGAGAGAGGGGCTCCGTGAGGGAAAACTCTGCAGACCACTCTCCAGATAACTTTGCTCAAACAGCTGCTCGTCCACAAACTCGTGATTCTACAGACAGACAGAAAGATAGAAAAAGTTCACATTTTCAAGTTCAGAAGGATCAGTGGAACCACTTTCACGACTTTCAGTTTATCTTACGAGACTTATTTTATAGTTCAGACAAAGAAAGATTTACACAAAGGGTAGAAGCAAATACTTCAAAATACAACTTCATGTGTTGTCATACACGTGTTCAGTTCTTGTTTTCACTGCTGAAGGACACTGTGTAGCTAGGGGACATAAAATAAAATACAAAACACTTAGATAACAGGGTAGCTAGCCAATTTATATAAGCTATGAAATTTCCTCATACATAAACACAAAACTGAAAAAACTTGCCAAGTCATCAATGCTGAACTAGATTTGTCAACCAACGTTTCACACACAATAGGAAAACTTGGCTACACGCTTAGTAGTGCAGTAAAACAGCTAAATGACTTTGAGCTGAGTTTGACTTGACTGCCCTTGACTTGTCAGAACAGTCAGACTGCTGAGGATAGCTTTATAATGACACTTGTTTGCCATTTAAACTGAGAACAAACCACTAAGCTGATTCTTATCATTACAAATTGACGGCTACTGAACAGCTAGCAGGTGTGTTCACTTCCATCTTCAACGAGTCTCTGGCAAAGTCCTTGGTCCCCAAGTGCTTCAAAAGATCCACCAACGTCCCACTGACCAGTTCACTCCAGTTTGCCTACCGACCCAACAGATCCACAGAGGACGCCAACTCCCATGTCCTGCGCACCACTCTCAGCCACGTGGACAAGAAACAGGGTAACTATGTGAGATTTCTGTTTGTAGACTACAGTTCAGAATTCAACACAATAGTGCCCGGTAGACTGTTCACAAAGCTGAGGGATCTAGGACTTAATAGCCGTGTGTGTGAATGGGTGCTGGACTTCCCCACTGGTAGATCTCAGGTGTTGAGATGGCCTACATGGACAAGGTGAAGAACCTGGCATCATGGTGTCAGGACAACTACCTCCAGCTGAACGTCGGTTAACACCAAAAAGCTGGTGGTGGACTTCAGAAGGAGACAGCAGCAAGACTACGAGCCCATCATAATCTACAGAGCTCCAGTGGAGAGGGTGCCGTCCTTCAAGTATCTAGGTGTCCACATCTCCTCAGACCTGACATGGACTGCTCACATTCCGATCCAGTCAAAAAAGGCTGGGCATCTCTGACAAGTGAGGAAGTTCGGGTTCTCCTCAGTGATCCTCAGGACTTTCTATTCAGGCGCTGTGGAGAGCAACCTCACACAGAACATCACATCCTGATATAGAAACAGCTGTGTTCAGGACCGTAAAGCTCTTCAGAGAGTGAACCGTGCGGCAGAACGCTGCTGCAGGTCTGTTCTCCCTTCCCTACGGGACGTTTACATCAGGAGATGTTGGTCCAGAGCAGTTCGGACATTAAAGGACTCATCCCACCCCAGTAACGGACTGTTTCAACTTCTGTAATCAGGCAGACGGTTCTGCAACATCAGGGCCAAAACAGAGAGACTCAAGAGAAGCTTTTATCCTCAGGCCATCCAAGTCTGGAATATTAAATGCACTTTAATATTCCATTGCACATTGTACACACTGCTGCTACATTTATATAATTACATATTAAACCTCAGATTTTAGCCTATAGCTTACATTTTTATCCTAACTTGTGTTGCTCACTGTTAAAGTTAAGTTATTTACTTTTAGATTGTGCTTTTGAAATTTTCAGTTTGTGTTTAAATTGTATTTACATTTAGACTTATATCTACTTACTTGTACTTATTTCCTTATTTTTAGTCTCAGAAAATTATTTTTTCTTCTATTTAAATTGACTTATTTTCTATAGTGTCTGCACAGTAAAAAGGAGCAGTTCAGGATGACTTTCCATGCGACAAATAAAGAATCTTGAATCTTCAGGGCTTGCTTCACTCCACTAGAACATTTTTTATATTACAAACTGTGTTCTGCCCTGAGAAGTCTGTAGAATATCAGGTGCTTATGTAAACATGAAAACTGCGTGGAAACACATTATGCAAAAGCAATAATTCTATACAAGCTGAAAGGCTTTTTACAGGGAGGAGCAGAGCGAGTTCTGATACTCCACTCTGGTAAATCACTTGGTGAGCAATTCCATGGCCTCTATATCTGTGCTCATTATGCATATCTATATTCTGTCTGTATTTATAATGCAAGACAACTGTACAGCATACATGCCATGGTGGACAATTTAATCTGCATATGCACTAGCAGAGCAGGAAATATGTTGAGAGCAGATCAGCACACTGTTAGATGTACATCTGCATGATGCATATATGGGTTTATGTATATAAAGACTGTTTATGACTGCTTAAACATTACTGCAGTGAAAATGCTCAAATGGTTGCATGTCCTGAGGGCATGTTGCATAATATGTGTTTATTGTAATTGTTTAGGACATAAATAGGAAAAAGCAAAACAATCCAAGGGAGAAATCAATTGCAAGGTTTAGCAGAACTGAATTGCAACACTTCAAGTGAAGTAAAGAGGTTCCTTATTGTCACGCATGAACACACCACAGCACGCAGTGTGAACAATATGAAATTCTTTCTCTGCGTTTATCTTATTCACCAGGTGAAGAAGTGGGCTGCCACGAGTGGGGTGCGCCCAGGGAGCAATGTGTGGGAACGGTACCTTGCTGAAGGGAACCTCAGTGATGACACTAGCAGTCCTATGACTATTTAAATGTATTTTTTGTATTGTATTCTTTATTTATTATTTTATTCTTTTGTATCATAAAAAATGTGAAAATATCTTCTGGGAATTCTTCAGTTATGTCATTCGTGTGAATGTTATTTACCGACATTGTTGCAGACCAAGTACACCCTTTCATGGTAACAGAATTTCTTAATGGCAGTGTCTTCTTTCAGCAGGATAACGCACCCTATCACTCTGCACCCTATCAAATTGCTCAAAATGACAAAGAGTTCAAGATACTAACTTGCTAACTTCAAATCTCCAGATCGCAATCCAATCAAGCATATTTGGGATGTGCTGGACCAACTAATTTGATCTATGGAGGCCCCTTCTTAAACTGGCAGGACTAAAACTTAAAGTATCTCCTGAATGTTTTGGTGCCAGAACACACCTTCAGAGCTTTTGTGAAGTCCATGGCATGAGTCACTGTTTTATACAATTTAAAGAAACAAGAGTGTGTTTCTTACTGTGGTCTTTTCCAAGCAGTGCAGTAGGTGGTGGTGTTGGCTCTCTATTAATGAAGGTGTTTTGTTTAGTTGCCGCTCTTCACCTGTGGAGCCCTGCAACGGAGAAAACACAAACCCACGCAGAGGGGAAAGGGGTGAAACATAGGAAAAGGAAAAGGGAAAAACATAAAACAGGTTAGTTTCTATACCATTCACAGTTATCGTGTTAGAGAGAAGACAGAGAGAGAGAGTGAAAGAGAGAGAGAGATAGAGAGAGAGAAAATGTTCTGTCTCAGTACCTGATCTGAAAATGTCATCCTGTAAGGTAGTTGCTGTAGATGAGGGGTCAGAGAGGGAGACAAAAACATGGAGAGAGAGAGGTTTACTGCTTTTGGAAGGCCTGACTCCTTCCAGGAACACCATTATGTAACACTGACTGTGTGGTTATATATGTGACAGAGTTGAGAGCAAACAGGCTGCGGAACAGTGTGTGAGTTTCCACACACACCGGGCCTTCAGCAGGCGGCCTGCAGAGGCAGTAAATTAGACTGCTGTTTGACATTAACGCTCGGCTGAACTATTGCACTTCATTTGGCCTTCAAAACACACAGGAATGCTCACTAATGCCATTCCGGCTACACCACATCTACGGGTTGATGAGTTACTGCACAGGGTATGGGCTCTGAGCCCTGTGGCCACACACACACACACACATGCTCTCAGCCCATTTCCATGCCGCCTTGGCTTCAAGAAAGAACGAACCAAAATAACAGCAGTGAGTCAGTGAGCTGTGAGTGGGCAGAGAGACACACAGAGAGAGACACGATAGCTTGAATAGAAGTACAGGATGTTTGGCATACAGGTGTGTGTCATGAAGACAAACCCTACATGCACTCACATTTAGTTACTAGGAACAGGTATTTTGCAAACTGATACAGGCATTCACTTTTCAATATTAACCACTAGGCTTATTTTATTCAGTTATACATTGAATATGCTATTATCCAGGAGCTGAACAAATGCCTCATTGCCATAATAGACAAGATTCATGATTTTAACTCATTATGAAACAATAATGTTGTCATTACTGGGTGTGGTGTGGTCCCTGTTAACATGCTATATTGTTTCCTGAGTTTCCATTATATATGATAAAGACAAATCAGCAAATGTTCAGTGGTGATATGCCGAGTGTAGCTCCTGTCCCTCCAGTCGAGCATCAACCATGTGAAAATGACGGCTATATACAGCATTTCGGTTCTGACCAGTCAGGATACGGTACCAATTTAGTACAGATCATTTGTATTTCTGTTCTATGTAAGTTAGGCTTAGCTAAACTAACATGCTTAAGTAAAATTCAGAAACACTCTTTAAAGTTTACATCTGTTATGAAGGAGTCAACAATCCAAAGTAAATATATGCTACTTAAATATCTGTCATTAATCTGCAGAGCTGCTGGTAAATGCCAGAATTCACCATTGTTTGCTTGATGCAAACAAGACAGACAACTTCATACGGATGTATAATGGTATGCTTAGCTGGCGCACACTTGTGATTTAGTAACTGTATCTGGTCTTTTAGCGTATACAGGCTTAAAAAGCCAAACATGTATGGTCTCTCGACATCATGCTCTGTAGTAGACATTACTGAGAGCTCCAGCACTCTTCCTATTACCCACTGTCCCCCACTGAGACAACCAACGAGAGCAGTGGTCACCAACACCCAGAAAATGAGCTGCATAAAACACATCAACACTGAATTAGGGTCCTTGGTTTTATACTGCTCATAGCTGTCAAAAAGGCATGAAATTCAGTTTAAAAAGGAGTGAAATATGTGGAGGTGTCTGCCTCATTCAGGTAACAGTATTTCATTTGTTCTGCAGTTCCTTCCATTCTGCAATGTAAGATTGCCAATTACAGCATTTTAAAATGAATAGCATTTAATCTGTAGAATTTATGAGATCAGTGAATGAGGACCTGTCTTGTCTGTTTCTTCCTTCACATGTAAGGAAGTATTTATCTGACCATAAGAGATTTTGGTATGAACCGCCATTTAAGAAAACAGACACATTTTTGGCATTCCTATGATACTCAGACTTGCATTTTGGCATCGGATCCCAGGTCAGGGGTGTGCAGTATGAGTACAGTGCTGTGGTGGCAAGTACAACAGGAATAATTTCATCCACTGTGTTGTCAGTGTTGCCCCTGACTCAAATGTGACACCCTGAAATCCTTATTATTCTACTCTCAGAGCGAGAGAGATAGCCAGACAGGCAGAGGAAGAGCAATGAGGAGAGCACTTTTGATAAAGGAGACTAACCCTATCAGTAAGAGCCCTTCATTAATTCAGCTTTTAATTCACATTGTTGTTTGTATCTGACTTCGGGGTTGACTTCATTAGCCTTTGATTAAAACAGCGGAGGAAGGAGGGATGCAGTTGGAGCAGAAGGAGCAGGGGAGAGGGAAAGATAAGAATGAGAGGGCATTAATTAAAATGGGTCATTTTTAAAAGGGAGCCCCCCTGGTTCTCAGCTTCTTGTGCACAATACTACATTAAAACTACAGAGTGTCTAAAAAAACATTCTCTGGATCTTGGATCTACAGTGCTTGGTTCGTTCTGCAGTTCACAGCCTTCATTACCAGAGTTGGCCAGAGAGCATAGACACTTTTGTTATAATGAAGCCTCTGACACAAGTTTCACACTCTCTCGCCCTCTCTTTCGCCGTCTTTCTGCCTCGCTCTTCGTTCATTTGTGAGTAAGAGCCTGCTGAAAGCTGTATGTACGCTGCATGTGGAGGGCTGGGGTCTGTTTCCAGGCTCTGAGTGTAGTTATCTTCTCCCTTTTCATGTTTTACACACTGTCTGATTTAAATTCTGTAAATGCAGAGAATCAAAGAGAACTCCTTCCAAGAAAGGCTGTAATGGGCTAAAGGTTAAGCCTCTGACCGAAACAGACACACATCACCTTGCTGTCATGCGAGGCTGCTCTTCGCTTTTCTCTTACTTCCATCCTCTGAGATATTTTTGAACAGCTATCTTTCTATTCAGAGCCACCCATCCATTCGTTCATCCATCCAGCCATCCACGTCTGGGGTCAGTAAGCATTTGGAAAATGTTTGCTTTCACAGAGAGTACTGCTCTGATGAGTATGAAAAGTGCATGTATGTGTGTGTAAGAGGTTCTTACCGTTAGCTCCAGGGCTTGGTTAAGCATGCCATTGCGTTTGCTGTGTAGGAAAGCATTGGAGCTGCCTGTCTTAGAGATCCGCATTCTAGCCAGCCGCGCTTTCTGCAAGGAGAAAAGAATGTTAAAATGACAGTTTATGTATATGAAAATGTGTAGCTTGATAAAAAAATAAGCATTACAGAACACATATGCTACTGAGCAGAATTTTTATGAGCTGAGCATGTGGTTAAAGCAAAACATTTTGTACTTGTCTGAGAGGCTGCTTGAAAGTCAGTGTTTCCATTAAAAGTTGCTGCTCTACCAAACTCATCCATCGCCCTCTAGTGACGCACATGTCAACCCGTGATCCATAGGGCCTGTGGGCTGACTCGTCAGGGCTGGTCAAAAAGTGACAAAGGCCTTACAGAAACACTTAAGGGCTGGGCTGGGTCCAGGTCATTTACTAACAAATGTTTTTCCAGGTTTGGTAAATAAGACACTGACATTAGAATCCTAGTATTCACTTTTTAATGTAGTATGGACTCATATTTGGTCAAATCAAGAAGAACGAAAATGTGAATATAATTTCTCATTCATGTACAGTGACCCCCTCTCATTTGTGTATAGTGATGTGGTAAAAAAAAAAGCCTAAAAATGTCTATTTTTATAGTTTAAACCCAAAATATGCCCCAAATATCCTCCCAGAACACTTTAATTTCATTTACACTCAGTTTAATACTTTACCCTTAATGAAAATGTAAAGATAAACCTGTATCTGTACCGTACAGTTTACACTAAACTCCAGCAGTGCTAGAATGTAAATACCGATATTACCCTGAAACTGTAATCCAATAATTTAATGCTCATCCCGCGGTCTAATTCAGGGGCTTCCGGAGGAGTGATATTGAAGTAACTCGCTGGTTAAAGCAGACACTGGACAGTGACTGAGCTCAACAGCCTCTTTTAATTTAATTTCCAATAATAAAAATACAGGGCTTTAAGAAGGACAAAATGAAAATCAAGAGAAAAAACAAGCAGCATGAACCATCCCAAGACATGCTTTCTTTGTGTTCTCTGGACAGTACAAAAACATTTATACAGCTCTTTCTTATAGGGAACTGAGGCTGAATTTACATTAATATGTATGTTACAAAATTAGTAAATTAGATTTTTCTTAATAATTCAGCACTAAAATACATGAAGAATTCTATATTGCCACGAAATAAACAAAAAAATGTTGAGGTTATCTGTGGTTTCCATGAATTTGCTTGGGTTTTCGCCAACAATCATTAGTTTGGTTCTAAGAAAAAAATGACTGAATCCGAAACACTTTAATTTCATTTTAAATTCGGCTTAATACATTACACTTAACGAAAATGTAAAGGAAACCTGTATGCGTTGTGGAAAAGACCGATGTGCGGCCATCGCCCGAGCGCTGCCACAGAAGCTGATACGGTCCTCCTTCTTTATGTAGCGCGCGGTGCTCTCGTTGATGCCATAATTGCGCTACAACAGCATAAACGTTTCCTTCCCTGAGCAGATCCAGTAACTTTTTTCCTGGAGTGTCTTACACATTATCTTGCTCTGAGGTGCATTGCTCTGTGGCACAGGGCGTTTGGGCGGCATCTTAAGAAGAACTTTTAGAAGAACGAAGCAAAATCACGAGAACAGGAGGGCAGCAGCCAATAACTGGAAATGTAGTTGAATTTATATTTGGATTACTATTTATGTTATTAGTAATTAGTAGTTAGTAGTAATTAGTTGTTATGTTTTTCTTAATAATTTAGAACTACAATGTTAAAAAAATAACCCATATTGTCATAAAATAGAATATACTGTATAGAATATATTCAGTTTCTGCGTAATTGTGGGAATTTCCGCATATAACTTATCAGTTCGGTTCTCAGAAAAAATCTGTGCGAGACCGATTCTGCGACTCCTGATCATCATTAAACAGGGGGGGTTAATGTATACACCAGGGGTGGGCAACTCCACTCCGGGAGGGCCGTTGTCCAGCACAGTTTGATGGTAGTTCTCCTCAAACACATTCAATAAACCTGACAATCAACCAGTGAGGTGAACCAGGTGTTTCCGAGCAGGGAAAACACCAAAAGCTTGGACACACCTTCTCATTTAACAATGTTCTTTGTTTTTATTTATTTATTTATTTTTTGGTTATTATTTTATATTGTAGATTAATATTGAAAACCTCGCCTGTTGCTCTGATGGCAGCTTTGCACACTCTTGGCATTTTCCCCCTCAGATTCATGAGGAATCGACCTGGAATGGTGTTTAACACCATTAATTAAGTTCATCAAGAGTTCATTAGTGGAGTTTCTCTCCTTCTTAATGTGTTTGGGGTCATCAGTTGTGAGGGTCGGGTTGGT
>JBBPDB010000017.1:11735730-11751483 GCA_037974465.1 Brachypetersius altus | reverse complement strand
ATTGCCCGTAGGTGTGAATGTGAGCGTGAATGGTTGTCTGTCCCTATATGTGGCCCTGCTGGCGACTGTCCAGGGTGTACCCCGCCTTCGCCCACTGCAGCGGGGATAGGCTCCAGCCGCCCCCCCCCCGAACCTGAATGCAGGAATAAGGGGAAGATAATGGATGGATAATAATAATAATACTACTTAAGAAGAACAATAGCTTATTTCTTTTAGAAATTTGTATTCTCAGAATGTAAGTTTACAGAAATCCAAACATCTGGACAAAAGGGAACCTTTTTAATATTCCTCTGATTGAGACTAGATGGCAAATAAAAATAATTAAAAAAAACAATACGAGGATACTGAATATGTCTATGAATAATTAATAATAATGAATATACCTTCCTAACCACCCAAAATTCTAATAAACATATTACCTCAAATATCCCACTATATAACACATTACATGAATCACTGCCAGATATGCAAAGATACGTTTTGGTTCATTAAAAGGAAATCTAAGCATGGCTGGCTTAGTGTAATGTGAAAGTGCCCTATGGGGTTTATAAATTGTACTGCCATAGGTGCTCTGCTTTTGATGCTGCGGTGCACTCAGACTGAGTTGATACACAACTATCAGACTGGATGGGTGTGACAGTACATTTGCAACTGTACAAATTAGAAAGTTTGAAGAGTGTGTCGTTAGTGACACTGGCCCACAGTTTCCCCGTAGGAGAAGGATGCAGCAGCAGGTTAGTGGTTGGCTTTTTGCTCTACGGTTGTGTCTTTACTGCTGTTACACAACACAACTCTCACACAGTCCAAACTCTCAGCCCCCTCATGCTCTGCCTCTCTTCCTCCGCTCTCTCTCTCCTCCTCGCTCCTTTCTTTCTCTCTGTCCTCCCCCTCACTCTCTCAAATCCCTCTCTTGGTGTGTCAGTGCGACCTGCCACAAGCCGCATGGTCGTTCTCACTCTGACACACTTGCAGGATCACTTACAGTCGCAGCTGCCCGGACACTATAGAGAAACACTGTTATTCAGTCTGTGGCCACGCTTGCAAGACATACAGTACTGTGTGTTTGAAAAAGCTTACAGTAAGAAAATCATGTTTTGATGCTGTTACACAAGCTGCTCTGGTTTTTAGTTAAGCAGGAAGTCTTGGATCTTTTCTGGAAAATATCAAAACAGATTTCTTGGAGTTTCTCTGTGGTGTAAAACCTGCATAAGGTTGAACTGGATTGATGGATAAAAACTGCTTTGGTGTCTCTGAACCATTATTTTGCCGCATCTTATCCCTTCAAGGATGAATGCTCCACTAGAGACACATCCAGGACACACATTCAGTTGTGTTTATACTTAAATAGTTATACATTTACATGTGAACTCAAGTCCATAGTCCACATTAACTTAGAGAAGTGGTTATTTTCAATATTTTGCCCAGAACAGACTGAAGTACACCGGCCCACACCGGCTACACTTTTTCTGTTTTGTCCCTTGGTAGACACAATCATCTAGCAGATTCAGTCAAAGCAGGGATTTCACATTAGAGAAATGTTTCAAAATATGATTCCTGATTGGGCATAAGCAATACACATCACCAGTAACAGCATAAACTAAAAAGACAACTGGACAGTGCAGAGAAAAATGCTCACAGAGCATATGTCCTATGGCCTATGGCTTTGTTTTCAATAACTGGTACAGAATTTTCTAGACACATGTAAAGGATTAATTAAGGTTATTTGGCTTAAAGAAAAGCTATCAACCATTTTAAGGTCCAATCCAGTACATGGACTAAAATGCAAAGAGGCAGTTCAAAAGTTATAAAAGTTTAGACTCGCTGGTAGGTCCTCGCTGTTCAGGGGCTTTCAATGTATTTCAAGTTGAATAGCAATCCTTTTTTAAATCCAAAGGTCCTCCACATAGCCTTAATAAAACTCACTGCTGAAGTGGGTGACAAGAATCTGGGGGCCTAATCTAGGATAAGCAACCAAGGGGACATAACCATGAGCGCACAGCACCAGAGGTGTCATGACCTTTGTCCCAGAGCTTTCAAATAAAGAAAGAAAAAATTGGGAAGCCACAAAAGGAGCAACAGGACCTGCAGGGGTTTGCTCTGAGAACCGTCCACCACATGTTCACAAGGTAATTCTGTTCCATTTATACGGGACAGTTGGAATGGCTTGATTCTCTCTCTCTCTCTCTCAATAACACACACATACACACACACACACTACACACATTAACATTTGGCATGGATTCAGCCCGAAATGTTCCTCATGGAATAGTCGGCTCATCTGAATTCAACTGCCTGCCTCTGTTTTGAAGTTTTCTAAGTAGGTTGCAGAGGAATCTAGGCCACTGGTACAGCACCACTCTGGAGATGTTTTCTTGTCTCTTCCTTCAGCCAGCAAGTGCCATCGTCCTACTTCTCCCACACACCCAAATACACATTTATATATTCCTCCAGACACAGATTATGAGGCAGGTGACAAAGCATTCTGAGCCAGGTTGTTAGTCTGATTTGGGACAGGCGTTGGGGATCTGCCTTTAGTATGTTTCAAAAGACAGAGCCACGGTCCATTCATAGCATCATCATAGCAACTGTTGTGAGGTTGGACAAGCTATAGATAACATTCTTTAAACTACCAATTTTCCTAATAAATTTAAGCTGGAATTTGCAGTGTATCAATGGCTCTGTCTAATCTTGCCACAGTTCCTGCAAAGAGAATGCATTCTTAGGCAGAGCACAGACAGGTCAGTTGACCATAAAGCTTTGACTAAGGTACGTGCTCACTGTTTTTGTTTTAAACCCTGCAGTAAACTTGATGACCTTCTGTTATTTGATCCTGAGCTTGGTCTAACTCAGGTGTTTCATTCACTGTTGTGGATGAGAAACACGAGACAGGTGAGTCCTCAAGACTTTAGCCCTGTCTATAGAACAAGATCTGCTGCTTACACATATACCGTACATGGCATTGAATAAAGTACACCTACATCTTTTAACATAGACTGCTGCTGATCAAAAGCAGCTGAATCATAGCCTTGATCTCCAGCCCAGAGACTAATGCATGACTTATTCAGAAGCCTTCTTTCTTTTGTGCTAAATAAGGACGGCCTTTGAATTCACACAATTCCTCTTTAAGTGTGGGATCAGTTTCGCCTCTGCTGGCGGTTTTGCTAAGGGTAAGGTGATAAGGCTAGAGCCTTAGATGCAAGTAAGGAAGCTAATACCTTCTGATATGGGCCTCCAGCCCAATCAGAATGAAGATGTGGGTTAATGGTGAAATCATCAGTGTGACGTACAGAGTTAAAAGATCTTTGACCCAGTTAAGGACCCAATGGCCTGATCAATCTCACGGCCCTCGGCTATGGATTGAGTTTCCTGATTGGTTTTTAATGAAACCACACGCGGTCATTGATCCTAATCAACGCAGAGTCAGTTACAGGTACACAGGAACTCTCTTTCACTCCAAACAGAATGGAAAGAACCACTCAATGAACCTCATTCTCTGCATTGTGCGTTTCAACTATCCTAAACTGCTGTGCAAATAGGGATGACAGCCACCTGCCAGACTTATCACTGACCGATCAGTTCACACGTATTTAGAGAAGGGGGCCCGTTTAGAACGCTGTGAAGTTTCATGCATATTTCAAAGCCTGGATGCGACGGAGAAATACAGACACACACTCAAACGGTCACTTTGCAATGCCACGTCATAATACGCTGTCAGCAAGGAGGCAACAGAATCCCACAGTATTGTCAGATGGAATGCTGACACAATCAGTCACATCAAGAGCTAAAAGTGCTTTTGATGCTACTGGGGTAAACGGCACATCAGACAAAATCAGCCCGGTCTAATTCCATCACTGCCTCATTGAAAATAACCCACCGCAACCTAGTCCACTCAAATCAGACCAGTTGTCTCCATACATTCTATCCAAACCCATCTTAAACAATTCAAGTTAAAATTCCAGATAACCCAACAGAATCCAGTCTAAGCCAAACAAATTTATCCAAATTAATCCAAGCAACCTTAAGTTATCTCATCCAAACCCAACTTAACCCAAATGATCTGAACTCATTCAAATCCAACTGGCTCAAACGTAACCAAACCCAACTTAACCCAAATGATCTGAACTCATTCAAACCCAACTGGCTCAAACATAACCAAAAACAATTTAACCCAACTAACCCACAGTCAAATCCAACATATTCCAATCAAATCCAACCCAACCATATGCAATTTAACTTAACCCACCTTCCCAATGGAACCCAACTAAATCAAACCCAACCATAATGATCCAAACCTAACTAGATCAAACTTAACCAAATACCCTCTAAACCCAACATATTCACATCTGTCATGGCTTCCCCTGATCCCAGAAAGAGGACAGGCGCAGACTTCCAAAAGGGCTGATAAGGTTATCACACATCGAAAGGAGAGCTGAATGCGTCGGTGTACCCACAACGTGAACTCAAACACAAACCCCTTAAATACCAGTGAAACAAACCCAACCACCAATGAATAAACACAAGCACTAATCCTGAATCATGAACAGATGAAACACAAACAGAACACAAAACACCAACTAAAGTAGGGATGGCCTCTATCGGCCACCCATTGTCACTGGCCCCAGTCTTGACAGTATCTTTAAAAGATGATCACAATTTGACAGGTCCTTGTCAACTGGTGTGGAATCTAGCCTTAAATACCAAACCAATGTACATCTAGCAACATTTCACAATGAGCCTTATTTACTTGGTCATTTTAAATAAAGATGTTTTGAAATAATGTAGTAAAATCATACATACATTATAGAATTCATTAGTGTTTTTTTGCCCTGTTCCATGAATGCCTTTCAGTGTGGTAACGTCTGAGGAAAGGGCTTCATGTCCTGAGCTGTGGAATAATGACCATGACATCACTTCAAGACTCCAGCGCTGCAGATCAATAATCATCTCCCCTGAGTTCAACTGATTTAAAATGGCTAGGGCTCTACACTTCACCCACTGCATTTATCTACCATATTTGTTAGATTTCACAGCTCACATGTATCAAGCTTCTGAAATTAGGGGTGGTGGTAAACTCCCATGCCCATGTGATCTAAAAAGAGAAGTTTCCCAGGCTCAAGAGAAGCTCTTTGGCCGTGTGAATGGGAAATAATACAGACTAAATCAAAGGTCTGCACCTTAGCTCTCTGGCTCAGGACCCAACTGCCGAGGGCCTGGAGGTCAGACGTACATTAATAGCTTCGTGTTGGAAAGCATGATCGATACCAGTGCTCCACACTCTAACCCTGCGCCTCACGCAACCTACTAGTGCCCTCTTCTCCTCTCTGCAAACTCTACTCGTTCTCTCTCCTCTTTCATCTCTCTCTTCCCTCTTAGCCCTCCCTCAGAAGCTTTTGTCTGCTCTATTCAGTTCATTGTGTATCCAGAGAGCAGATTACATGAGTAAGCAAGTAATCTGCTGATTATTTTAACAATTAACCAAGCAATCAGTTGTTAGCAAACGATCAAACAGAGTTTTGAAAGGTACTTGAATGTAAAACATGAGGTCTTTAAAAGAGCCATTCAGTCTAGGACCCTGGAGGATCCAACGATTCGGCCAGGAGATGTGGTCTCGGGTTCCATGCTCTGTATTTGCCATCAAGTGTTACACGAAATAAATACTAGATATTATTTTGGAAAACTGAGATGCAAGTACTGTATCCAAAGATGGCCAAATGCTGATCATTTTCTGTAATAAACTGCAATAATAATAAGTTTTTGCCAGTGATTAACTTAATACTGGATGATGACTGTAAATAATAAGGAAAGGTTTGAAAATGGTTCAGCTAACACTCTCACAACCCACACACATCAATCATAATAACTTTTTTTTTTTTAAAGCTGACTGCAGTATTTTCAAAGCAATTCAGCTTTTGAGGTCTAGAAGGAAAAATGGGCTTTATCTGTTGCCAAAGATTTTACAAACTCTTTAAGTAGCACAACAAAAACCACTAAATTTTCTTTTGATTGCACAAAACACTCAACGCATTTTATTTTAGGCAAAGCACTCTCTCTGTTAGTCCCTCCTCAATCATTAACGTGAACAGGTTGAAAGGGAATTGGGCAAATGTGGATATAAATTGAGTAAATGTTGGGAGCTTTGCACTGTGCAAATCTATCAATGACTCCATGAAACTCTCAGGTGGGCACTGGCCCCTAGCTGTTGATAAAAGACCAGTCTCAGGTTGTTTCTTTAGTCATTTTCAAGAGGCAGAGAGAGGGAACTGTATTTTTCTCATTTAACCAGGTGCAACGTCCCCAACATCATAGTGTTCATGTTGACGGCCGTGGCAGCCGGCGATGTCTCTCAGGGCCCCTGTCTCACACAAGTATGAGCAAATACTTCATTCACACATGATGACCTCAAGTAATAATAGAAAATGGATAAAAAATTTAGACTAGGGTCAGCAACCTTTAACACTCAAAGTGTTGACACTATAAGCACATATACATACATATCTTTGCATACTGTTGTTGTTTTATACTGTTGTGCTTGAGAGACACCATCGACCGGAATCAAATTCCTTGTATTTGTGCGCTCACATACTCGGCACTTGGTTCTGGGTCCACTGGACATTTGCGGTGTCTGCTGGCTGCAGCTTGCGTTGATGTATGCCTGTATGACTAAATGCCTGAACATACTGCAGCAGCGTCATATCAGGTAGCGTCTTGTGCAAACTGGGCATGCAGCCATCATAGGTCAGGCTTATGTTATGGCTGCACGGACACAGAGACACGGAACAATATAAAATATAAAGCCTAAATCATATACAAATACTCAATATGCAATAAATTGTTTGGGATTGTTCTCTATACCAAATATGTTATTGCTTATAATAGAGATCAGTAGTAGCAAGTAACATTGATATAAGCAGTGATATTAACATAGTAAGATTACTACACACACACACACACACACACACACACATATAGTCTAGATAAAATGATATTTAAAGGCTGTTTAGTAGGTAAGAAGTGAATTTAATATATTAATTAAATTATAAAACTATTTTAAATTCAAATTTCATAAAAACTAAATCCAGATTATGCTTCTGATAGAAAACTCTCTTTTAAATAAGCACTACCATATATTCTCAAACTGTCAATAAAAGCACAACACAGTGAAAATGACGGTCATGTTCCATGTGGACTAGTTCACGGTGAGTACGGTGGCCAGAAATGTGTCTACTACTGTTTTTTTCTGCTCAAACATGATGTCCTACTCAATATACATAACCGAAGCAGACAGAATAGTTCCCTCAAGTGCTCCGATGTTTTCTGCACACTCAGCTTTTCAAATAACAAAAAACTCACAAACCACAGAGACAGAGAGTAAAGCATAACTCCTTCATAATGAACGCCTTGGGTTGTCATCACTTGTCAAAGGTGTTGGAATTAATGGGTTCATACTGTAAGCTCATTTAGTACTTCAATCAATTCACTATTCTGTAAAGATGCTGTGTGACAACTTGGCTCCAAAAAGCGCAATGTAATTTCAGATTTGATCAATAATAAAAGTGTATCTTCTTTGTATTTTTCTACATTTAGATTATTTAAAATGCAAAACTTGATTTTGTTTTTCAGTTTCCATGAAGAAGTTTTAAGTCAGTACCTCACTGGTTAGTAAATGAAAGGGTCTCAGGGCTGCATCTACAACTCCGAGCATACCTGCAAACTGACAGTTCATATTTAGCCTCAGTCGTTTCCCATTACTGTAGGTCATACATGTATACATGCATGCTTACAATACACATGCAAAAACAACCAAAAACACACACACACACACACACACACACACTCACACACACACACTCATACACATGGCTGCAGAATGTGGAGAGAAAAGGGCAGTAATTAAGGTGTCGGTCTTCTGGCGTTCCTTCCACCGTGTTTGCTCTTCTCCAACGGCCTGTCAAAACATTTCACTGTTGCAGCAGGAGTGTGTGTGTGTGTGTGAGTGCGTGAGGATGTGTGTGCATGTATGTGTGGTTTAAAATAGCAAACTCTCCTGTATCTCCAACATCAAACTCTCACAATCCTCTGTTGTTCTCAAGCCTCTGCATAGTCACAGAGGCGTCACAAGCTTCTCTCTGACTCTCTCTCTCTATCTCTCTCCTCTCCTGGAATGAGAATGCCTGAGGATTTCTGTCCATCTGTGAAAGCAGTAGCTCTGTGGAGGCTGTTTTGCAGATCTTGTGGAGATAGTCCACGCTAAGAGAGGAATAAACAGCATCAAAGCACTGCCTTAGCCTGCAGTGGATGTGCTGTACAAGACAGCTCAAACAGCCGAGCTGGAGCTGCCTGAACAGCAGCACGGTCGCCGCAGGAAGCAGCTGCAGGTTGGTGACTAAAGTTTTAAAAAAAATACACATGAGCAGAGTTTTGAAACAGAAATCAATCATGCATACATATATTTATATATGTATACAAACTGACACAAACACAGTAATTACACTTTTTCATTTGTAATGTAAAGATTGGCAAAACAGTTATATTATGCTCTTTTTTTCCTCTCAGCCTTGAATGAGTAGAAGAATGGGTTTTAGCCAAGAGGCAAAACTAGTGTAAAGCAATACCATAACCATTTCATGCAATACCTTTCTGTCAGGTAGCTTTAGAAGCTTTGAATGTATGCAAGGTTTTGGTTCTATCACCACTGTTGTGAGCAATTCTTACCCAACAAGTTCCACTCTGAAGGACATGATAAGTGCAATGAACAGATTTACTTTAATATCAAACTAAAACCTGCACCATTAATGGTGTTGCTGTCTGTTGTCTGAAGGTTTAAGCAGACAGAGAAGAACAAGGTGAATCGGTGAAAAGTGCTCTGACAAGGATTGACAATTCCAGAAAAGATTTTAAACCAAGAGCTACTGAGAGTATAACACAAAAGAAGCCAAATTGGAAAACGCTACAGAAACACTATCCAGACAAAAGGTGAGCATATCTTTCAAAGACCGAAGCAAGCTTAGTGTTCAGTTAACTTTAAAAAACAATTCTACATACACTGGATTAACGTGCGAGCAATGAATGATGCTTGTAATAAATGTTGCCATGTGTGAAATATGAAGGATTGTGAAAGACAGTTCCAAATATTTAACAAAAACATCAATGTTTTTAGTGACAGACAGCTAGAAATCGACATCCTGCATCTAAAGACTTTTGATTTTAGCTTATAAAAGATGCTCAATAGACTGTGATGATTTCATTCAAGTTCCTAAATGGAAATTGTTTCAGCAGCTGTATGACTGTGCACACCAGCCCTCAAGGACACCTGCTTCAGTCGTGCCATTTCTCAGGCCTTCAGTACAGTCTGATATAATGAGATGCTGAGGATGCAAGGCAGCTTGGACACTGTTTAAGAAACTGGTCCAACCTGAACTTGAAGGTAAATTTCATCATGTTTTAAAAAATGAATAACTTGACAGAGATAATATAAATGCCAAAAAAAAAAAAAAAGTTTGATGTAAAATTGTTAATTCTAGAGAAACTGTGTCTGGTTTCTGGTAATAGGATCAATAGGCTGCAATGTCTACAATTGCCATACAGCTGCTGGTATTAGGTTTGTGGGAGCTTGTGCAATATGCCATCATCAGTACTGACAGTACCAGGGGGTTGAGGCAAGAGAAAGTCAGGGATTTACACTATCAAAAGCTTCAAGCCTACCTTGTATATACCTCTTCTTCAAAACTATTTAAATGAATAGCATTTTGGCATTTAATGGTTTATGTTGGCAAATACTTTGGTAATTTCTTGGTAGACCCTATCTTAAGCACTGCTTTAGAGACCTAAAATGCTTTGAGTATCTGGTTGCTATCACTGTCTATGGAACTTTAGTTGGTTCAAAATAATGTAGTCAAGTTGATACCAAAGTGTGTGCGTGTATGTGTGTTTGTTTGTGTGTGTGCGTGTATATATATATATACACACACACACACACACACACACACACATATATATATATAAAAGTTTAGACAAACCTTCTTATTAATATTGAAAACATCACATATTGCTCGGATAACAGCTGTGCACACTATTTGCATTTTTTCAGTCAGATTCATGAGGTTTCAACCTGAAATGGTATTTCATTTGTCAAGAAAGGACAGGTGTCCTTCGTCAAGAGTTCACTGGTGGAATTTCTTGTCTTCTTTATGTGTTTGACACCATTTGTTGTGATGGTAGGGTTGGTACACAGTTAGTAATCCTATTTGACTACAGTTCTACTTCACATTATGGCAAGAACCACTTAACTAAGTAAAATAAAACACATTCTGGTTTGTTTAACTCTTTTTTGTTTATTGCATAATTCCATGTGTTCCTTCATCATTTTGTGTTTTCAATATTAATTTACAATGTAGAAAATAATAAAAGCAAAGATAAAACTTTGAACTGGTAGTATATACAGTGGTGACAGTAACAAGGTAGATTTACTTGAGTACTGTACTTAAGTTTTGGAGTATTTGTACTTCACTTGAGTAGTATTTTTTTGGGAAACTTATGACTTTCACTTCATCTCGTTACTTTTTACTTTTAAAACTGAAAGTGTTTTTTCTTCCTCTTCTGAAACCTGATTGTTTTTTTTCCCCTGGGTGACAGGCTATAAGAATCGGTAGAGTAACGTCGCGTCGGAGGTATACTGTAACTACAAAATTAATCCAACGCCGCATTGCATTTCTGCAACGCCATTTACGCACCCATGACCAAATCTTGATTAAATGTTTATAGTTTATCGGTTGCGCTAGATCCCATAACACGCTCTGTCTCTCTGTCACTATCTCACATGCACCCACTCACGCCCACATTCTTACGTTCACTCTCACATGCACCCATTCACACTCTCATATGCACTCACGCGCACACTCCCACATGCACTCTCTCACACGCACACTCTGCGCACTCTCACACACACTCTCACGTTCACTCTCATATGCACTCTCTCGTGCACACTCTCTACTGTAGACTAAAAAGCACAACCTTCATAACTCAAAACACACGTACTGGTGTAGAATGCAGAAAGGGCACGTAGTTAGCCCATGTGTGTGTTTGTGCGTGTGTGTTGGGGGTGGGGGGGGTGGGGGCGTGTATACGTCCTCATGCAAGGCACTTCCTTCTTTCATGTTCTTTTTTTACGTGCTAATTTGCATTTACAGCAGTTCACTCTCAACTTGATTAAGAAGCACATTACATACATGTAGGCCTACATGGGACATTGTGTCAGAACACCTACCATGCTGTTTCACGGGGGTGTGTAGAATTACAATTTAAAATAAACAAATGACTTTTGTTTTTGTGTTGTGTGTTATTATGTAACATTTGACCAATTCCTTTTTCTAGAGTTTATACAGGCTAGTCAGAGGCATTAGGTATTGTATGTGTTGTGCCAATATTGCAACAATGTGGTGAAAGAAAATGTACTTTAAAGTATTTTTAAAAGCAAGTACTTCAGTACGTTAATTTAAGTAAAAATGGGACTGTACGGCTTTCACTTGTATTGGAGTAACATACACATATACAATAGATTATATAAATCACAGAACCACCCTGACTAAGTTTCTCCTGTTAGTCATCCAGCACTTTCCTGTTTTTCTCCTGCCAGAGTGCTTAAAAATGGCTGCAGGACTCTCACGCTTCAAAGCCAAAAGGCTTAGAAACGCTTCTAACAAAGATAAAAAAAAAACTGTTATACAGCCGTATGAGTGGTAACACTGTCTTCAGTAAAGGTAAAGCCAAGTATTTGTTTTTAATGTCAAAACTTGAGAAACAGACTTAAGGGCATAGCTTGTCTGCATATATTCACAAATTGTTTCCTCAACAAACAGTGTGTTAATAAAAATGGATAAGAATATTTGTATATTTCCAATAACAACATTGCAATCATTGTAACTGAATGTTTCAGCCACATTTACATTTTAGAGTGGCTTCACTATTATTTTTAAGTGTAAAATGAAAGCTTTCTGTTGAGTATCCAAACCTTTCTGTTGTGTATCAGTTGCAAATTATACCGTATATAATGTGCAACTGCACAGCCTCCAAAAATGTGTTGACTTTGGTATTAAACATTTAGTGCAGAATACAGATTACTGTGTGGTTCGTGTTTACGCCTTCAGCTACTGAACTCCAGCTGAAGGCTCAGAGCTGGCATAAAGTGCAGTGAGGGTGTGCAGAAGTGTGAGTGTGTGTGCCAGCAGAGGGGACAGCTAGTGGAAAGCAGAAGAGAGCAGAGGATGGCAGGGTCTATGGGATGCCCAGCGCCAAGCCTTTCCTTGATGGTTACTTTCTTTACGTTTGATTAGTTGCTGGTTTAGTGACGACTCAGGGCAGAGTGTGTAGGTGCTGGAATGAGTGCAGAGTCCCCAGGCCCACGCTGTTGTGCTGTGGGAGGCCTGCTGCCTCCAGAGCTGCCTGTGTGGCTTCTCCCAGGGTCGCTGATCTAGTTTATGTGATTTAAAGCCCTTATGGTGCATGCACTCTTCCAAACAACCTTAGGGAGGCTTGACATCACAGATGCTTGCCGAGAGCTGGTTCTGGATTTTTCCCACACAGTGATGAAAGCAAGCAGAGGTTTGGGAGGTCTGATCCTTCACCAGTGTCTCTATAGTATTTTAAAAAGATAGGGTAGTACAGGCTGGACCATTGGTTGTCTCTGTTGGGAGAGTAAATACTAAATATTGCAGACATGAGCTGAGGGCAGATTCAGATAAGTGTGAATGATGTTAGCAGCAAACTGAAGCAGGTCCCGGTGGTTAACCAACCTTCAAGCCACAGAATGCAATATGTTGCTGCTAGTTCCATTCATAAAACTTATTCAGGTTTTCAGAGATTTGTTCATCTCTGCCATTGGAATGTGAAGAAACTGACATAAATCATATTATAACTTGGACACTTGCTGGACTGACCCAGTGGTCATGACCTTATATCCACTAACATTCACTGCATTAGACTAGCCACTCCATTGGTCATCATTCACTGGCCATCGCTCAACCTAGGAAAGCACAACAAATGATAAATTGTCATCATGTGGTAAAACAATTCCTTATTTGGAAGTTCCCACAATTTAAGTTGATGCTCGAGGTCAATCATCATGCAGAGCTTTGTTTGGTACTCCTATGTCAAATAAAACCAAGTTTTTGTCATTTTCAAACATGTAATAATAATAATAATACTGGGGTTGTAAAAATGATGTCAGACACAAAAATAAAGAACAAAAATGCTCACATTTTTTTGTTTTAGGTCTTAGAAACAAACAGAAAAAAACACAAGATCTTTGAACCTAGGAGAACCTTCAGTATAGTCTCCGCCCACACGGGAGGGGGTCCGGAGAGCGGCCGAGCAGCGGCACATGTGACAGAGCAGCAAACGGTGAGCGTGTAGGAGGAATCCACTTTTACTTATTTGCCCTGTGTTCTAAGGGAATAAGTCATGTTTGGACCTTCCATGCAGTATCTTCCACAATGCAGTATCTTCCCTTTCAGAATGGTGGGTGGTGGATGGGACACAAACAAAATAACAGGAGCTCCTCAGGGAGTGAGGAAGACTGATTCAAGTTACGTTTACGGCATTGAGCAGATACTCTTATCCAGAGTGACGTACATCAGTGCTTAAGTAGACTGCATCTGTTCTTCATACCTGTAAAGCTACACTGCTTTTAACCAAGTTACTGCCAGCTAAGTTACACCTCTTAACAAGCCCTGTCAAATGAAAAAAGTCAGAGGTTAATACACAAGTACGGACAAACAGTTAAATATAAATAACATTATCGTTATGTCCACAATTTTACCTTCATCGACAAAGATAGGAATATGTTACCTCTTGAAAGGAGGACAAAGAGAGGGAGAAGGAAAGCATTACGCTGCCTCTCCTAAGTTTACAGTTTTGTTTAGAGGAAATCGAACATCAGCCTTCCTACTGAGAGTCATGGAGAGTCAGGGCCTATAAGACCAGCCGTGAATACACCTTTTCACCTGCTTCCTTCGACATGCCTTTCTTTCTTTAAAAATCTATATCAACTCTCACTGAACTTCACTAAAGGCAAGCAAGCAACTCTGGAGGAGCTGCTGCACATTTAACAAAAAATAGTTGAATGTATTAGGGTATGTGCAAGTTAGGGATCTGGATGACCTGATCTATCCAGAACAATCAGTATTACAGCTGATCCAGACTTATTTAAATAGATTATAGCATTCTGTTATTATCTTTTTATACCAGTGAGATTGATTTGTATTTTGTTCTGGGGGTTCTGAACAAAGCTGTCAAAGATGTTTGAAGCAAAATAAAAACATTAACTGTGTAGCATTTTTTACCGCATCACTTGGGTTATTCCACATCTTTCTTGCATTCGGTTTGTTTGCTTGTGATCTAGTTATGATATTCATGTAGTTTTATACAGCATACATGATGTTTTGATAACTGTAGAATATTTAAATTATCTAAATGTGCCAAACTGCTGTAAGATGAACAGGCATCTTTATGTAAATGTGCTGGTTTTAAAGTCATGTTTATTCGAAATGGGCTGTTTTTTGCAGTTAATGTTCCATATATGGGCCAAATTTTAAAGCCGTGTTTGAAACTCTTTCATTAAAAAAAACTTGGACTTGTTCTGTGTGGCTGTATCATAGAATGAATTTGCTTTTGTCTTTGGAGACGGTTTTTCTGCAAAGTTAGGACTGAATTACGACTGACATTTTACTGAGCCATGTGGTTTAATGTAGAGAAAAGGTTTGGAGAGAGATAGAGAGAGGAAGGGAGATAGGTAGGTTAAGTGGGTTCAGATTCAATCATGTCCGTTATATGCAGGCTGACACACAGGTCAGGCACACAGCACACTGTGACAAAAGCCTCTAAAACTACTAAAACAGAGCTCAAAGGACACAGCTCACTTCCAGACACTTAAGAAGACTCTGCCGCATACTCTACTGGAGAGTACAGAGATGAAATAGCCCAGGTTTTGTAATCACATGGACTTGATTCCAGCCATACAAAGACATTTGGATTAAAATTTCACAGTGGAGCTGAATAGAATGGAACGTGATTGGTTCCTATCAGCACGATGGTGCAATGGTGAAAGAAACAGCTTGACTGACAGGTCTAAAATCTTGCCTCATGTTCAGCATGGTACACTTTTTTCTCTTTTTAACTAACAGAGCTTCCCACAGAAAAGGTTTAATTCTGGCAAATTGGGTTTTGGAACCGTTTTAGTTAAAGGACGGATGATTTGCATTCAAGCCCTCAATGAAAGTGAACCAACTTGATCAGATGGCTGAAAACAGCTTTTTGGTCCAGTACTCCCCAAATACTGATGCAATCTCCAAGGCTAGCCAATATGCTGCCACAGACTGCAGACCAATGCTGCAGGAATGTGATTTTCTGTCCTATTAATTTGATTCCTCCTTATATTTTTCAAGGCCGTTGGGCCCTTATTCTGATCACATAATAGACACTAGGAATACAAATACAGAGTATTTTTCATTTCCAAATGAAAAAAATAGTAATGTAGTATTGTTGTTTTTATTACAAAATCTCCTCAGCATCCTTCTCCCAACACACACACAGTCTTTCCTCAGCATCCTCCTCCCAACACACTCTGAGTCTCTCCTCAGCATCCTCCTCCCAACACAAACAGTCTCTCCTCAGCATCCTCATGCCAACACACTCAGTCTCTCCTCAGCATCCTCCTCCCAACACACTCAGAGTCTCTCCTCAGCATCCTCCTCCCAACAC
>JBBPDB010000017.1:11681103-11701219 GCA_037974465.1 Brachypetersius altus | reverse complement strand
GTTTTTCATGGTTTAAGCCTTCTTGTCTTCCCATAATGCATCCTTCCCAGATAAGCAGTGCACATGCATCCAGCCATCTAAGTGATATAAACGAAAGACATGGCCACCTTCTTCCATTGCTCCATAGTCTATTGTAGGCATTTTAGCCATGAGGATTCATCAGAATGGGCACTCTGTCTGGTCTGTAGCTATGCAGCCCTATGTGCAGCAGGATGGCAAGCTTTGTTTGTTCTGACACCTCTCTATCATCAGCAGTACATACCTTATTAGCAACATGTCCCACAGTAACTCCTCCTTGGGATAGGACAAGACGGCAAACCTCCACTCACCATCAATGAGTCCATCAATCATGATATTTTTAAGACCAATTCCAATTTCCCCTTACAGCCAAATTGGTCTAATGCCAAGTTTTGCTGGCTGATTTTTATTAACCCCCCAAGAAGCTTACACTGTGTGGGCTAAAGGAACATATGAAACACAAAGGCACAGTCCCAGTACATTCTATAAGCCAATATCACAATATAAATAACTTGCTGTTTAACGAGCCAAGGTGGTGTTTTAAATTCATGAATGAAAAATCAGCTGCCTATTAATATAGCATGAAATAAATCAAGGGCTACATCAGAAGAGGCAACTGGCTATTTAACACAATGAGTCATGCGTAATTACACCATGACAGTTTGTTGCAGACATAGCAGGAGCATTCGAATACAGATCGACCAAAATTTAAATAATAAGCAACAGTTGGGCCATTAACACTGAGTTACTAATTTCCCTTTCTGGGATAAACTTTCTGGTGACAACATCTGCCTTACCAATTATACTACACTGTGACTGGTAACACTTCTCCAAGTGGATCTTAGCTCTAGCATTACCAAAAGATCTAAAAAGAGAAAAATAGAGCCCAAGAAACTCCGGTTCCTACACTCTTAACAAAATAACATTCATTATCATAAGCGGTTCTTTGGGTTGTAATAAGGGAATCCTCTAATTTCTCCCAAAAGGAGAACATTTTGTTCTGAAAGTAACTGTACAAAAACAAGTCTACACACACACACACACACACACACGTACAGAATGTTGGATAGGTGATAGAAAAGGTGAGGGAAATGCGCGTGTGTGAAGGATGTGCCTGGGTGAGTGAGAGAAGGTGAAAATAAGAGTGATAGATAAGGAAAAGAGAGGGAGGAGAATGATTGAGCGAAGGAGATGAAGATGGCTGCAACATTCCGCTGTAACAGTGATGAATTCAAGTGCTGTCTGTGTGTTTCTACGAGTCAATAAAGATCTGATGTTCAGCATCATTCTGCACGACTCCAGCCGCGTCATGTGTAAACAACATGATCCAGCCATCGTCATTAACTTTGACCTCCAAGCTACTGCAGTGGGCTTAAGTCAATGAAAGCACACACCCACAGCTGCATACAAACACAAACACACTCATTAATCTTTAAAGGATTAATGAAGACAAAATAAACACACTTTCGGAAGTCTCAGTTAAGAGGTGAGGCTACGGGTCAGCAAACACAGTACTTCTACTGGAGCCATTCTGTTCGGAGGCAGCCAAATCTACTGATCTACTGTAACCTCAGAGGATGCACAATAAGAAATAATTACAGTGAACTTTAGACCCCATATTCAGAACCTTTACGTATTTCTAACAGCCTGAAAAGGCTTATCAAACAAAATATCTCACATTTTAAAAGAACCATTTACATATTGATAGGGTTTGTGAGTGGTAAAGTAAACCCATTCATGACAATGTCAAGTGTATATAATATTCATATGCCTGAATAATGTTTAGGCTTAAATGGAATGATCTTAGTCAGATTTCCATGACTATAATTTGGTTTGAACGACTTTTATGACTTTTATGTTATCAGTCAAGAAAAGACTAAAATGTTCTGTCAAGTAGATTGTAATGTTATTGTACTCCTTTTCCTTTTGAATGGAAATATTTGATCTGTCTAAAGGTTTTTGGTTCCATTCCCTTTTATCATTTTATTTACTGTAGGGTGGGCTGGATGTATATGTGACCCAGTGTTACTGCGACTAAAGTAGCAGCTAAAGTACCAGCCAGGTAAACCTCGGGACTCTGATAAATCTGCCAAAAACATCACTGTTAAGCCGTTTGAGCTGGCCTACATAAACACAGACACGAAACAAAACAACCCAAATAAATAAAGGAAAAAAATAAGAACAACCGAGGAGGAGTGAGAGGAGAAAGTGCAGGGGGATATCAGGATACGAAAAGCAAGAGACAGCAGGTACCTGAGAAAGACTGAGCCTGGTGTCATGAAGACAGAGATAAATACAGACAGAGATATAAAGACAGTTTTAGTTTTGCTATTTTTACCTGTTCTTATTCCCACAATTAACTCAAGTCTACTCAGATCTAAAGGTTTCTTCTGTTTGCTTCAGGGGTGCTTTAGCAATACGGAAGCTAAATGTGATGAAACTAAAGCTTTCCGAGAGTTTTATGAATACAGTTCTAAACTTTTGTTTAAGCATTTTAACTTACGCCTATGTATTGATTTTAACTTAAGGATACAGTTCACTGTAAAAGAAATACAGTACAAAAGTACATAATCAAAAGAGCTAACATTAACATTTACAACATATTTGTCCATTCAAATTTAAAATATACTTAAAATGTTCCCTTCTACTAAAATAACCTTCTAATTTATTCCTCCTTTCTTTTGCCAAGAAGGGTGGCATCATGTTGGTGTAATGAGGGCTCTGGTGTGATCATACCCCTTTCAGAAGCTTTTAATCTTGAGGCTTGAGCTCCACTGCAAAACCAATCCAACCGTGAATGTCTTCTGTGATCATTTCTCAATTCCTCCATGTAAAGAGTTCTTTTTATTGTTAGCGTGGTTGTTAGTTGTTCCATACTCTTATATATAGACCTACACTATTAGTGTAGCACTCAAAATAATAGGGTTAAAGTACTTATCATTTTACCAAATACAGTGTACGAGAGATGAAGAGGCAGAAAGAGAGAACATCTTAGCTCCATCTTCCTGAGCTGTTGGACTGCTGTTCACTTTATTCCCACATTAATATTTTTCCAACATTGCAAGTTTTGCATTCTCATTACACACACACACACACACACACACACACACACACACACACACACACAAAACCTTTTTTTAATGCTATGCATTGATTGGCCTATCGCCTGATGTTGGTTTAAAAACATCTCAGTGTTGTGCTGTGCTCTTCCACATTGCAGCCTTAGCCTGAAGGACATCGATTTATTATGCCACACGTTCAGTTTGGAGAACCTTCAGAGCGGCTTCTATCTCTCTGCAGAAAGCAGCTTCTGTCTTCATCCAAGTCACTGCACATTTCATCATATCTCTGTGTGCCTGCATGTGAGTATTTTCATGAGTTTGATAGGGTGTTATGGGATGGGAGCACTACCATGTCATGGCAAGACAGACGTATTGAGTGTGAGAAGTGCAAGCTTTGACATGCATACACAGTGTGGGGGTTGGGAGAAGAAGAGACTGAAAAGCATTTGAGAAAACGCTGGGGCTCGGTTTCCACGGACAGAGTTAAAGCATAACAGGTGATAAGTGACAGACAGGCTTTTGGCCAGCAGATGCGATTGAAATAGGAAAAAGATAAATACATGCCTTTATTTCAGATGTGATTTTCATTTGAAAGGGTATAAAGGAACAGCCATTAAACTTCACTCTTTCTCTGGGGATGGGACAAAGAAAACAGAACGAGGAAAACAACTTGTGAATAGAGCTGAACCTCGGTAGCACAAACAGCTGAACAAAAAGCTTCCTTTCTGTGATTATACTTGATCTGGTAGCTTTGTAGATCCATATCAGACAAAATGAAGGAAATTAGATGGGATGCCAAAAAAGAAAAGCCTGCTTAGCAAATTTTTGGTATTTTCAGGATACACCAAAATCAGCAAATGTACGTCTTTGCATTTAGACTGAAGAAGTTCAGCCTTTTCCATTCACATTAATGTTATAAGGAATGTTTTAGCCAAGAATGCTTTTAGAACAGGTCACAAATCAGGGCATCCGATCAGAAGCTGTTTACCTACAGCAGTATTAAAGGCACAGTAGAAAAAACAGAAGAGTTTTGAAAAGGGTCAGTAATATGTGTTTTTGTTACACAAGCCCACACTGATGTCAAAAGAGGAAAATTAAATGCAAGAGAAATGTTGGATAAAATCCTTCATAGCTCTTAAATTGAATTTGGCTGAATTTCAAATGGCTCCCTACTCCCTCTACAGCGCACTACAGAGGTCAGGAAGGGGAGGCTTCTCACCCAAATAGTGCTATGATTGTTAGACAGCATGTCTAGCAACTTTGCCTGAATTTAAATGTTTTTCTATTAGACTCAGTAATGCTATATTTGTGTGTGGAACTCATTGGGAATAAGCCATAGCTTCTATTGCCCAAACCTTTAGTTAAAAAAAACTAAATTTGCAATATATTTATATATATACATACACACACACACACACACACACACACACACACACACACACACACACACACATATATATATATATACATATATATATATATATATAGACACACACACATATATATATATATATATATATATATATATATATATATATATATACATATAAAAAGAAAAGATGGCCAATGGCCAACTTTTTAATCACAAAATGTTTTGTGATATTTAGAGATTTGATAAGATGGTGAGGTGGCCTAGTGTTTAGGGAGTTGGCCCTGTGATCAAAGAGTTGAGGGTTCAGCTCCCAGGACTGTTAGTGGCACCACTGAGGTACCCTCAAGCAAGGTACCGTCACCACATACTGCCCACCGGACATCCCACATTGGTGCTTCATTTGGTGCATGGGTTAAATGCAGAGAGAGACGTTCTCACTGTGTACCAGGGCTGCACAATAAATCTGTTCTATATTGTCCCTTTTGCTATTTTTTTTGGCTAAGAAATTACTATAATTTAAATTATGTTTACATTTATTTAAGATTTTAAATTCTTAAAAAAATATTTTCAGATTTTTTCAACAATGTTCAATGGTTCAGATGATTATGGGTGGCATTAAAGTAATATTTAAGTAAATAGTCAGCATCTGGAGCCTTTATTATCAGCAAATCCAAAGCAGAAAAACATGAACACTATAAAGGCTATGTTTTTATTTACTTATCGCATGTAATATCATCGCAACACTAGCAACATTATCGCATGTTTTCCTAATATCGTGCAGCCGTACTGTGTACTGTGCTGTGTTCGTGTCTGACTATAAGGGGGCACTTTACTCTAAGACGGAAGCAACAACAACAAAAAAAAAACAGTGGTGAGACATTTGAACAATACTATCAAAAAATGAACGAAGGTTTTTCTTTTGCATTCCACACACTGCACTAAATCCAGTCCATTAATGAAACATGCAGCTGGTCAGCGCTCTTTAGATGTCCATCATACGCTCACAAGAGAATCATGTGAATTGTTCATGAATAAAAAAGTGGATGAAACTTAAGCTTTCACTCCAGTGTGCTTTTATATTGAACACAGCAAGAAGAAGACAAAGAAAAAATGTCATTATCATTTGTTTTAAAGACACAGACTCAAAGACACAGGCAGATTTGCACCTGTGCTCTTTGTGTGGGGAGTTTGAGGCTCAGAGCATTAAAAAGGAATGAAGCATTGTATTAGTATTGAGGTGTTTGTTTTCAAAACCTACTTTTTGTTTTAACATTTTTCTTTTTTTATTTGCACTATAAAACCATGACAACCGTGAAGGGTCTTGGTCTTTGTCTTCTCCTCTGGTGCAAATGAAAAATATCTTTTTTCTGAATGTTACTGTAGTATATGCATGGTCTGAAACAATTAAAATGTCAATAGTGTTTGATAACTTTGTCCTGGTTTAACAGATTTTACACAACTGCCCAACCCTATTTAGAACCGTGGAGACTGATCTGCCTGATGCTGATAATTGCTTTATGAGCAAATATCTACTAATACTGAAATGAATCTGATGTCATTGCACACCCTTAGTGTTCCTTTCTAGTGTTGTTAGCATCACCAAAGTAGAAATTTGACCAAAATCCAATTAATTGCAGCCAAATTTGGGATTTTGTCAATAGACAGTCAATCCAGTTCAGTGTGATTATCTCATGACCAGCACTTTTACCTCAGGAAGACTGACTTACATAGACTTTCTAAAACACATACACACACACACACACACAAAGAAAACTCCCACAGAATGCCCTTCTTGTGTTTGACACCTCTATCTGCTGTGATAATCCCACCACCTGCATCCTGATTTAACACCTTTACCTCAGCCGTCCTTCCACGTTTTTTTCATCCCTGTATCTCTCCCCTTCATCCGCCCTGTTCCTTTCATTCCTTTGCATCTAGTTCTTGTTCTCATTCCTCCATTCTTGTCTTTCAATAGTCTCTGACCCTCTGGTCACTAGAGGCACAGGATTTGCACACACAATTGAGCTCTGCACAAACTTGTAATCTATCAGACTGTTCCTGTCAAAAGAAAAGCACGAAATTCCATCAAAAGAGAGAGAGAGAGAGAGAGAGAGAGAGAGAGAGAAAGAATGAAGGGTTATTGTGTCTCCCACTCTCCAGCATTTATTTGTGGGATTGCTGAAGCTCAGAGGAGAGATTTGTATTTTTTCTTTAAAGGTCATTGGGGATGTGCAGCTCTGCCTAAAGGTCAGCCCCATCTCATTACCGACAGAAAAAAAAAACAATACCTCTCCCTCTCTCTTCCCCTGCTCACACTGTCCAGTCACAAATCCCCCCCTTAACACATGACATGGAACTGTGGTGCTCACAGAAATAATAACAATTCCAGCAAGCAACTGCCCATCCAAAGGTCAACATCAATTTTGTTAACAACTCAAAATTCAGAGAAAATCCCATCAAAAGTCCCAATCCTAGAACAGAAAGAGCATGGCAGGTTTCTAGCAGCCCCTTCATGCATCACTGCAGTGTTGGGCTCCAGAAAAACAGACCCTGTTGCTGTTATGCAACACACAATAACATAGTAGGCTGTACGTTGTATTATTTTAGAACATTTATCAGTGTCATGAAACATCTACTGCCAACAATAGGCATTAGAATGGGCCTCAACATATCTATATCGTTCAATCATTCATTCAGGACTGCTGGACTGTGATTGAAAGGGTAAATTTCACCCTCTTGCTCCCTGCATGGATTATCAGTATTATCACTGCCGGGTTATTGTTCACTGCATAATTCACTGAAACCCAATAAGAGTAAACAACAGTGTATCAAGGAATCCCCATGTCATGCAGCATGCTTGTCTTAGCTGCTATATTAGGTCTCTTCGCAGTACATTTCCTCTCCCTCTCTGTTTTTTTCCCCTCTTCTGTATCGTTTACACCGGCACATGTTTAATTTAGTGCTCACTTGTTGGAGGTCAGAGCTCTGTGTTTCGTCTTGGCGTTAGGGCTTGCACTGTGTTTAAAATACAGAGGGGGAGAGAGAGGGAGAGAGAGAGAGCGCGGAATCTCAAACTCTTTATACCTAAGAATCCGAGCATCATAAACACACATATTACTCAGGAACAGGAATACATAATGGCATCAATTCATAAATATTAACGGAGAAACGTTAGTGGGAATAGTCCCTTTTGCTTCCAAAGCCAGCCTCCAAGCATCGTTACTGATTTCAGTAGCTGAAATTCTGATATTCCAACCACATTTGAAATTATATATAACAGCATGTTACCATTATTGGGATAAATGTAATTGTGATAAATATTATTATGATATACAGTATGTGTCACGAAAACACTGAAAAAACACTGACGAACTGACATTATGAAGTTACATAATTGGTTCACTTACATAATTTGGTTCAGGTATGTGACATAAAAAATCAGAGCATCCAAAGTTTTGGTAGCGTTTTTCAAACATGGCACTATTAGCATGTAGCGCTACAAAATGTACAAACATCTTAAAGTATTATATAGTTTTTTCCCCGTTTCACCCATATTCAGTAAAAGTATAGAAAAGTATAATCTCCCTCTCCCTGCTATAACCAGCCAGCATGGCTAACTTACATAGCATGGTTAGCTGCTAGCATTCTGCTGTGTGAAGGCGTGTGAAATCGAGGTTGAGAAAAATGCAATGGCTGGTTTTGACTCAAAGGAAGCACATGCTAGTGCTGTTGTGTGATTTGAGAAGTCTTAGTGGGGTAACTGGACATGGCTAAATTGGGGGAAAAAACTGACCCTTCTGTCAAAAAAATGCAAGTATAGCCTAAATTATTAACACTCTGCTATTGATACGATATTGGTATTTACAGATCATTTCTTAAATGACTTAGATTTAGCTGACATTTTAAACCAATATTATTTGAAATGTTAGGCATCAATAAATTTTGTCAACAAAAGTCAAATAATGTGTGTATACTGAATGCACCCCAGCACACAGTGTGAACAGCACATAATTCTTCCTCTGCTTTCAATCCATGCATCAAGTGAATCAGTGGGCAGCCAGGAACACAGCGCCCGGGGAGCAGTATGTGGGCAGTATATGTACCTTGCTCAAGTGAACCGCAGAGGTGCCACTAGCAGTCCTGGGATTCGAACCCATGACTTTCTAATGACAACACAAATGCTCTAACCACTAGGCCAACAACTGCCCACCAACTAATGTGGGTTGTTTGTTGACTTACGTTTATTACAGTAATCAAGTAAATAAACTTCTCATCTCTATTGTTGAATACACTGCATGACTTTCTTCCCTCACAACTGAGCAGATGTGTCACCAAAGGTTGCACTTCTGATTCATCTGCTTGAAAAACAGTGTTCAGCGCTTATGAAGATCGTCCAGGTACTCTGAATTCTGCGTAGGCAGCACTGTGTTGTGTCTTTCTGACAGAGGTGAGCAAGTCCTTCAAACTCACATGATGCTGCAGGATTTAAGTTATGTTTGCTTTCAGCGAAGATTTCATGTCAGGCTATTGAAGAGATTCATGTAAAGTTGTCATTAAATGAAAATGATGCCAGTCAATACCATTTACCGTCAAAAACTGGCCTGAAACTGGCCTGAAACCTTCAGTGAAAGGGGAAGAACGTTCCCAACAATCACAAAACTAACGGATAGTTTGGGTTTGTTTGCTATTAGTGTGACTCAGCAATGCCACATCTATGATGAGGCTCAGCCTGATCAACTAAAGAAATGGAATATGCATCTATGCACCAATTTGTTATAGAGAGGGGAGCACCATTATGGGAATTACGGACTGATATCAATACCCAGTCATTTTTATGTGCATACCATTTATGCAACACAGCTATTAGGTTCACATCTATCTGGAATACCAATATATAGAAATATAACATTTGTGTAGTAAAAGTATGCAGTAAAATTAACAAAATGCAGACACTTTAGCACACTTCACCTACATTTAAGTACAAAAAATGTTATAAATGGTTTGATATTTAGAAAATAAATTGAACCATTTATTAAATATACTAATATCACTGTGCTTTCCTAATTACTGATTGAAATTATCAGTTCTCAACAATCGTAATACCTGTCCTAATTCTCTCATAATTATTACATAATCGTCTGATAACAGCTATTTGAGATAATTGCAATTATCTAGCTTGACCATGGCAGTTTTCTACAATCACTTGATTATTACTTTCAAACTGTATGCACATACACAGCAGTGAGGTCATTTAATCTTAGTAAAATAAATGTAGGAAAAAAGACAGCTAATCAGCAATGTAGCAACATCATTCAAGACGTGAATCTCACTGAATTAATATAAAAAGGGAATTTGATAAAAAAAATTGAAATTATATACGACAATCGCCAATTAAAAAGGACAGGCCCTGTTTCCACAAATAATATATACATGGCCCTAACACACACACACACCCACACACACACACAAGCAAAGAAACAAACAGACCCATACATCATCTTCTCAAACAGGAGTTAAATTCATTACAAGCTTCTCAGATTCTCCATTTCTACGATGTCAGCAAGGGCATCATTAGACCTGGCCATCCAGTGGCACAGATCAGAATATTTTATGAATAGCCCTGATCTCAAAAGCAATGGTCCTTAAACCCGATAGGCTCATATCTAATCATAACTTTAAGATTCCAACCTTTCGTGGGGAATAATGACACATAGGTGAGCGAACCCCTCCCCATCAACAAAATCAAAAGCCCTGATCCTGACCACTCCTCCGGACGTCAGTGGATTTGGAAATATTGTGATGGATTATATTAGTCAGCAAATGCAGTGGAGAGGATCAGTAGTTACAGCAGCACTCCCCTGAAGTGTGTTTTATTTATGAGGACAGCCACACACGCACAGGGTCAGTTCTCAGGAGCTACTAATGACTCTTGTGCACACACAGAGTTTACAGTATTCAAAATAAACAGGCACCAAAGCCAATCATGAGAACACAAGTATGCGCAAGTGAATTTCCCACAGTCAGAAAAATAAGAGGCATAAACAAGAGACATACTCCCTACTTGTAGAAAGTGAATTCTTGTATAAGATTCACAAAAAAAAGGATTATTAATCAGCTGTTGGTAGCAAGCATGAGTGAGACTGGGCAATATGGCGAAATGCATTCTTACAGTAAATTATGATGTCATTTTTTTCATATGTAGACCGTACTCTTCATATGTACTTGCTCTTTTTTGTGTGTTCCGACTTAACATATGTCAGAAACTGATTATTTCAACATAGTATATGTTACATTTCTTAAAGTATTGTGATCTTACATTTTTGCCCTGTTGCTCTACCCTTGGGCCTGCTTCATTTTAAAGCGACTCCTCACTGTGACACTGCAAAACCTGCCTAATAGCCATCCACAGTAAAGACAATGCGCTCACCCAGCAACCACCACGCACACGCACACACACACACACACACACACAGATGCACGCAACTAATGATCCCTTTATGGTTTTTACAGCTTCTGCATTCCAAAGGAAGCAATAATCTGTCATGACTCCCATATTCCCTCACAGAACCAATCATCTCAATTAATCAGTCATAAACCAATAATCTTAATTAATCCAGCTCACCCTCGTAAAACCAATCATCCTCCTGACTGGATCTGGGAGTCTCTCTCTCTCTCTCTCTCTCTCTCTCTCTCCTTTCTCTCCTGAGCTGCACAGAAGCATAGGCCATAAAGCAGTGCATAGTGTGCTATAAAGAGTTATTGAGTTGTTCCTGCTGCGTGTCTTAATGTGAGGGATTTGAATGAGCATGGCCCTAAGCTTGTTTCACCCCACTTTAAATATTAATAGGCGGATAATTGACAATAAATAAAGTCAGCCCAAAGGCAACAAGTTAAATACAAACTCACAACTGAGTGAAACTGCAATATCCCAGAATGGGTTAAGTGAAAATACAGATATTGTAACTTTACAGCACAGCGGCTATTTTAAAGAAAAGGGAGCTGAACCTCAAGGTCAGTCATACCATCCATGCAGTGGCAAAAAGTGAAAAGATGGCTGATACTCACTTGTGTGAGGCCTATAAAAAATACATTTATTCCCCATCGATCATACTTCTGGCCTGTATGCATCATCCCTTTTTGGTCTTTATGGACAAGTCCTTCATGGAACAACAATTCATAGCCTTGATGCCCAGAACCAGCCCTCCCTACACCCACCCTAACATTTTTGATGCTTCAGGTTCTGAATGTCTGGATGTCTGAATCTATTTAACGTCCTGCATACCGAAAAAATACAAACCACAAAAAGCGATGTATAACTCACCCCAGTGTTGTCATGGTGACAATGGTGTACCAGAAAGAGGCTGGGATGCTGGTGAACTTGCTGGAGGCGGAGCCTTTCTCAGCGTAGAACATGACGGTGGCGAAAATGATGATGGCCATGGTGAGGGAGAAAAGGAGGAAGCCAAGCTCGGAGGCACAGCTCTTCAGCGTGTAGCCCAGGATGCGGAGTCCCTGCGAATGGCGAGAGAACTTGAAGATGCGGAAGACGCGGAAGACACGGAGCGTGACGAAGGCTCCGCTCACGTCCTCATTGTTGGTCATGACCAAGCCAATGTAGTAGGGCAGGATGGCCACCACGTCAATAATGCTCATTACGCTCCGCATGAAGCGGTAGCGGCTGGGTGCGGCGAACAGGCGCATCAGGTACTCCACGGTGAAGATCATGACGCATGCCGTGTCCATGCAGAAGAAGGCCACCGTGTAGCGCTCACCACAAGGGATGTCCCGCTGGTTGGGCATGGAACCACATGGGACAGTCTCCACCACATTGGTGATAACCGAAATGGCAATGAAGAAACCAGTGACGTAGTAAAACACCAGGGCCATGGTGCTGGTGTGTGGGTTCTCAAAGGCCCGCCACATGGTCTCGCGAAAGGTCATGTTGGGCAACTTCTTGTCTTTGCTATCCTCAAGGTCATCCATCAGGCGTTCTGCATTCTCCCGCTTTCGGTCCTTGTACTCTTCGTAGCAGCAGTCGCTGATGATTTCAGGGATGATGCCAAAGAAAGCCAGCTCCTCATCGTAAGCTGAAATGCACTCATAGCGAGGGAAGTGCAGCTTGCCTGTACGGTAGAAGTTCAGGATGCTCCGGAACACATCCGGATCACGATCGAAGAAGTACTCTCGTGTCTCCTCATTGAAGAAGAATTCTTTCTCAGAGCTGCCCAGAAGGGTGTCAGGATAGCGGTCCAGGGTGTTCCTCCATGTCTGGAAGCGCCGTCCGCTGACATTAAGGATGATAAGCTCATCCTGGCACTTGTTCTTGTCGGTCGGCGCCACAGGCATGGGCAAGTTGGCCACGGGCATCCAGCCGATGGCCGCTGCCCGGGCGAAGGGAAGCCAGGCTGCTACGCCCGCAGCCATGGTCACTCCGTCTGGGGGCGAGGGGAGCAGGTCAAACACCTTCACAACCAGCTTGACTTCAGCTCTGACACCATCTATAATGAAAGTGGGGGTAGAGTGTTAGTGTGAAAGAGACAGGCAGTATTTAGTCAGAAATTTGGAGGAAGAAAAAAGCATATGCAGAGAAAAATGCAGTCAAAAGAAAGGGGAGGAGGATGCACAGTAGTGGAAGTGGGATGAAAGAAACCAGAGACACAGAATGAACAGAAAGAATAGGAGACGAGAGTGGGGGGAGGAAAAGGGATGGAGTGGGGATGGAATGGGAGTGTATGAAGGTGAGAGTGGAGACAAGAAGACTAGAGAGAGAGGACAGAAAGGACAGACCAAAGGACAGAGTGGGGGAGGGAGAAAGAAACGCAGAGGGGGGATGAAAGAAAAGGAAGAACAAGGGGAAAAGGCAAAAACAAGGAGGCAAATGCAAAAACACAAAGTGAAAGAAAAGAATGTAAAGAAAAACTCAATTTTGTCTAGTTGTTATTTGGAATCAACAGGATAAGTAAACTTGAAGATGGTATTTGAGGCAGTAGTCTGCTAAATGCCATAAATGAATACATTTACATTTACATAAATGTAATAAATGTAAATGTAAATGTATACAACAATTTCAGTAAATCCCTTTTTCAGTATGATGTGAAAGTGCTGTAGGGAAGGAAGACGTCATGAATGCATCCTTATCAAACTGATACCTTCCCGGTGACCTCCAGACCCCATCAGTACTCTCAACTGAACGACTTTAAACAACCTCATTCAAGCGTGGCTATGATGTTCCAGTGCATTGCCAGTCCTGCAACATTTCACAGTTGAGCAACAAGCGACTGCAATGACTGACACATCACCCCAGAACCTGAAAGCGAGTAAAATGTGAGGGGGCAAAGACTGCACTGCAGTGAGAGGAGTTTTCCAGCTCATTTAGACTGAACCCTAGAGCGAAGTGTGATTTTAACTGCTGAAAAGTGCTTAATCTGGCGAGCCTGCGCCGCTGAGAAGGCGAGGCTGTGCTTTCCCCACTGTTCCCGGACCTGTTGATCAGAGAGGGGTTACGGTTAAAGCAGCCGCGTGGCTTCGTGTCCGGGTATAATTTACACTGGATTACATTTCACAAAGCACGTTAGAGTAAAGGGGAAAAGTCAGAGACAGCATTAAAACACATACCATAACGCAGTTTCACTAAACATCCAGTGATATCAGGCTACAAAAGTAACACCACTTGGGTCTAACCGGTCTGGTGTGTCACGGTGTAGTTGCTCTTTACTTACCCGTGAAAAAAGAGGGAAAAAACTAGAGAACGGACATTTCAACGCTGGGAACACTTTGGCAAAGTGATCGCTGCGAGTCGTCAAAGTGTCTGTCAGAGAGAGAAACGCACGCGAGGCTGTAAGAAACTAGAAAAAAGAAGAATATGGTCTAAACTGAGCTGATGTTGCACCGAAGGATCCGCATACAAGAGGAAAATCGCAGAATTACGGCGCTGACAGAGAGAATAAGTCACTCTGGTGCTGGTCCTCGGGTCTGACAGTCCGTGTTGGTGATGTCCGAGCGGCTGAATGACGCACGGCGGCGGCTCCCACTCTGATCCAGCGCGAGCTCTTCCAGGGGTGGATCACGCCGCGCACATGATAGACAGCAGCGGTGGGGTCTCTTTTTCTCTTACCCACCTCTCGTTCTCTCTCTCTCTCTCTCTCTCTCTCTCTCTCTTTCTCTGCCACGCGCTGTGCTCGTGCAGCGAAGCTCGCTCCAAACGCACGGAGGCAGCGTCCGCTCCCGCTCTCACTCTCGCATTCTCTCTCTCTCTCTCTCTCTCTCTTCAGCCTCGCGCTCCTGCTCTCCTTTCAGAGACCGCCGGACCTCCGGACCCTCAACATCCCTTACAGTCTCCGATGATCCATTATTTAAAACGAGCCTGTCTGAATATCTGGAGACCCGTTTAATTCAATAATCCTAACATTCTGTGGGAGGGAGAGAAAATCCATTCATTTTAATCAGGGTAAGTTTAATGAATGCTAAGCTGAGTGCAGCACAAGGATAATTATCCACAAATAAGGGAAATCAAACGCTTAAACAAATACAATGGCTATATGGGTAATAACAACAATAACAATAATAATAACAACCGTAATAATAATAATAATGTTTCACCTCAGCTTCTTTCACAACCCCAAGGTCACTTGACAATGCTTACAACAATAAGTGACACACAGTAGTACACAGTAGTGTATAATATATTGTAAATACAATGCAATGCAATACAATACAAATCAATACAATGGCACATAATACAATACAACACAATGCAATTCAACACAATACAATATGATACAATACCATTCAATGCAGCCCAAACCACTAAAGGCCCTAAGCACTTATGGCCAGAATATAAAGAAAATTAAGCCATGTTACTACTACTACTACTGTTACTACTGGACTAGAAGGCTGCTACAGGGCTTAAGACTTGGCACAATGACTAAAATACTAACATCCCTATTACCTTTTGATATTTATATAGCCTTTTAACACTCGAGACATGCAGCTCTTTTCAGTGGTTATAATCAGATACAGAGAAAAGATAATAAATAAGTCTTTACTTGCCTTTGTTCTGTGTGCATGTGTATGAGTGATGTACATTCTGGACTAATAAAACAATACCACACCTAACAGATCAGTCTATTAAGGAACATTTCACAGTACGTTCAACTCACTGCTCCATACATGACTACATTTTTGCCACCCATGTGAGCTTCTACAGTGATGCTCGTCCACCTTGGTGTGGTACATGGAGCTGGAGCAATTATCTGGTGGTGTGTGAGGAAGGTGTGCTTGTGGTGCTTGGCTATGCAAGCATGGCTGTGTGAGAGGTGAAGGCTTTTGTTTGTGCTCCCACATATTCACTCCTCCACTGAGCAATATAAGCTTTAATTAATTCAGCAGGGATTGCAGGGGCTCGTACTGCTGCTGAAGGTCCTGAGGAATACTAATGACCCTGGACCAGTAACCACAGGAGGTGCTTTCATGGGGTGGAGAAGGCCATCTAAGCTTGGGCCTGAAATAGTTCCAACTGTTTTTGTTTTCCGCAGCTGCTTTTATCACGACACCTCCAAGGATGGCAAAGGCTCTTCACGGTTCATTCTAGCACTAAACTGCATTTTGCTGTACATTCCCTACTGCAATTATTCACACTTGAACATCTCTGACTTCACATAGAGGTTTTTCCTAATAGACATAACTACAGAACTTGCTAAAAGAACAGTTAGAACATGAGAAGCAGGGGTGCTGAAAGTTCTGTCCTGACTTTGAGCATACAAGACATACCAGCTGCTAACTGTTATAAAATAAAGAACTTTATGAGGATGTATAAACATGAGTTAGGTCAAGGCAGACAGAATGTGAAAGTGAGATCCTGAAATGTTTAGAACCAAAAAACAAACAAATGAGGCGTCCTGGGTTACACAAATACAGAAGGAAATTTTTACAGACTTCATAAAGACACAAGCACAATAGACCCAGGGGGAACACAAATAATTTTAACAGAAACAACAGCAAAGCAGCACAACAAGCAAGAGTTTGATTAGAAAGTTTTGCAAGACATTTATAAACAATCCCCAAACACAGACTGAAACACAGGGGGAATATATACAGAAAGGAAAATGAGAACATCTGGGCAGGGGTGGAGACAGGAACAAGAATCAGGTGAACAGAATAAAGTGGAAAGACTGAGACCAAAACAAGAGCAAACACACATGAAACCCAGATTCATGACTGGGATAAACAAAACAAAGGCACATAGAACCAGGAGAACATAAACAACTACATAGACAAGAAAACAGGAAAAGGACAGAAGAACAAATGACAGGGAGAATGTTACAGATGCTATAGGACAGAATTTTGTTCTCTGTTTTATGTATTATTTATGGCTTAAATGTTTTTTTTATGTTGTTCTTTAAAGGGGTATTTTATTGATTTGACATTTGTTTTCTGCACAAAACACTCATCACAGTCCTTTAATGTGAAATGGTTAATTGTAGAGAAATTCACTGACTCTTTACAATGGTGGGGATTGGAATTTAAAGGTGGTGATTAGGTATCAAAAACACTAAAATAAATGATTATTATTAAATTATGAAATGAATAAATCTGTTATAAAACTATGAAAATATTTATGTAGCATCCAAAATGGACAATAGAAAATAACATTTGAAATAAAATATTTTTCTTGGCCCCACTCATGTTAGCCTAAAGGCAAGATAGCTAAAATATTAACCAATTAAATATCTTCTCTCATAAAACTAGTGAATTCAAGTGCATTTTAATATTGTGAACGAAGTTCATGAATGAAGTGCATTCAGAACAAGTGCTTTAAAACTGTTGAAAGATATAACAACATTCTCTGTAGGTCTATAACAAAACAGTGTATTAAAACAAAGACTGGCACAGCCCATATATTAACTATAATCACTGGAAAACTTTCTTGCCACTCATTGAGAAAGTCTTGGTGGATGCACCCCTTCTAGAAATGTTGGCATTGTACGCTTTACAAACTTTCCAGACTTTCTGCGTGTCTTTCTTAGATATATCGAAATGCGCCCACATGGCAGACATGTTGACTGTAATCCAATCTGTCATGCAGTTTGCGGTTGTTGATTGCGTCATCCCTATTTTGGTTACGTTAAAAAATTCGCTGACCGAGTATTCGGTGCATCCCTAGTTGTGATGTCAACAGCACAAATCCCTTTTAATTTCTCTCCAAAATAGCAATTGAACCTTTACATGTAATGGTGATGACACTAAAACAGTGAGGAAAGTTTGTTTGGGGACTATTTTGCCTCATCCTGCATATAGTGCATATCTCCATCCTGAATGAATGACAAATACATTTTAGGCCACAACCTTCTCAAAACTATTATAAAACACTGACTCCCCCATCAGGCACAGTTTTTCGAACCACTTCACTGAAACTTCTACAAGAAAGCTTTTAGAGGCATTAAAGGATTTAGATGTCTCATTCCCATCACTACTGTGTAAAGTGGGGAAGTTTCTCAGCGGAATCAGCAGATTTCTCCTCCGAGTTTACTGAGCAGCCTGTAGTTTGCAGCCTGTAGAAATTGCATTTCACAATACCCCTCGACAACATTTCAGGTTCGTTTCAGAGCCATCATCAGCCCCAGCTTCAACCAATGAGAAGAGTATTCCTCCAGATCAACTTGCTGATGTTGCCGGACCTATTCCCAATGAAAAGAATAGAGTGACTGTATAGGAATTACTATTTAATATCAGATCCAGTGTCAGCAGGGACAAATACTCAATTTTTCTGCCTCTCCAAAAGTGCAAAATATCACGATGTGGACATTTTATTACTACTGCAGTTTTAACAGAGCCAGTACTTTCAATGCACTTTTGAGTTTAACCTGACAATACAAGATTCATTCAAGAAACTACACTCAATGGTGTCTCAGGAACATGTCCAAGAGCATTCACCAATTCCAGTTCTTCATTTTTTCAGTAATATCAGAAGTACAGTAAATACGGATTTCTGCACATTGTGCATGTTCTGCTGTTTGAGACTGCACTGGTATTCAGGTTAAGTTGAAATGTCATTTTAAATATATCACAAGGTGCCAGATTGTGTATAAATATGCCCTAAATTTAAATCAATGGGAATAGTCTCCTATTTCCTACCCTGCCATACAGTTGCTTCTACTGCAGTTACAGAGACTTCAGTGCAGAGAAAATGATTTGGCATAGCATTTATCATTGTATTGTTCATTGCATATGCACTCTGCGAAATGTTAGCGCCCCCAGTTTAGGGAGGGCGACGGATGCCCTTGGATCTGGCAGTGAGTGTAACAGCAGGATAAAGTCTCCTGCATGTCTTTGCCCAAATGTCAAGATTCTCCCATAGGCTTTCTTCTTTCATTTAGTAACACCCATAGAGAACCCCGGGACAAGAAAGAAAATCCTCCTCATACATTCTTTAATGTGTGGTGCGCTGGCAGCAAGGGTGCTGATGGGTGCTGAAGGGAGCTGATGTTGCGGCTGATAGGCGCTGGCAGCAGTGGCCGTCCTCTCTGCTCTGTCTCAAACCTCCAACTGTGGCCTTCGTTCTTTTATCAGATGAGAGGAAAACTTTATGGAGAGACAGAGACACATCCCAATCCTGCATCCCTGTGGACTTCATTATCAGCCCGGTGTTGACCTTGTGATCAGGGCCTCTGTGTTCACATATTTAAGGCAACTTTTTTGTAACTCTTCAAATTCAGATTCATGGAAGTTTTCGGACTGAACTAGTTCCTTAGGCAGCAGAAAATGGGGAAACAGGGAAAAGAACGCTCTTCAAGGACAGAACGTAAGTGCCTCACAGGCATCGTAATGAACAGGCACCAACACTGAACAAATACCTAAAAGTAGCCTGCAGCCACGTGTTAGGACTGCAACATTGTGCAGTTTTCATATTGGGTGAAAGCATTTCACTATCTGCAATATGTTATTATTATGATGTGCAGTAGTTTTACCATGTGGAAGTTCAATACTTATGTCAGAGTTCCTTATATACTACTGATTTCTACCATGTGCAGTAACATACATCCAACCATCATTTGTGTTACTAGTGATTTATTTAACTATTTATACCCCAGCATTTGTTTTTATAGCATAGTCTATTTCATGTTGAGTATTTTCTGTGGAGGCTTTATTGGATTTATTCATTTCCTCCAACATCAGTAAAGTTTTCTGATTCTGAATCAAAGATTTATTTATTTTGAATGATGCACAAGCTTACTGATACTTTCTCGCCCTTCACCCATTCCTCTATTGATCAGTTTCTGGCCACAGGAACAGTGTAGGCTAAATACTGTTATTGCTGGACTCAGTTTTTTAATAAAACTCAGTTTTTTAATAAAAACATTGCACTCGCAACTCGCACTTGCACCAGCATAACACACACTATCATGTCACAGAGTCAAGGTCACTACTTGTCCACCACCTAAATTTATAATCTTGTCAGTTGTGGCCCTATGGTGGTCCCTTTCAATTGACAGATGGGGTTAAGAACAGTTGATAAATTGTGCAGTAACAGATGGCATGAGTCAAAAAATTACACCTATGGTTGGAGTACCTGGGCTACCGGGGTGGCAGTAGCTTAGTGGGTAGGATACTTGCCTCCGGACCAAGAGGTCACAGGTTCGAATCCTACCTCCAGCACCACCACTGG
>JBBPDB010000017.1:11665138-11680527 GCA_037974465.1 Brachypetersius altus | reverse complement strand
CCACAAGCAAAAAAGCAGCAAACTTTTTAAAAAAGGATTTAAAAACGGTGTTAATTTCATATATTTATATATATATATATATATATATATATATGTGTGTGTGTGTGTGTGTGTATAATTCTGTATCCGTTTTTGCTTTAGCCAACAAGACAGACAGTGGAACTAAAATCCATCAAAAGCAAATATCTCTTCTGTCATTCTTTTGCATTTATAATATCTAATCAATATTCACCTCATGTTCTCCCCACTGAGCTTCTGAGTACAACCTAGAAGATTGAAGACGATGATTCCCATGTACAGTGTGTTCACATTTGTGCGTTGTACTTCTACAACCTCTGTTAAAGCAACAGAATGTCCTACATTTCAGCCCATGACTTTTGAGTCAATCACAGTCAAATCAGGACATGTTCTCACTCTTAAGCTTCAAGTAATAATTGCAGAGGCTCTTAGCACTTACGATTCACACTGCTGAAAATGGAGCCATTATTTCAGGCAGATAATTCAGTCTTGGGAGCGAAACACCTCTGCTACAGTTAGTTAATAAGGAAAATTGGATAATGTTGTTTTGGCTACTCTGACAAATTGAATCATATTACTACTTACTCTGTATTTCAAACATCTTTGAAAAGTACTCGCGTGTGAAGTTCCTCTCTATTTCTGAGTCCTTATGTTTAAGAGTGTTTCTCAGTCATTCTAATTCAGGCCTACATAATCTATATAACATCCATAGAGTTTTCAGCATTTCTGCACAAATGAATGGTTAAGATTTTACCAAAGGCCTTCAGAGTGGTTTGATATGAAAAACATTGTTCTAGTTGACTGAGTCAGAAATGGCCACTAGTTTAAAATGTCTCCATAAACTACAACAAAAAATATATTGAATACATTTCCTGATCTCTGACATATTGTTTTACCATAGTTTTGCAATAAGCAAAGCCTCTCATGGCAGAAAGGAAAAAGTATGGGATTTTGTCTTGTTTCAGACTCATTCTTAGCTGACTCAGATCACCATGGCATCAGAGTCAGTACGTTTTCAAATAACCAGTCTTTCACTGCTGAAAAACCTTCAGTCTGATGGACAGGAAATGCAGTAGCTAAAGGAACTGAAGCTGTCAGCTAATAGTTAGTTACAGACTACATTAAAGCGTAACCTGGTTAGCCCTTACAGGTCAAACAAACCTGGTATACATACACCCATCAGTTTCAAAATGCTATGATTCTGTGCTTCAGTTCAGTCAGATGGATGTTTTTTCTTTGATTAAATAACTGCAATTGTTTAGTTGCTGTTTAACAGGGTGCTACAATCACAGGTGCCTAAACTGAAATTCTCTGCTAAAGACTCAAAACTCACACCTCAGAGACTTGACTCAGACTTCTGACTCATGTAGTCAAACTCCACTAAGGTTCAAGACTCAACTAGAAACTGAGCCCCTTGCACAACACAGATTCGAGACTATACTAGAACCTAAACAGGACAGAAACTTAAGATTTAACTAGAACCTGGACCCCAGTGACTTGGATTTGCATGGCAAAAAGACTAAGACCTTGTAACTTGGACTTAACTCAGACTTGCGCATCAGAGACGGAAGACTCTACTAAGATCTTGACCCCAGAGACCTGGATTTCCAAAACAAAAACCCAAGACTCAGACCCGGATCCTAGTGACTTGGAGTTGACTCAGATTCACACAGCAGAGATTCAGACGCACGTCAGAAACTCAAAATGTGACTTGGACTGACATTTCAGAAACTTAAGATTTCAGTGACTTAGAGTCCAGTGACTTAGAATGGCACAACAAAGTCTCAAGACTCAGCTAAGACCTGGGCGCTAGTGACTTGGATGTCACAGACTAAAGCCTCTACTAAGATCTTGACCCCAGTGACTTGGACTTGACTCAGATTCACACAGAAGAGATTTAAGACTGGACTAGGAGCTGGAGCTCAGTGACTTTAAGTTGACTTGGAATCGCACTACATAGGCTCAAGGCTGGACTAGGACCCTAGACTTGACTCGGACTTGCATAAATTGACACGGTACATGCAGCACAAGGTAAAATAGCACCTAAAGAAAAGAATTTTCATATGTTGGCATATCAGTGACTGAACTATGCAGAAATTTCGAAAAATTGAGTGGAATTCTTAATCACAGCCCTAACATGCTTGGTCATGAGTGTGTTTTTCACACATTATGGTATCTCTCAGCTGTCAAATGGTGTTGTGAACTGCAAAATGAATCAGACTTTTCCTAGCAAAGCCTGGAGGGCTGTGCTGAATGTCCTTCCAACAACCTTCACAAACAGATGACATCTTTCAACACAGCTGAGGTTTTAAATCTTTGATCACTTGGGGTCATATGAATATCATCTGAGCTGGCATATGGTTGATTGACTCCTGGGTTGTGTGTGTGCTTGTTTGTGTATGATGTGTCTCTTAGGAGTGAGCCTGTGTGTGTTTGTGCGTGTGTCTATGTGATATATCCCCTCCAGTCAGACTGGATAAATGAGGCTGAGTGACGCAGCTGTGATGTTTGTATCAAAGGTTACTGTATTCAAAGCCCTAAGGAGGGTTGTGTGTGTATGTGTGTGTTTATATGTTAGGGTGCACATGCAGCTTTGTTTAAAAACTAAAACAGTTGTGACGCTGTTGTTATGCTGTCATTTTACATAAATGCTTTTTTACAGATTTTATGTGAACATTAGCTCCTCCATCAGCATTAATAAAATGAAACAGCTATGAATCATTGTTACAGAGCTCATATAAAAAATGAATCATGAAAAATTCCCTCTGATCTTGCTTTTTTAATAAAAGAGCCTGTTGTAGTATTTTGAAACAAGGTTTTTCAAATACCCTTCACTCCCTTCAGTCCATATGGTAGATACATAGAAAATATATTGAAGAAACAGCCCATTTTAAATTTAAGGATTGTTTCAGCCACAACTACTTTTTGAAAATAACACACAATACCGAAAATAGATGATCGCTGCATGTTATATTGTAGTAGTGAGGGGAACATACTAAAAAGCATAATACCTAATGTCCATTAATGTGTGCCATTTTTGTCCATTTAGTGTCTAACACACACACACACACACACACACACACACACACAAACATATATGCTACATGTGAAAGTGTGTGGGGTGGTTGTTTTCTAAAATAAAAGTGATATTAGACAGTAAATAAACAAAAATGACACAGATGTATATACATAAATACATAAATATATATTTTTGTGTGTGTGTGTGTGGTTGTGGTATGGAGATACATGCTTTTTTGTGCAAAGTGACAGTATGTTACTCTCTTTGGAAAGCTTAACTCATGTCCTGTGATGGTTCTGTCAGGCTTTGGGATGGATGATTGCTGAGGTCTTTTAATTTACTATCACAGCTATGCAGTTTGATGACACACTTCACAATCCCCCAGACCTTTCAGTGTGTAAACCATCTCAGCAATAATGCACTTAGGACACCCAGGTGCAAGCCACACACATACAAGGGTGTACACAGAGAGTAAACCTCCCCAGCAATAATGCACTGAGGACACCCAGGTGCAAACCACTCGCTCACACACACACACACACACATACACACACACACACACACACACACACACAGAAAGAGAGAGACAGACAGTAATAAAGAGAGAGAGAGTAAACCCCCTCAGCAATAATGTACTGAAGACACCCAGATGCATATCTTACTCTATAAGGCAACACAGCCACTAGTGCCATATGACCTGTCCTGTAAACAGAACAGTAGCTCGCTTAAGACCTGTAGTGAGGAATGGAAAATTGTGCCTCGCCACACTGGTAAGCGCTTGACCTGATGCAACAGCAGCCATATGAGGCTAAGAGCATTACAGACTGTTAGTAGATACCAGCTGGTCAAACACTCAGGAGAAAACCCAGGGCAAGGAACACGTTTTCTAAGTAAAAATAATTTAATGCCTGTCTAGCAAACACTTAAACATGGTGCACATATGGCCTTTTTTTTTTTTGCCATTTCATTGTTTCAAGTCATGTTGGTAGGAGCTTCTCTACCCAATTGCACCTGATCTCTCACTTTTATAAGTTGTTTTTGTTAACAGGGATGAAGCAAAGTCCTGGTCTATACAGCATCCTGAATACAGATTCTCCCCTGAATTAAAGATGCCTTCTAGAATGGCTTAATCCCTGAGTGGGAGGTCAGATTTATCATTTTCTTGTAGACCAAAAGTGCATCAGAAAGAAAAGATAATTACCTAAATGTCATATTACATGCTTTGTGGTATTCTAACTGAAAAGACATTGACACCCTCTCTGCAAGGAACACACTGATATTTTTCTACAAATTACACAGTAAATTTGTAAAAGTTTGGGCACTCCTTTGTTGATTGTTCCTTTGATTGATTGACTGATTACACAGTCTCAGCACTTATTTAACTCATTAGACCTTAATATAAGTCAGGTCCAACACGTATTAATCTATATGAACTCGCAAATCGAGAATTCAGTCTATGCTCAACTAGATGTTAAACATGTGCATGCCAGGCAACCTAAACAAGAGTCACACTGAAAGGAAAACTGGAGAACAAAAAACATAAGAAGACAAAGGCTGTTAGCTGGCTACAAGAGACATTTGGAGACTGTGATTTAAGCCAAATGATGATTAATTAAAGGCTTGCCAAACGTATGCGCATGCCACATTTATGATTTTTTTTTTCAATATGTAACTACACAGATAACAGTACAACCATCTGGCTTTTACTGTGTAGATCTGCCTCATGCTGCCAAAACAACTCTGACCAGTTGAGGCATGGAGTCCACAAGCTGTGCCCTGAGATCTGGTAAAATAGAATTTAGCAGCAGAATCTTTAAGTCCTGTAAGCTGCGAGGTGAAGCCTCCATGGACAAGGCTAGTATGTCCAACATATTGCACAGACTCTTGATCGGATTGAGATATGGGGGATTTGGAGGCTAAATCAACATCTTGATTTTTGCAGTATGGTGAAAGCGGCCACAGACATTAGGAAATACTGTTGCCACAAGACGTGTGCTTGGTTTAGGGAAATGGTTTGTGTGGATGTGAGGACTCAAGGTTTCCCAGCAGAACATTGTCCAGAGCATCACATTGCCTCCGCAAACTTCCCATAGTTCTTTGTGCCTAGTTGAGCAACACACGTGTACCCAGCCATCCGCAGGTTATAAAAATTGTTATTACTTCAGACCATGTCACGTTCTTCTTTTGCCCCATCATCAAGTTCTGCTCAAGTCCCCACTATAGACACTTTCAAACCTAGGTTTGCGAGGTCATATAGATTAATACGCTTTGGAATGGTATGAATCTGCTCTGTTACCTGTTGCACTAATTTTACTTTTTGTCTTCATGTCGTATGTTGCGTGTGTTTGTGTTTGGTGCTGTCTGTGGACCTGGGACTGTAAGAAACGTAATTTCGTTCAATCATATACTGTGTATGTGAATGGATGACAACAAAAGCCATCGACAACAACTTTCAGTGGTGGACAGAGGTTAACACACTGAATGGTCTGAGGCTACACAGTTCTATACACAGAAAGCTGTGATGCACTGAAATGCATTCTTGGGCATTTTAGAATTAAGATTCATTTGTAAGCAGGCTGTTGATGATGTTGCCTAAAAAAACCCAGCATAGTTAGATCCACATTTGTCACTTCTGGAGATGACAAGCAAGGCCTGATCATTCCGAACAGTGTTTTGCATTTCAGTGCCAGGTGCAAAACCCAAAAAAAAATAAATAAATAAAAGAGATGCTTTGCACCACCTGAGAGACTGTAGAGGAGTTTAACTGCCAGGCTCCAATTCATGTATTAAATCTCATTTACAACAAATGAAAAATGAGCAGCCATTTTGGACTGATTTGCATGCACAAATGAAATCTTTATGGGTTGGCATGGTTTTATACTTTTATCCTCTGACACTCTACCAATCTTTTGAAACATATTTAGCTCGGTGGACACAAAGCTTTGGAGTCTGCTAAGCAGACCGTTCTGTCTCAGATTAATGAATTGCTCCCTCTTTATGCTAATGACCCTTTGTATCCAATTAAACAAGTTTGGACCGTAATTGTTTATCAGGGCTTTATTGTTCAGGCAGATGCTCTATTGGAGATGACTTTAGACACAGACAGGACAGCTCATTTAACCAGTCTGCGACTCAAAGGAAACAGGCTAAAGTCCCTTGCCTCTTCCCTGTAATGGCACTAAACCACACAATTCTGAGGTGCTTGTTTGTATTGTAGTAATTAGTGTAAAAACTGTCTGAGAAAAAGAACAGTATTACAGGGGAACAAAAGTTAGGCTAAAGTTTCAGAAAAGTCTTCAATGTCAAGGCCACAAAACTCTAGGCTCCAGTGAACACTACAAACAACCTTTTAGCTAATTTGAAATCTTATAAAGTATCTCATGTAGAGAGTGTGGGTATGATGAACTGCATTACATCACATTGCAACATAACCTAGTACTACATTGTAAAATAATCTAAATCTAAGTTAAAATAACCTCAACCCTAATTTACAAAAGCTAAAATAAACGGAGATACAAATATTGCATTTATGTTGTACATGGTGTAAGCAAAAAAAGTATTATTTCTTGAAATAAGCAGAAATATGAAGACATCTAGTGTACACAAGACTGCAAGAACCATCAAAGCCATGCTCCTTCAACAAACACACACACACACACACACACACACACACACACACACACAAAACAAAGCCACTGACATTTTCATGTCACGGCAATAAATCAGTTTTTCCCTGATTTGGATACTTTTGTTTCTGTATTATTTTTGGCGTCTTTGTAAGTTGCTCAGATTTAATTTCTTTGAAGTGTATGATAAGGTTGTTCACTCCAAGCATGATTGATCTATGCAGTTTATCTGGACATCACTAAATTAACTCAGCCATGTAAGCAACTGATCTTTTTTGGACAGTGAAAACTATTTACAAAATTATTTTAGTCAGCTTTGGCAAGCTGGCTTTGATGTTGGTGTCAAATTATTTATCAAACATCAAAGGTGCCAGCAACTGCAAAATCAGCTCAAACAAGGTTTTGAGAATTAGAGCTGCTCAGCTCTGCCTTAACATGTGTCAGGTCTGGGTGAAATTTGTTACGCTCTTATTTTGACATTGGGGGTGGCTGCATTCCTGGGCCTGGGCTGGCTGGGAATGAGGAGTGTGTCCAAAACCGTGCACTTGAGCACTTTTAGTGCGCTATTTTAGGGTGTAGTGCACTGACACTGAAAACCGAGCTAAAACTCAGTGCACTGAAAGTACCCGGATGCTACACTAAAATCGGCCAGAAAATGCAGTGCAGAACGATGCACACTATGCGCACTAAACGGGCGCCATTTTGACCATGTAGCTGAGGGGGCGGGACGGGTTTTCAAGTTGGATAGTGGCGGCAAACAGTGAAATACAAGCCCAAGCTGAGGCAGTTGGTTCGTATAAATGTGAGTAACGTTAATAAAATTATTTTACTGATGTACACTGCCGTAAAACCGACAGATATTCTGGTGGCTGAAGAATCGCGAGCAAGTGCACTCAGTGCACTGACGGTAGTGCGCGATTTCGGACACACCCGAGAACTTATTATGAGGATCCGATGTTTTGTCTTTAGTTTTGTCGGTTCACCGTTCCATTATGTTCTGTTGTCTGATCATTTGCATTGCTGTTTTGAAAAGCATTTCAGCCCTTGTGCCTCACCTTTGTTTTGCACGCTGGTGAATAAAGAAAACAAAAGAATGGAAGTCTGTTTGTGTGCCTCATGCTGGGGTGAAGGACAACGGAACGTGACAACATGTAAGAGTAGCTTGTTCACCCTGTAGAAAAACAAAAGAAACAAACAAAAACTAAAGCATTTAATGAAGTAACCTTACATTTCTTATGTTTGTGTTTTGCTGTGGTCATGCTCACTTACTGCTGTTTTCCTGCAGCTCTCAGTGATGGACAGAATGATGCCCAGTGGCCTATTTAACTGAAGATGTGAGTGAATAGAGCATAAGTTTTAGTCACAGATTATTTTAAAACTTACTAAAACTACGAAACAAACTACAGACTACTGTTGAAACCGGCCTTGACTCAGATTCACTTTTCAGAGGCTCAAGACTTGACTCATATATACACACACACACACACACACACACACACACACAATTCAGCGGCTGAGGACTTGACTCACATACAACATCTCTGATGTACATCCACACTATAGTTGTTCAGCTCATTTTTCCTGTTACTTGAAACATGATTATTTTTTTCAGCAGGAATAACATTAAACAACAATCATTAAAAGTCATATCACATCCAGAGTACACGGCTCGAAGTAAGTCATACTGTGTCTTAATCCACATTTGTGTGACTATTGACTTCCATTGTTTCAGCTCAAGTATGTCATTTTATCCACTTATACAAATAAACAGAATGCTAGAATGTAACTGTGTGCTTTATATGTGTAAATGATCAGCAGCAGTTTAATATAAATATGCAGTCCATCTGTGAAAATACTGAAACTCTAAGTCCAAATGTAACATGAATATGTTTTGTGCATGTAGCAGCATGGCCTGGTAGATTAAACTGCTTTCCATCCTGGTAACACTGCTGGATGGTAAATTTGGGCCGGCACAGATTCCCATCAGCACCAGGTGGGCTGGTCTCAAAATGCCCGGTAAGATTTTTTTGTCCCAGTCCAGCCCTGCCTGTATGTGAAGGTCTGTTTACTTTGGAACCATGGCAGGAGGAAGAACAGGGTGTGGGAGGGGTGTATGGGGTCATCGCTTTAGTTTTATCCACATTAAGGGACAGTTGGTTCTGTACCAGTCAGTGATCAATTGTACCCCCTCTCTGTTGGCTGTACCATTGTTTCCACTGATCAATCTCACCACAGTCCAGTCATCAGTGAATTTGGTAATGTGGTTTGAGTTATGCATTACTGCACAGTCGTGGTTCTGCAGTGTGAACAGCAGCAGACTGAGCACACACAGATCTCCCAGCCAATACATCTAGGATCTAGTTACAAGGGGAGGCCTATCAGTGTTCATGTCTATGATCAGCATTCTAAGATAAGTAGCCTTTTTATCTAAATAGACAAGGGCCAGGAAAGTGGTCTACTTACCATGCTTCTGCTTCCTCATGCACTGTTCAAATGTCTCTTCCCCTGGCCAATAGCTTCCTACAGCAGGCTGAGATTGTGTAGCTTCCCCAGGAGGCCGTCTCGGTCAGTTTCAGAGTTTGATGGTAATAAGACACGAGAACCAGTTGTTTTGATATTAGATGAGTTTCGGATGTGTAGCATTGGGCTACGATAACAGTATGCATCACAGTGTTGGAGCAACAGTGGCTGCTGCATGTTACCTCAATGCCATCATTATTTTGATCTTGTTAGCAACTTGTCCTTGTTAACCTTAGCTTTGTAACTCTACTTTCAAATTAAAGAAACAAAATCTGGATTCCAGGCATATCTTGGCTGATTGTTTACGACTAAAGTAAGTGGGGAAAGCATGTAAATGAGACTTTTGCCAAATTATTCCTTTAAGGGTATTTCACTCTATAAGTACCATAATGCAGTCCGCTATTGTCATTCATCCAGCACAGCTAGAAATGAACACGAAGAAATGCACGACAATATGCCCTGACAGTGCTTTGCCTAATTAAACGAAACCTTGTGGAAAATGAGCCTCTTTCTCCAGATTTTTTTTTTCAATCAGTGCAGTGAGTGTGCACTGATGATTACTGAAGCTGCTGATGCTCCCAGAACTCCATTTGAGACACTAATGAAGAGAAATTCTAATTAGAATCAACGCAAGCCCCAGCAGCAAGACACGCACCCCCAAACATCTAGACACACAGTGCAAAGCTCAAATATTTCATATTCAAAATATACCCTCAGACATACAGGGACAAAGGCTAAAAGTCCCTCACAAGTGCAACACAGTGACACCCACACACAGAGTGACCCACACACACAGTTTGAATTTACTGAGCTGAATGTACTGAATTATGTTGAAGGTATAAAAGTGTGTGTTGCAGTGAACTTGAGTTGCCTGTGACTATCAAGACTGAATATCCATCTCAAGGCTTTAAAAGAACCATAGAAATGTAATTGCAGTTTAGCATACCGTAATACCAAGCCTACTTTATAGAAAAGTCAATGCCCCCAACTACTGCTGGAAGGTGGAATGTGATGTGATGTGCTGGACTGGGTTGTTGATTGGCAATGGTTTATTGTATAAATGGGGTTACATCAAATATCACAATTACTATTCTCCAGAATGCATTGTCAGATGTCCACGATCCCCTTTTTGCATTGCAGTATCATGTGGTGTTTCAGTACATTGTTGCCTCCCTAAGCTCTATCAGTCTCTCCTCACCTTATTTGAAATAAATTATGGCACAAAAGAAGTACAAGGTTGTGATCAATAAGTCAATAGTTATGATACTGAATCAGAGCTTTTGCACTTATTTCAAGAAGTGGGGCAGTTGGTGGCCTAGTGGTTAGAGCATTCGCCCTGCGGTCAGGAAGTCATGGGTTTGATTTCCAAGACTGCTAAGCACCTCTGAGGTTCCCTTGAGCAAGGTACCGTCCCCACACACTGCTCCGCGGGCTGCCCGCTGCTTCACTGAATGGGTGAATGGGTTATATGCAGAGGAAAATGTTATGCTGTGTGCTGTAATGTGTTCATATATGATAGAATGGTCTCCTTTTAAACTGTCCTACTTCAAAGGTTTTGAAAGTATGACAAACAAAAAAAAATACTATCCATTAAACATTCACAAAAAAAGATACATGAACTAGATGTAAGTCTCTCATCCATGTCTCTTGATAGGACTATTTTGTTAGTAATCGGAAACTGGGTGCCACATTTAAAGTAATTACTTTTAAGATTAATTAAGGTCCCAGATCATTCATCCTCACTTGGAAGAATGTGTGTATATTATGTAGCTGTGACAGATGGTCCCATTCTGTGGGAAATGATGGAGGTCATTTTGAAGTGTGAGGGCATAAGTGGCAAGTGCATAGAAGGTGCTAAGCTCTTGATTGATCTTGCCAGGCAGGGACGAATGTGACTTAGGGATGCAAACTCGGTATACAAGAGTGAAAGGGGGAAAAAAGAAGAGGATCAGTGTAAGTACAGTCCTATTTCTTTCACAGTGTGGAGTGTTACATGACCACTGTCACCATAGCGCTCGCACTGCTACCTCACCGCAATGCAAACTACTCTTCACTGACATTTCAATTCTCCATTAATAACCCATCACTCTGCTTTGTGTGTTATAAATCCAATGTACCTGTTTTTTTCCTCATTTTGCTCCTAATGTAATTGATCTGCCAAGGCACATTTTGTCCACTTGACACCTATTTAACTCGACACTGTAGCTCTGAAATTAATTGTGCTTGCTGTAAGCATTACACAAACATCTATGTCCCACACTTGGACACACTCCAACCATGTTAAGTTAATTTTGTATCTAGAAGAAGGGGAATAAATCATAGCTTATACTTTTGTAACCGAGTACCCGGGGAACTCACCATGATCAGGATGTTAGTCCACCGCAGTCATAGCTTATGGAAGTTAATGTAAACAAATGATTATTTTTCATCTAGCTGTTTTTAAACACATGCACACAAACACACTTCTGTACTTCTCTGAGACCTTTTCACACCAATTAAAAAATGGATGATCTTTTTACAGAACTTAAAAAATGGTTTCAAAGTATGTACAAACTGATATTTTGTGATGCCGGCTGTGTTGTACTTAAAGCCTTTATTTATATTCTTTGTTTCAAGTTTCTATTCCAGAAAACATGTAAGTAATAATTATTCAAGTGAATATCAACACAAGATAATTGCAGCTTTGTGGGTTAATTGTCATCCCATATATTCTAAAGACATCACATGTGGTTCAGTCATTGCTGTTAAACTGTTCAAACTGACTCAAGCAGATACTGTACTACTGTGCCTTTTAAAGCTGTGGGATATTGTTTGGCACCACAGTGACCCACCCCTGTAGAACACAGTATAATATACATACATTTATAGATGGCATTGTGTCACGCAGTGTCAGAAACAACAAAAGCAAGTCAATTTGAGATCCTGAGATCATTAACCTCAACATGGTTTAAGACCAGTGAGCTATGATTCTGCTTATAACCTTGCTGTAAGCTTCCATTACTTGTTGGCTACATTAACCTGGTAGCACCTGCACAACACTTAGGAAATATTCTAAATTTGCCCTTTCGCTCAGTTATTCATTTAATATACTCTCAAAAGAACAGTTTTAGTAATGTGAGGGTGGTGAACCTTCTAAATATTTAAAGGAATCTTCACATAATAATTCAAATCAGTTTAAGGTAAATTTAAGGTAAAAAAAAAAAAGAACCTTTACCTGGTTGCAATCAAATTATGGCACAAAGCACAAAGAGTATTATGATGATGATTTTGATCATCATGATATGTTCATTATAAGATCATTATTCTAACGAGTTATTACATGAAATTACTGCTTTTTCATTTGTTTCATTAATTCGCATCCATAGAACCAGCCAGATCCATTTGGGATTGTGTTTTACATGGTTTACATGGAAGGACTGGACTTATACCCAAATAAGCTTGTAGGACAGCCATTTTGTAGCTGAGAAAAACCTGGCAAAGCATCCTCATCATATAGAAATCTCCTGACCAATCATCACTCATGCAGGACAAATAAAAGACACCATTAGAATGACTCCTGACCTGAATGGCATTCAGCAAGCACCTATTCTTAACAAGAGCATTATGAAGGTCATCCCTACAGTCAACACTTCTTCCGTCTGAGCTGCCACTGTGGAGAGAGTGAATATGCACTGGAGATGATCTGAGCCTTAGTGTAACACACACACACACACACACACACACACAAACAGACACACACATGCATACACACATGCACACATACATACGGGAGAAGGCAGAAGCCAGTGCAGTAGCCATGGCAACATCTTGCTCAAACACACAATGCCTTTCAAAGCCACTGCGGCTGTAGGAGGACATCCATAGAACTTAAAAAAAGCAAGGGTAAGCCGTGCGTCAGAGAAGAGCCTGCTTGGTGTTTCTTCACATCACTGCCATGTTCAATCTACCACTCCATCACTGGCCTGTTAATAAGTTTGACCGAACCGGACGCCACACTTTATTCCCCTGCGAGCGGAGCAGGATGGCGTGGGTAATTATGATGTTGCCTCAGTCATTCATGCTGAGCAATATGGGAAATATTCAAGCGACGTTCAAGCAGAGCGCCGTCACTGGTCATTAAACCACATTTATTTCGGTCCCCCAGGCCTCTTTAGCAGAATGAAGCAGCAGGAGCATCGATACAGTGCAACATGAGCAGTAAACACTAATGAAGATGAATTGAGGAACATAAAGCATTTATAACAATGCAGATACATCTATCAGGCTGGGAAGAGCTGCGCTTTATGTTCTGATCTGAAATGATAAAGCATCCATCATCAGTAAGCCATTATCATAGTTATGGTTGGATCAAATTACAGAAAACAATATTATGTCATTAATGGCAGTAAAAATGAGTGAGCTGGCCTGCTGCTGATTGTTATTTAGTAAAAGTAAAAAGGGTCTTAGTGCTGGTGTTAGACTTGCCACCATGACGTTACCTGAGAGAGCACAACCTGACCACGACTCCTCTGGGTTCCAGTGACCCAGTTACCAAATGTCATAGCACAGGTGTGTGTGCGTGTGTGTGTGTGTGTGTGGTAGATATGGCGAGCTCTGTTCTGGGAGACAGACTGAAGTCTGGGTGTCTGGGTCAGAGAGGACCAGCATAATGACTGTTCTCTCAAACTTCACTTAATTGAACTTCTGCTCTGTAAATGTGTGTGTGTGTGTGTGTGTGTGTGTGTCTGTCTGTCTGCCTGCTGTGTGTAGGTGTGTGTCTGGATCAAAATGAACTTGCATATACTAACTATCTGGAGCTCCCGCTCAGTGAGAAATGGAGTCAGAAGTTATAATGCATTTTCTTCTGCATCTCGTTGTATATTTGAGAGAAACAAGGAAAGTCTCTGATCTAACAGAATTTTTTTTACTCAGTGGTAGGTGGGGATAGGAGGAGGTAAAACATGAAATTGGCATATATTATTTTTGCCTGCTGTAACACAGAGATGTTTTAGTGGTGGGCAAAAGCTTTGATGACAGATTATAAGAAAAGAGAGTTTTGTCTTTGAAGTGATCAGGTATGATGAATGGCTTTATAGGGTTTATATTAAAAAAGTTTTTTTTTGCTTTAGAGCACTACCACATTGGAGACAAAAACTGCTTTGTTGATAATGTTGTCTGTAAAACATGGAACATATTTGCCACGCCTTCTTTTGCTTTTTTATTTGGCTGTTGTTTCTTATATGATGATTTGCTCATCAACTCCGAAAAATGAGAGAGCTCACTTAGCTATATCTGCTTAGACACCACCAAGATTAATTTAATTAAATATTAAATTAAATAAGTATTTTTTCTTCCCAGAAATCATTAAGCCTTCTCTGAAGACCTAGAAGGGATTAGAGCTCCCTTCTGTTTTAAATGGAGAGGAATACATTAACCTTTAAAAGCATGTTTTCTTTACATGACAGACTTCAGTCAACAAAGCTATGAAGTCTACTTTCTGAATTGTGCCGTTAGGCCTGTTCAAAAGAACCACAGCCTGCCAAAGCAGGGGTCCCCAATCTCCCACCCTGCAGAGTATAACACACCTAACTGGGGTAATTAAGGTCTTCAGGGATGTCTGGATGTTAGTGCCAAGTGGTTGGATCTGAACAACCCAGAGTTATAGGTCTGCAGGAACAAGACTGGAAAGCAGAAGAAGGAAAATACACTGGATATTAAGGAAGTCCATTTAATGTGGAAGTACATGTGATTCTAAAACCATTTAGGAAGTTTTGCAAAAAAAAGTTCAATTATAAAACATGCAGTGTGGTATGTTCAGCCGAGACTATTACTTTTATAACGTCAAGAAAGGAATTATAATTTATAAACCACTATCCAGAATCTCCAGGTTTGTAAGTAGTGATTTCATCATAACTTGATGAAATGATAAATAACTAGTTACAGCATATACACTTTAATAACATCTGGTTGTTCAAAACATGAAGTGTCTATTTTATGATATTAAATTCTACATTGTAAAGTTTTTTTTACTGTGTATACAAGTACCAAGAATATTAAAATGACTGGTGATTTCAAAGTTTTGAATATTAGGGTAGGCTGAGTTAAAGTTAGTGGTATTTTTGGAGTTTGGGAAAAGTTAAGATGAACTGAATAGATTAGATTAGATTAGATTCAACTTTATTGTCATTACACATGTACAAGTACAAGGCAACGAAATGCAGTTTAGG
>JBBPDB010000017.1:11626150-11647126 GCA_037974465.1 Brachypetersius altus | reverse complement strand
TTCCTCTGCATTTAACCCATTCACCAAGTGAAGCAGGGGGCAGCTACGAACACAGCGCCCGGGGAGCAGCGTGTGGGGACAGTACCTTGCTCAGGGTACCTCAGAGGGGCCTAGTAGTCTTGGGAATCGAACCCAGACTTTCTGATCACAGGGCGAATGCCTTAACCACTAGGCCACCAGCTGCCCCAGCTGGTGTATTTACCTGCTTATACAAAAAAAAAAACCCAAAACAACAGCGCATACCAAAGAAAATGAACTCCAGTGCAGGGGTAATATCTGTGTTTTACATTCTAGCACTATGGGAGTTCAGTGTAAACTGTACAGTATGTATACTGGTTTATCTTTTTTTTTTTTAAGTGTATTAGTATTAAGCTGAGATCAAGTGTTTTGGGAGCATATTTATTTTGACTAATTTGTTTTTTCTCTTTGAGGGGGCTCTTGGAACGTAAATGTCCTGCAAATGCCGGGGGTTGCTGTATTTCACTTTCATATGGGTTATATGGGTTATATGGACAAATCCTTGTACGGTATTCATGGTAATTGAGGACCGTATGGAAGAAAGTGTCTATGGTATTCGAGTATAATTATGTGTTCTTTGCGGAGGACACTGGAATTGTTCATGGGCTCTGCAAGTTGCTGAGAGGAAATCAATAAGATACAAGCATGTGTCTGTTCCTTCCGCAAAGTGCTCACAAACACATTTTAAGTGGACTGCAATCCACACAATTACCTCCTCCTCCTCAGGAGAGATGCTATAACACGCAATGCAGCCATGATGCAGGACACACACACTTACCTAGATGAATGCTGTCTTATTTGAAAGGGAAGTGTAAGAAAGGCCTGCAGCCTCACACTGCCTGCAGCTACTAACTGTTCTTTACTGTGAAGTAAAATGCCTTTTAGGAAGGATTATCCTGCCCTGCGGAAATCAACAAACACAATGGCAAACCCAGGAGTAAGCCATTTAAATTTTAAAAAGCTTACTTTTCAAAATAAAGTGAGGCATAGTGAGCTGTGCTACACACTACAGGTTTAGAACCTGCATGCAGAACGGAGAGAGCATCTCCCCTTGATGAGGAGCAGAAAGGAAATTAAATCCCAATTATCTGTAATTCCCCTGAGAGAGACAAGGTGACCATAGGACTAAAAGACAGCAAAAACTCAAATTAAGAGGCTGCAGCAGGGACGAAAGAAGGATGGAGCCTAAAGGAGTGCATTACATCGAAAAGATAAATGTGTTGGTGGAGAGAAAGGACCTCATATAGCTTAGAATTTCCATTTGGATATTAAACAATCAGCAGACAGTGCCCCATCTACTGTTGTGTTCTTTCAAAGCTACTACTGCAAGTAAAGATCACTGGCAGAAATCCAATTTGAGCTAAATGACATGCTTTAACGAATGTGTTAGGGGGTTAAATAATGTCAAAGTCATTATGAATGTCCACTTAGTGGACATCCTGGCAACACCCCAAGGAAGCTATTTACAGTAACCAAGCTCTCAACTCTGTGAGAGACCTACAGATCTGACTCAGAAAGCCACAATAATGTATTGAAAGCATTTGTCAGTAAGATCCGACATAATTACGAAAATGCGTGTTAGTGTTGGCTTAAATAATGGACAAAAATGAGTTTATCTTGTTGTGTTGGCTACTACACTTTTTGGCTTCTCCAAAACGGCAGAGTACTTTTCTTGCTGCTGGCTTTACCAACAAGTCAATTGGCCCTTTTTATTAAAGGGTGGGACTTTCCACCTGAAAAAAGACAAGTTTTAAGTTTTATGAGCTATCTCATTCTTTTTTCAACCATTCAGTTCCAGGTGTCTCCAACTTGTCTATGATGACTATAATAAAGGTCTATTTTAGGCCTAAAATCCAATATAAAACCCAACTTTAAGTCCAAGCTGCCAGGTTGAAAGTGACAATAACAGATTAGCCACCATGCTAACATTACTGACCAAAAAAAACTTTACACAAAGTAAATATTTGCATTTTGTTATTAGTGAGTGCCATCATTAATGAGACACTAAATTTACTTTTGATGGAAACGATATTTACACACTACAGTTTCTCATTAGCCTGAAGGGGATTTTTTACGCTGGCATCATTTGTTATGGTCATTTAGCTCCACTTTAATACAAGTTGTAAAATGAGTATTAACATTACAGATGCATTACGCTCCGTACCTTGATTTATTATCTGGGCGGTTTCAGTGATACTCACTGTGGAAGCACTAATCAAACTGGAAGTTGCTGTGTGAGTTAATACATGGCCAGTCACACACAACAATCAGGCCACAGAGTCTTATTTATTCTATGCATGCGAGTATCTCTGTGTGCAGAAATGAGCGTATCAGTCATTGTCCACGCTCAATTGGTGTGTCTGTGTGTGTATGAATCTACCCCAATAAATGACTATATCAATCTTTGAGGTCTGTGTGTTTATATGTGAGTGTTTATTGTCGGATTGTAAGCTCTAATCCTGTCCTGGCCGAGCTCCTGGCCTGCTCTATCATCTAAACGACAGGTTAGTCGTTGGTGGAAGTGAAAGCCTTTGTGTTTTAAAATGGACAAACAGAGCTGAGTTGTATATGCGTGTGTGTGTGTGTGTGTGTGTGTGTGAGAGAGAGAGAGAGAAAGAGAGAGAGAGAGTGTGATACTCACCAGGTGCTATTTCATTTTCCCTTCACCTTGCCAGCACCCCATTACACATTGAGTCAGCATCACAGATAGCATCGACTGCATCAAAATCTATCCAAACAGTGTGTGGTTGTGCATAAAAAGAAAGCAGGGATGGTTTTCAGATAACTCACAACTGAGACTCACTGGACACTGCCAAGGCTTTGAGCTTCCTTTACTGTTTGTTGGGCCAACTTCCCTGGGGCCCATCTTTCAAAGCAGGATTTATGTCTCAGCTAGCTAATTTTAGGCTTAGTTCTCACTACAGTCACTATGAAACACAATTTATTTAAAATGTGCTTAACCCTGTCTTAATGTACCTCTAGAAATACACCAAACCCCATCATTTGAATGAAATGGCCTTAATTTTACCTTAAAATTAGATTTAATGCATGAGTGTGAAACCCTTTAATCTTATAGTTAAGGCATTAATTCAGGAAGTTCTGTTATTTAAGAGGCAAATTGGAAAAAGAAAGTAGTTTTATGCCTTAATCAGCCTTAATCTGTGCACTTTTTCCCTGCATAGGTAATTATGGTCAAAATTAAGGTCATTTTAAGGGGTAAAACAGAGGCGTTTGGTTTCGTAGTGAGTAGATCACTTTATACCAGGATTCCTCACCATAGCTTATGCTGCATTCCTAACCTGCTCCATGGCAGGTTAATCACTAGTATAAAATGTGTTAACCTTAGCTGTGGGGTTTTCTGAAGCTGAAAATTCGGTCAGGAGTTGAAAGTTCTTTATAAGACAGTCCTCTAGTCTAGAAGTTTAGGATAAGGATTAGGACACATTTGAGAAATTACAGACTAAATATGGGTGTGGGCATAAACCTATTAGGGTAGAAACAAATTGAGCATGAAATGTAAACATTTCAAAACCAAATCAATATCTCATAAAGCAGCACTCAAAGTAGGGGATGATGGTGTGCTCATGGACATAATGTCAGCACCCCGGGAAAACCTGCAGTCAAGAATTTAGACTGCATTTTTACTGTCAAATGCAGTAAAAATGAACAGTACCTCTCCAAAATGTAATCTATACACCAGATTTAGAAGATATCATTGGACTAATACTTGGAACCAGTGGAAGTGCAGTCCTATCGTTTATAGTGGTTGGATTTCCACTCAAGCTCAATTACATTTTGACCCTGCATGATAAAAGAGCATGGGCTAGAACACGCCCACTACAACTATTAATGAGCTGTTTAGGTAGATGGGGCATTTGGGACCCTTGTTATTAGCAGAATATCACACACAAAGCAACCACAGAGTTCATTTTAAGTCAAGAAATACTTTCCAGCACCAGCTTTGTACTGCAGGCTAGAGTCACCCAAGCTGTAAAGCCAAAGTAGTATATGTTCTGATTGACTAAGGTCAGAGTGAGGGCGGCAGTGAACTTCTCAGTGAACTGTTCCTTTTGAAAACTGAAAAATGGAAAAAAGGAAACTGTGGAAGGCGCTATACTGTCAAATCCAACAATAGCAGAGTTTACCATCAGGCATGCTTCTTAAAATGAGAAGTAAATACCATCTTCTCATATTTAAATATCCACTCTAACACTCAGGTTTTCTCTCAGGCTGTGCTGCTGTGTTGAGGGGGAGGTGTTGGTGGGAAGTTAAATCCGTCTCCCTCTCGATGCTGCACAAACAGAGAGAGAGAGAGAGAAAGAGAGAGATAGAAAGAGAAAGGGAGAGAGAAGGGGGATAGAGAGAGAGAGAAAGAGAAAGAGAGAGAGAGAGACAGAGAGAGAGAGATGAGAAACATCAACAACAAATCCAGGAGACAGAATGCCAATCCTGACTTGTCTTTAGCAGTCACAGAGTCTTGTTCGCTTAAGTCTCATTGTCATTTCTGAGCTCGGCACACACACACGCTTTTTCACACCGAGCCCAACTCAGGTAAAGCAATTAGAGTGTGTATTGATTGTCTATACATCTGTACTGTCCTTCTGTCCTGTCTGCTACTTCACTCTGGCTATTTATAGCGAGGTCAATACATTCAGAGGGGGATTAGAGAGGTTATGGCTACCTCTCAGGCTCATTGTACAAAACCTCAAGGTCTAACTGATCAGAAAACCTCAAGATCTGTAAAATGCTGTAAAGTGTTCATTTTCAATGAATGTCTAATGCACCGAGCAGAAATCTATTTTACATTCCTCTTAATTGACTAAGCAATGATGTGTAATGCGAATGTACAGCCAGGACCATAATGTACATTGTGCATGCTTGATTGATTTTAAAAGCCCGGAGTCGAAAAGCCTTCTGGTCTGAATGTTAATGAACAGCAACAGGGTCTTGTCAGAAGCTGCAGCATGCATGTGTGCAGTATGTGCATTTTTTATTCTATGGCTGAAAAGGGGCAACACAAAAACATACACGTCTTTTTCTTCTTGAAGACATGGAGTTTCTATTCCTGGCCTGGCAGATGCAGACGCTCCAGGAGAGAGGGGGAGTAAATCAGAACGTTTTCTATATTTAGAAACTGACATAACATTAATATCGCTGCCTGTAGTGGAACATCAGGGGTCAAGTGGTAACTTAGCAACTGGTGCTAGGCAACCTTGTTGGTAAGCATCGATTTGCTGTAGAGGGGGCGTGCGAGGCTCTCACAAAAGCTGAAAATGACTTTCACGTTGAAATCCTGTGAAATCAGCTTGAATGCGCAACACAAACAGCCCATCCTCACACGACAAACCAGCTGGATGTTCATACTCCTATATTACACTCACTGGCCACACCAATCTTGTATCTACGCTTGTCCATTTCATCATCTCCAGTTAACATACGCATGCACTTTAAGGCTCCCATTCACAGTCTGTAGTGCATCTGATTTTCCTGCATTAACACCCCTTTGCATGTTTCATCGCTGATCAGCAGTGACGCTTCTAGACCAAAATTACCAGGGGGCTGAGGTGGGGCCAGTGTGTTTTTAGGAGGGCACATATAATGAGAAAACAGTTTATTATATACAGTGCGTTCACACTGAAAACTAAACTAAAGTTCAGTGCACTGAAAGTACCCATATGTGCACTGAAAACGGCCAGAAAAAGTGCAGAACGATAGACACTCTGCGCACTAAACGGGCGCCATTTTGACCACGTAGCGGAGGGGGACTTTCAACATGTTTTCGAGTTGAATAATAGCGGCCAACAGCGAAATGCAAGCCCATTCGGAGGCAACTAGTTCGTATAAATGTAAGTAACATTAATAAAGTTATTTTACTGATGTTTTACTGATTTTGGCGGCTGGAGAATCGCAAGCAAATGTTAGTCCATCACTTCCGCTAAGTGCAAAACATTAGTGTTCCGTTTAGGACAGCATTGACCCACAGCAGAGTGTACTACAGAAGGATGTGCTCAGTGCGCACTAAAACCTGCATCTCAGTGAACTCATGTAAGTGCGCGATTTCGGACACACTCACAGTCTTGGTCCAAATTAATACAACTGCTACAATGGTTCCGCCCCAATGCTCTGGACTCTGAGGGTAACTGCAGTGGCAAATAGCTTTGGTTTAATATTTGGTTTTACTACATTAATTTTAAGTTGAGATTTGCAGAAATATTTGAACTGTAACTGTGGAACTCTGCTCTGTATTTTTTGCAAACCAAATGTTTGCAAACCAAATGTTATTGCACTTTTGTTCATATAACAGTACATTAAAAATAAAAGTGTGCAATACACCACTTTTGAATGAATTACTTACTTTTGCATATAACAATGTGATTAATCACAATTAAAAAGTGTAATAATTGCCCAGCATTAATATATAAGTCAGTATAAATTTATACTGTTTATACTGTTGTATAATTTCATGATGAACAGACCAATGGATTAACATTAACTAAAAGAAAGAAAAGTTACAAAGTTACTTTTTTTGAGAGGAGTTTTTGTCCCGAATGTGGCGACATATTAGAATCATGTTTTATTCAACTGAGAACAGATGATTTCTGGAGCTGAATGAAAAAGTGGGCTAGGGTTCATTTGATTGTGCTTTGCTCAGCTCCGCTCCCTGAACATCCATCAAAGCGTCAGCTTTTGATAATGATATCAATTAACAATTCATTACATTAGCCTCCACACTAATTACTTTTTAAAAAATTCAATATGAGAAACAGAGTGCAATTTAGCTTTGATGCTAACACGTGTCATCTGTCCATTTCCCTGTGGCATTAGCCATGTTGACATAAGTACTCAGCCTATATGCATATTTGATGCAGCAGGTTGTCTGCAGAATAGATAACAGAGGAGTAATGAAAAGTCTGGCTACAGAGCTACAGTGAAGGTCAATACAAAAATCTGAATATCTGAACTAGACGGGTCATGTGCTTCTAGCAGGTAATCAGTGATTTTAAAGTAAAAGTTCAGCATTGCAACTGAGAAACAGATTTGACAGATGACTTCATTCAGTACCTGTGATACAACACAACCAAAGGCTCTTCTTTACAACAAAATTTGACAAGCCAGTAATTACATTGGAAATCACAGGTAAAATAACAAAAATAGTAAATAATAATTAGTTATTGGATCAAATAATACACCAATACTCAAAGCCTTACCAGGCATTCTATAAGGGCACAATACTGGGCATTACAATCTATCCCATGCACATTTGAGCTATAACACTCTGGTGGTGGGTAGAATTGATAACAATAAAGATGTTCTTTAACAATAAAGACAGGTATCCAACTCTGATCCTGGGAGCCAGTGTACAGCACAGTTTGGCAGTTCCACTCACTTAACCTGGCAATTATCAGGTAAGTTGAACCAGGTGTGTTTGGAAATCACAAAACTGCTGGGAATCCCTGTTCTATGCTACATTAGCACCTTGTTAGCCCTTGAAGTGTTAATGGATACTAAGCTAAGCACCCTGTTGATCTATCAGTTATCTTTCTGCCTGCATAAATACGTTTCTGCAACTCAGGAGAGGATGAGATGCAAAATAGGTCTTATGGAATCCTATGAGGAAAAAAAAACTGCCCTTTTAAAGCTACAAGCTGAAGCTCTGGCCCCAGTGTGGCACTGGTTTGTTAAAATGTCTTGTCCCATCACTAATTAATTACAGCAGATTGTGATTGCTCACAAGGCACAGGGAGGGTTAGTAGTCAAGCACCAATTCTGCCGCCCATAGTCAAGGCTTACAGAGGAGCAGAGACGCTGAGGCTTAAATAAACTGTATTATTACCTCATTAAAAATACATGGAGTGGAATGAAACATTCTAGAGAGCAAGGATGAACGATTCGACCCATTTCATCGGAGACAGTTATGATTCCAGAGAACAGGTCATTTATGAGTGCTCAGAATGGCTCTTACGTGGCCATTCACGCTGCTCTGTGACAGTTTTGCCTGATGAGTCTGAAGGACTGTCACATACTGCTATAAAAAAACAGACAATACAGTGGATACGATTGGGGACAGAAGTGCGACAACACTTTCTTTGGCAATGTTCTTTGGTAGATTCTCTAAACATGCATTCATAGAGCCTACAAGAAATACATTTCATTGCATGTGGTGTTAAAACGTAGTATAAGTGCTAACCCTGGAAACATTACAATACTTTCAGTGCTTTATTTCAATGGGCTAACATTGTTGTATTCTGCCTGTAGCAGAAAACATGCACTTTTCGTAGGGTACCATTTTTATACTAATTTTATTTAATTCAAAATGATGTTCCACATATAATTTTTAATTGTTACTTGTAAATTTAGCAGCAAGCAGTTTCACACTTCCATTGCTGTGTGATAGCGTATGTTTTTTAATCTTTATTGCAAAGATAAAATGTAATAATGTAATGAATTCACTGAGCAAACTGACTATAAAATGTTATAGTCAGTGCAATTAATGCTCAGTGGTTACAAAATCAAAATAAATCATATTTTAATGGTTCATATAAATCTGATCTTTAGAAAGAAATTCTTTGTGTGTTCCTCAAAATTATACACAACCATAGCCAGTATGACATGAAGAGAAATGCTTTTATTTAATGACTGACCAGTGGCATGTATCGAATTTGTATAAAACCAGAATATATAGAATTGAAATACAAGGAAATCCTCTCACTGACAGTCTTTCCTTTAGAAACATACTCAAATTATGTTCTAATTTGGTTTGTAAATTGGAAGAGGTGTTAAGCTATAACAATTAGTTTCCAATGCCATAAACATTGACCAGTGTCCTACAGTACTGTTTTGCTATTGGACATTGTGATACAACACTTGGTATCGATAGTGCAGTCAAAGTTCTGGCACTGTGACAAACCTAATGTTACCGCGTATCTCAAAATGACCCATAATTTTGCAAATACCTGAAGCAGTATTCAAATCGATAAGCAGCTACAGTTCCAGAGAGGCCAGCTTCATTCTGTGTGCTCGCGGCGTCATGAATACTACATCAGAGAGCAGGATCTGGCTCTCAGCAGGGCTGGACTGAATGAACAATCGCCCCCCACATGGCCAGGCAGTCTACAGAGAACTCATTTGAAGAATACAAATCTAGGCCAAAAGCAGTCGGACCCGTTTCAACCTCTCTCTCTCCTCCTTCTTTTGCCTTTCCTCTCTGTGTGCTAGCCATCATTTCTTTGATGAATAAAGTATGACCTCAACTGGGCAGGTGAGCAGTAGGAGGTGGCAGCACTGCTGGACTTCCATGGACCCAGTCTCACTCCCACAGTCTCTAAAGCAGGTACTCACACACACATAGAACTACAACTTGTACCATACGCAACTTCACTCAAAAAGGCTTTTACTCGCACAATATAAAATGGGTCAAACTTTACCCAGCTCAGCACACTCGAACTTCAACCAGACAAGACAGCTTCACCCAGACAGCATCTATTAAAGCAAGTCTCCTCCAGACAGCCTCGGAGAGGCAATAAACCAGCTGTCAGAAAAAGCCTCAGGTGAGTAGTTAAGCAAACGGTTGGATTTGACGGATCTGGTCAAGGAAAAATAACATTAGTAAACTGTGGATTAATTTCCATAGAAAAAGTATTCATTTAGAGACCACAGATGACCTGCCTAATGACGTCATGGTACACTGTTCCTGTGGTCTTTTCAGGTTAAAATGTGATACCGAGTTGGACATGGCAGGTTGCAAATGACCACATTATCTCATTTAATTACTTCTTATATCACTAATGGTAACTGGAAGTGGTGAAGTGTCATTGTATTAATGATGTTTTAGCTTGAGTGTGAGTTTTGAACAAAGCGTGTCTGTTCTTTAAAGGTATCTGAACTGAGGAACATATATAAACGCGCATGGGAGAAGAGGATTACACTGGGGCCTTCAAGGTCACTGGCAGCAGATTCAAAAAATCTTTGTAGCCAAGCAGAAACAATAACTTAGCTGCTCTATAACAGTTTTGCCTGGCAAATCTGAAGGACTGACAGTCAAAAACAGTAAACATTATTGTGGGCAGAAGTATGACAACGCTTCCTTTGATTCGTTCAACATTCTCTCAACACACAGTCATTATGCCAACAATAAATGCAATTCTCACAAATGACTGTATTAAATATTTAGAGCCTCACAGTATTACCTAGTACCACATGGGGTGTTAAAATGCTCTTGGAAACACTTCAGTGCTCTAACCTCAGAGCCACATTCAGTGCTTTATTTAAGTAGTAGGTTAATGTTGTATTCTGTGTGTAGCAGAAAAGATGGTGTGTCTGTAGGATACAATTATGTATATATTTTTTAATTTAATTTAAAATGATTCATGTTCTTCCAGTTTCTGCTTCAGTCCAAAGACATGTGTGTCAGGTCAGTTAGAGATTCTAATTACCCATAGGTGTGAGTGTGTGAGCAAATGGTATGTGTGCCCTGTGGTGGGCTGCCTCGCGCCCAGTGGCCCCGGGATAGGATCCTGGTACCCATGACCCAAGAAAGGATTAAGCAGTTACAGAAAAAACGGATGAATGGATGTTCCACGTGTTTTTACATTTATGGCATTTGTCAGATGCAAAGCAACTTCCATTCCCTAACTACAGGGGACTGTCTCCCTGGAGACTCAAGAACCCAGTGGTGGGTTGCTGAAGGTAGGATTCGAACCCATAAACTCTTTTCCAGAGGCAAGTATCCTACTCACTAGGCCACCACCACCAACATTTTTTAAAAATGCTTGCTGTACATTTACCTGCTAACATTTTCAAAATGACCTTAAAGTCCTTGAAGGGCTTTCATTGCTGTGCGATAACTTATAGAGGCATACATAAAGGTTCAAAAGCTTCTTGTTATATTAACAGAAATTCATTTATATGAATATATGCAACAAGACCCTTTTGATCTCAGCATCTTTGAAGAAAGTAAACTCCATGGGGAGTGGTGCAGTTGCCTGGAATCACTTTTTTTTTAGCTTGGAGGAATATCTTGACCTTTCTCTAATTGACTGGAAATAAAATGTGAGGGCTGACTTGGAAACAGAGGATGGCCAAGGTGAGGAAGTAACTGGTTACACCAGAACCCAGAAAGTTTTGCAAACTTCTTAGCCAGTGAGACTTTGCGAAAACATTGCCCTTTGCTAGAATTCCTAGCCTTGGGCACTTCTGTAGTGACAGACAGGGGACCCTCCTAGGCCTGGGAAAATAAAAAAATCTTCTCTTACCAGATGAGTTGAACCTTTGCTCTTTATTTAAATAAACTGTTGAATCCAAGGTGGAAAGGGGAACTTCCGCCACAGAATGTTCATTCAGTTTTAGCCAAGGTGCTGCAGAATCTGTGTTTGTTTTAACCTGTTTAATCCCAAATTTTTCCCTGCAAAATAAGTGCATGCATTTTACTCCTTAGACTTCCCTAACACACAATATGTTTGAATTTTTTCATTTCTTAGTGGTTATGATAGTGAAAATGTAGGTTTTATACAAATAGTCTAAATGTAAACAAATTCTTCAATTTTACCTATTTACACCCACTATGTGGTACATGTGCAGGGAATGGGTAGGGAACCCCTACCCTCTGCGACCACTTACATGGCACAGGGCCCCCCCTGTGGAGGGCCATCCACTGAAGAGATCCAAGACCCCAAGGCCCGTCCCCCAGCAGGGCGGATCCCTCTGCAGCGACCCAGCTGGTCACCCCACTGGCCCTGTAGGACGATAAGAGGAAGGCCGTCGATACCCCTGGTAGCCTAAGTGAAGGGGGTCCCCCGGCTCAGTCCAGGACCGACACTCCAAACAGGCCCGGAGTGTCCCAGAAATCCCTGGACCACCTATTAGGGCCTCCCTCTGGTCTTCCCACCAAGATCTCATGTAACACCCCCTGGCCTGACCTCTGATAGTTATAAGTTGTGTAGAAAAAACCCAAAAGATAAATAGAATAAACAGCCAAAACCATTGACAGCTAGCATAACTAGCACTATGACTATGTGTTATGCTAGTGCTTACATTTACTTTTCTTATGGTGAAAAGATGCATGCAGGCATATAATTCTCATTATATATTAGTAGCAGACCCTTTAGAAAATATGTGTTCAAAGTATTGAATATCTATTAATTAAGGTATTTTACGAACTTCCTCTTGTACAAGTTTGAGGCAGACATCTCTTTCCAGAGGTGCAGGCTAGATGTAAAGAGGCATGGTCATGTCTCCATTCACACCAGTCACATGGCATTGATGCAATTTAGAGAAGACAACCTTTTCTCTTTTTTTAAAAAAACTTCCATCACTTTTAGAGTTTCCAAAATAAAAAAAAAACATTTTTAACAAAAGAAAAGAGGTATTTGCCACTTTGGACATCTAGTTCCCATCACACCACTGTGAGCAATTCTAAATTTGAAAGTTCCTTTTGAAAGGAACATTTTGCATTAAACCACTCTGAATAACTGCTCGTCATTGTTCACCATTCAGTTCAGAAATACTGGAAAACCTTTTAGCTGGATTTCCCTTTTACCTCCCAAAATATTCATGAAAGTGCATATCTAACCCACTACTTGAACGTTTTCAGCAGTAGCGCAAAATGAAGGAAAACAAAATGTTTGGCTGTTTGAGCTTCTTGTGAATGCCCAGCTAATAAATAACAATTGACATCCCTGAAGAAGGGAGAGGTGGAGTGTTAGAAAGATGGGCAGATAGAGAAAGAGGTTTTTTATGAATGAATTGCAATCAGGTTGGATCTTCCCCTCTCTTTCCCCTTGAATGTGTGTAATGTCAGTTTTGATCAAGAATGTTTACCTTTCATTAGATAGAAACAAATAAAGCGGTTCCCTCGCCTTCTCATAGTGGCTGGTCAGGTTGGGGAAAAATAAATAAATAAATCCTCCAAAAACACAGCGAATAAGCAGGAAATGGTAATAGTCTTTTCCTGGGGAAATAAGCCAAACAGATCAACATAGCTTGGCTGACAGGAGGGAGAGATGGTGAAGTGATACATCAGGTGCAGGCTGCTCCCTCCATTTCTTATTCTGGCCTGTGGGGACAAAGGGGGAGAGACAGAGGGAAAGAGGGAGTTAAAAAAAGAGAGAGAGAGAGAGAGAGAAAGAGATAGAAGATTGCAAGAAGAAAAATGGACCTTTGGTCTGGCCCATGGTCAGTCATTATTCTGAGATTAGCTGTGCATCCCTGTGCACAGATAGGCTATTCCCCTCCCTGTCAACAAGACAAACATGATTGAGGACAGAATGTGAACATCTGCAAGGTTTGGGGACAGGTCAGAAACAGGCGTTCTGATGATGATCTAATAGATCATCTGAGGGCCTGCACCCATATATGATCCATTGTACCATAAAAATAGCTTTTGTTTTGTTCATACGTTTTCACCATTTAAAGGGCCCATGGCATATGGTCCTGCAGTGGCTAAAAATTGTGATGGGTGTAAAGAGTGCATTGATCATCCTGCTCCGCCATTGAGCCCGATCTGGAATTTTCCCCTTATGTCATCATAAGGGAAAAGGTTACCTCCCCTTTTTTTCATGCTTTGCCCCTCCCCTACACCAACTGTCAATGTGAGAGACCACTTTTTCCTCTAGAGACATCATGACTTGCAAATGAGTGAAGCATGGCAGTGGCTCAGTGCTTAGATGTACAAATAAGCACAATGCATTTTTTAGTTCATGTGAGTCCCTGAAAACCAGTGGGTTAATTTTATTTTCTCTGGAAATGCACCGACATCCTAAAGTTTTGTATGTCTGCGCCATACATTTCGTCAACGACTCTTTCCTCAACTTGGGGCAATACATAGCTGGTCTTGCTGAACCCCCACCCTCCAGCTTGCCCCACCCATCTCCTCCTCATTATCATTTAAAGCTACAGACACAGAAATGGCACGTCCTTGGGAAATCTCGTTGTGGGACTGGCTTAAAGTGACTGTAATTCTGCACCAAAAGTATGTGATCAACTGATCATCACACTTGTGTGAGCTTGTTGAACATCCCTTTCTAAAATCATATCCATTGATATGGAGCTGGCATCCCTTTGTGGCTATAATGGCTTCCACTCATCGGGAAAGGCTTTCCACAAGATACTGAAGTGTGTCTGTGGGATTTTGTCTTTTCAGTCGAATAAGCATTCTTGAAGACAGACACTGTTGATGGACGATAAGTCTCAAAACAAATGTATCCCAAAGAAGCCCTTGCCAAGACTATTATTCCTCCTCTACCAAACTTTTCAGTTGGCACCATACATTTTAGTAGGTAACTCTCCCCTGACATCTGCCAAACCCAGTTTTGTCCTTCAGACTGCCAGACAGTTAAGAGTGATTCATCATTTCAGAGACCATGTTTCTGCTAGTGGCAGCACACTTGACACCACTTCAGCTTATGCTTGGCATTGTGCAAAGTGATCTCAGGCTTGTGTGTAGCTTCTCAGCCATGGAAACGTATTTCATGAAGCTCCCAATTCACAGTTTTTGCACTTGTTGGTTACAGAGGCAGTTTAAAACTGTGTAGTTACTGATGCATAATGCAAGAGGACTGGCACTTCAACGCTTGGCAGACAGACTTGGTGAGTTTGCATGATCCACTGCCTTGTGGCTGGCCTGTAGTTGTTCCTATATGTTTCTAATTCTTAATAATGGCACTTGCAGTTGACTGGGGCAGATGTAGAAGGGGAGAAACGTCATAATGTGTTACTGTGTAATTAATTACACTGGTTAGCTTTGGTGTTGCAAAACATTTGAGCTCAATGATTAGAATGCATGTCTACATACATATGGTCACTTATTTTATGGATATTCTCTACATTTTCACTCTGTTCTCTCACTGCAATCCTGTGTGTATACACCTACATCCAGAATAATGCACCACATCTTCATTTATACCTTTATGGGCAAAATAACTTTTGCTATTCCATTTGAATGCACCTAAAACAGTCTCAGAAATGGATATTTTAAGGTAAAGCACCCCCTTTAGTTGAAGTAAGCATTTCAAACCTTAAAGTCTCCCTTTATGCCTGATAGGTTTTATCTAAAAGAAAGCTTAAAAGGAAGTTTTTCATCAAGAATATAGCACACAAAAGTTCAAAGAAATGCACAGATACATATGAAGGTCATTATGGACAAGCATCACTACTACGTTCATGTCAACATTTAGCTGAAAAGAGGTCAAGATTAAGATACCATCAAAGTGTTCCTGCTACAAATGAATACTCTGCCCACTTGAGACTACAGAATGTCAAGGGTGACCTGCTTCCAGCCATAATCAGTGCAGATGCAGAGCAGGAGGGTAATCACACATGGGCCAATAGTGCATGCAGGGGTTGAGGGGGTGGTTCATAGGTACCCACTGATTTTGTAATGGACCGTTTATTTTGTACGATAGCATTAATTAACTAAACTAAAAAAATGGGAACTCAAATATCAGTTATTACCCTTAAAAACAGCATTTGCATGTTCTAATTAATTTTTTATGATTTCAGTTATTCAAATAATATATCCATTACTGTGCCAAATTGTATCAGTAGCTGAAGTTAAAGCTCAGGCAACACATACTGTAACGGCTCGACCTGTGGCCGGTGAAGGCCACTGTTTTTGGTTATGTTTTGGGTCTTTTATTTTGATATCCTGTTCTGTTTGGTTCGTTTGTCACGTGTCTTGGTTTCATCTGTTTTGTGTTTAGGGTCACGTGAGTTTTCATCTGTTTGTGTTTAGGGCCTTAATGACTGGCTGTATTTATGTTCTGTTTTGTGTTCACTCCCTTGTCAGTCCATCACCTCATTTTTGCCTCATGTTCCTCGTGTTTTCACCTCATTTTCATGTTCAAGTTTTAGAGCGGCCATCGCGCCTGGTTTCTGTTTTGTTTCCTGTTTTTGTTAATAAAGTATCACAGCATGGATCCTTGTTTTTCAGTCTCGTCCATGCACCGAGGAAAATCACGGGCGCGGGATTCTCCCGTCACCCGTGACACATACCACATGTTGCTAATGGTGGCACAATTGTAGCCTCTTTTTTAAATACAGAATTTGTGAGCCATGATGAATTAGAAGCATTTTATTTATTGCTGCTAAAAATGTGCAGCAATTGGTGTTCTCCTCTTCATCCACTGGCAGAACTTGCATAATGAACAGGTCTGAGGATCTGAGCTCCAGATTTTTGGAATAGGTCCATCAGAGACAAATAACCCTTAAACATTTGGGATCCATTGTGCCATCACATCAAACTCTTGTTGTAATTTCTGTACTGAGCACTTTTCTTAAAGTCTATTAAGAGCTTCAATGGCCTTCAATGGCCTGCTTGAAATAATACAAGTCTGCTGCTCTCTCATCTCACTATCTAGTCTAGTCACTATCTAGTCTAGTCATTACTGGTTTAGTGTTTTGTATAGTTTATTGTCAGTATTTATTGCACTTACAGTCTGTTTGTAGTGTTAAATGCAGCATTGTGTTCTGAAGGAACTCTATTTCATCCCTCTGTGGTGAGAATGAATGACATTAAATCTGACCTAGTGTGACTTACCTAAACCAAATGGTTGCAAATCATTTGTCCTTGCCACTGAAACACACTTCTCATAGTAAAGGGTCAAGTTTTATGTATTCCTAACACTTATGTGCGCTGTGCTTAGACCAGAGATAAGAACTTGAGATAAGAACATCATGCGTTAACTGGCTCACTGTGCAAATCGAACTTGCTGCTGGAAACTTCCAACTGGTTAAATTATGACTGCCAAATTGAATGAGGTAAATGAATAAGTTTTATTTGACAAAACCTTTCATTTTTAATTTTACAGGTGTGACTGTGTCTGTTTTGATACAGTCCTGTGCAGTCATTACTGGAAATTTCATGCTTGTGCAGCTCATGGGCACAATGTGTTAGAAACAGCGTCAAATAATGAGCCCTTCATTACTCCACTCTACTGTCTTTGGTTTGATGGACAGAATAGTAAAGTGGCCCCTTATAATCACACCACGGCACACAGTGTGGAATTCTTTGTCTGCATTTAACCCATTCACCAAGTGAAGCAGTGGGCTGCTACAGTGAGGGGCACCTGGGGAGCAGAGTGCATGGGTGGGTCCTCAGTGATGTGATGACACTAGCAGTTGGGATTCGAACCCACAACCTTTTGATTGCAGTGATAACTCCTTAACCACTAGGCCACCAGGTGCCTAACAACTAGCTCACCAGGGCATTTGCTGAAGGTGGGATCTAATCTAACTGTTTTAATACGTTACAGACTACATTCCGTTACAGTTTCACTAGCTATAATGCTAGCAATCTAACGCACCTGCATTCCAAACCTGCTATATATATTTTGTCAGAATGAAGGCTTTTCTGCAATTAGAAGCTCATCATTTGAATGAATGCGCTGAGAAGTTAATAATAATGGTTTATTTTTGTATAATGCAATGCATGCAGCTAATAATTCTCTAGAAAGAGACTCCAAGCATATCTCTGATTCTCAGAGATTTGAGACTTGACTCACATAAATTAAATATTGACCATCTTTGCTCAGAGATTTAAAAAAAACATTCTGCATAAGAAATGTTTTCTGCCATTTGTAATGTAGGTGACACTCATATGTGTGCTATACGTACATTACAAACTTGGCCAGTGCATTTGGGATGAATTATAGGACAAAATAGAACCAACAGAAATGTCTCTTTGGCACACGGCAGACTTTATCAAGTGCCTCTTTTGTAAAATTACCACTGTATTTGACTTCATTCAGTCAACTAGTCCATTACTGTTACCAACGTTTGCTACATTAAAGCCACACTCGTCTCTAGACAAATCTTCTCCTCACACACAGACCTAAATCTACCCAAAATACACAAGTCAGATACTGACAGACACCAACAGCATCTGGTGCCTGTCCCTCTGTGTCCATTTATCTTCCTAACTAATTACATTCAAGTTATTACGTGGGAGAAAAATGTCAAGTCAAATAAATGATGAATCGTAATTCGTTTGGCATGAAAACAGCACCACCTAATTTGGAATATAATTCATTGAAAGCATTACATTGAGACTAATTAAGACTTGGTCTCATCATGGTGCATGTGTGCCCCTACTGCCTGTATATATGTGATGCAAAGCAGAGGTGAATTTGTAATTTATTTAAATAAACTGTCATTGATCAGTAATGCCCTACATCTGCCATAAATAGGTCAGCAACGTTTAACCAGAGCATTTCTTTATACAGCATCAGTATATTTCCAGATGGAGCTGCTTCACATGACATCCAGCGCTACGCCAATGAATCATTTTGTTCTGAATATTTTGCCATGTCCAGTTGATTTCTTCCCAGTGACAATGACCTTAGAAATAGACTTCAGGGTCATTCAGATGACACTCTTAAATGTGAGGATTTCTATGTAGCAAGATGAAAAAAGAAGGCCATGCATATTAATGGTGGATTAACAGTTTGATTGAAAAATAGGTAAAGATGAGACAAGAACTTGAGAAAAAGTGAAAAATGAGAAAAGTGACACTGATATATTAAAAACCATGAAAAGAAAAGATATAACTCCAGTCCTTGGTTCCTTATACTGCATCCAATCACATATACACTACTCACAATAAGTTAAGGATATTGTTATTTACATGAGTGTTTGTCCTATTTGCTCTGAATTTTAATGAAATAAGTAAAAGTTCTCTTTGATATTACTAATAACGTATGAGAAGAAACACCATTTTTATATTTTAATATTTATTACCCCCAACATTTTGACAATAACAGGGACAGCCCCAAATAACAAAAATTGACAGTGTCAGTAGCGGGTGTTTCCACCATTTGCTGCAATCTCATGCCTCACTAGCCTCATGATGTTGTTCTGAGGCAATGCGTTCCACTCTTCCACAAGTGCCACACAGAGTTCTGCCAGGTCACGTGGGTGTGGGGTACGATCATCCAGTCTCTGCATCAACTGGTCCCAGATGTGCTCTATGGGGTTCAGGTCAGGGGACATTGATGGCAATACCATATGAGGCACTCCAACTTCCTGAAGTCAAGCTGTGACAGTTCTGCCACGATGTGGTGTAGCATCATCATCCATGAACAGAAAGTTGGGTGTGTGCTGGCGGAATTGGGGGATGATGATGGGTTCTACGATGTCTCTGAGTTAAGAACGTGCTGTGACTGAGCCGTGTACAATAACCAAATCTGTTTTGCGTTGAATTTTAAAAAGAAACTACCTAGTTTTCCGCTGCCTTCAGGTACTGGTAAGGTCTATATTAAAATCATTTCTTTACCTTAATTTAACTTAATAGGATATTAAATCCTACTTTTTCTACTTTCCTGTTAAAGTTACATTTATTGTCTACTTTTCCTTTGAGCACATTGAATTGCCCCTAATAACAATAAACTTGCCTTGCCTTCTCCAGGCTGTGGTAATCTTGGAGTGCTGTACAGCTGTGGGTGTTCAAAAACATCCAAAACTAACTCGTCCTACATGTTGGATGTGAGAGAGATAGAAAAGACATTGTCAATTTGGATCAGTCAGCTGTGATATATGCCACACAGAACAAAAGTTGATGATTTTTTAACTAATTTAGTGGTTTAAAATGTGCTGCGCAGGTTAGAGGAGCACTCTTCAATCACCCTGTGTGTTTCCCTATAGACAGCAAAGAGGTGCCTCAGCAATCATGATGTCTGAGGTCTGAATGCCCCTTATAAAGGAATGAATGGCTTAACAATTTCTGTCCATTTTCCATCGATTTGCTCTTCGAGAAAAGGGACAGCAGAAGCTGTCATGTCTTGTTGTTCAATCACTCTGTATATGGGCCATTTCTAAGAAATCATACAAAGCGTCTTCAAGCTCCAATGAGAACGTGACACACACATAATGTCCTGAATGAGACAACAGGCAACAGCTAGATAGTATTTAGTGTTACACACACACACACAGTAAGAAGGAGTGTTGTGGGTTTATAGTTGGACAGGGACCAAATAATTAATGAATGTAGCTTTGAAAAGGGGCTGTCAGAAGAGTGAGAGAGCAAGAAGAAAGAGGTGGTTAGCTTGCTTGGGGGAAAAATGATGCCGATATATAGTAGCCTAGCCATATATCACAAGATATTATTTTTCCAGAGGAACAAAAATGTATGCATGATGTATCTAATTTGTACTGTAATATTAGTGTGCTTGCATTGATCATGTTATGTTTGGACATTATACATCTCAAAAACCAGGAAACGGTCAGAGAAAATCATCAAAGATCCCTCACACCCTGGACACAGATTTTTTGACTTGCTGCCCTCTGTCATACAATATAGAGCCTGCAGACCAGGGCCAGGCAACACAGGAACAGTTTCTTCCCCCTTGCCATCACCCACTTAAACAGCTGAACTGTCACTCTGCTTCACACCCACAGTACTGCAATTTCACTTCATGTACACTTTGTGGTGTATACAGTAATCCCATGCTTTTCGTGGGGGTAACGTTCCAAGAGCACCTGCGTATAGTGAAAAACCATGTAGTTGTGTTTTGGTGAAAAAAATGTTTAAAAATGCTTTCTTTTATAATGTCAACCCTAAATATGTCCCCAACTATGCTCCCAGAACATTTTAATTTCATTTTAAACTCAGTTTAATGCATTACCCATAAAGAAAATGTAAAGGTAAATAATCAGCATCAGAAAAGTTTATTGCTTAAAAAAACGTTAGCATTAGCATTTAGCATTAGCAGCGTGCAAAGACTTGTACACAAAAGAAACGCTGAATAACTCTCTCCACCCACATGTTTAGACAGGGCACAGCTTACCAAGCCATGATCTCACCGTCTCTTTAGGGAACTCGGCTATCGTCCCTTCTAAGAAGGTAAGAAACCTTGGTGTTACGCTTGATGAAGATCTGTCCTTCTTGCTGCAGGTTGACCAGATCTCTAGATCGTGCAGATACCTTCTCTACAACATCAGAAGAATCCGACCCTTCCTCACCACTAAAGC
>JBBPDB010000017.1:11606801-11626050 GCA_037974465.1 Brachypetersius altus | reverse complement strand
GGTACTTATACTTAAAAAGGAGACTAAAATACAACTTTCATTGACTAAAACTAGACTAAAATGTCATCAGTTTTTATTGACTAAAACTAGACTAAAATAGTCCTGCATAATTCTGACTAAAATAAGACGAAAATGCTCAGACTTTTAGTCGACTGAAACTAGACTAGACTAAAAGAGAATAGACGTGACTAAGACTAATAAAAACGAAAATGTCAGCTTGACGCAAAGACTAGACTAAAACTAAAATGAAAACGGGCCGCCAAAAACAACACTACTTCTAAAGAGTGTAAAAAGTATTCATTCTATAATCCCAGCCCTTATTTTTTTAAGTTACCATCACATGATTAAATTGTCTAAATTAAATGGCAACATGTTATTATTAAATCATTTAAACTGAATACTTAACAATTATAACTACCCTTAATGCACAATACACATTCTAAGGGTGAAGGAAACTACTCTGAAGAACCTAAAGTATCAGCTTTTTACAAATGTACAGTCAGCTGATGGCCTAGTGGTTAAGGCCCTGCGGTCAGGAAGTCATGGGTTTGAATCCCAAGACCGCCAAACACCTCTGAGGTACCCTTGAGCATGATAGTGTCCCACACACTGCTCCCTGACTGCTGTGTTCCTGGCTACCTGCTGCTTTACTCAGTGAATGGGTTAAATGCAGAGGAAGAGTGCTGTTCACACTGTGTGCTGTGGTGTGTTTACATATGACAGAACGATCACTTCACTTCAGCTCCATAATTACTGGCACTCTTGGCTTAGATGCAGTTAAAAAAACAGTCACTTCAGTTCATGGGTGGCGGTAGCTCAGTGGGTAGGATATTTGCCACTGGACCAAGAGGTCATGGGTTTGAATCCTACCTTCAGCACCACCACTGGGTCCCTGAGCTAAGGAATGGAAGTCGCTTTGGATAAAAGCGTCTGCTAAATGCCGGAAAGTTAAAGATTAGATTTGTTTTCATTTTTGAGTTTGAGATAATTAACCACAAAGACACCACCAGACTTGCGTTTACTGGATCATGATAGCCATTGACACATGGCCAGGCAGACAATCACTTTTTTAAAAGATTTCTAAAAGATTTCGAAGATTTAACTATAACAAATGCTTTGGGAGCAGGCAGACATTGACAGCCACCACATGGCCATTGACATCGGGAGGGGGAAGTTACAGGTGTCTAACACCCATCTACCGAATATAAATGAATATCCATGTGAAAGAGCAGAGAAAAGGTACCTAGTCTCATTAGTTTACAAACATTTCTTTATATAACATTTCTGAATGCTCTACTTACCTTTGTGTAGCTAACACATATGTTTACGAGGTTCAAACTTAAAGTCTTGCTCAGACATATTTAGAGCGTGTTTTTTTACTTAGTTTGAAGACCTCTGTTTTTGTCATGTCATGTTTACATAATAGTGAAAAAAAAAAAAAATTTCATTACATTCACTTTACTCACATGTTATTGTTGCCGAGGCTTTCTAGAATATAACAATATTTGTCACTTTGGGATAGATGTTTTTAATTAGATGCAATACTTAAAAATGTTAAAGGGTATCAAATTGCCTAAAGTACCAGAAAGGCCTCAGACCTCAGAGTCAGAGGCGCTGCTAGAAACTGTGGGCACTATTAAAGAACATAGTATTGAGCCCCCGATATTACATAATTTCCTTTCTTAGATAGCGTTAGGACTCTCAGTGCTGGGTCCTTGGATTCATCCTAACTCCCAAACCCCCACTCATGGCACCGCGGGTGTCAATAATAATGGAACAGACTGTGTGTAATAGATTTCAACTGGAAAGCAGTGAAAACAAGGGAAAACATTCTATGAGTGGGTGCACCTAAACATTTGGCTGGTGATATAAGTTAGGCCCGAGATCTAATGCAGACTTAATAAGCAGTGTTGGCTGTGATACCAGTCATGGCTCAGAGTTAAACTCTGGTATATTGTTTTAATTAGTTAAAAATCCCCATAAGCTTTTATGCACATGGTAACTAGCACTTAAATACCACTAAACAACTGCACTTTTCATGTGAAAGAGGGTAAGAAGAGGTGAAGCTGTAAGAGTTTTTCCTATTGTCATAAAATCATGACATACGTATATAGTATCATATGTCATGATATTGCATTTTTTGTTAAATTGCCTAATTCTAACTGCAATTTCAATAGAACTGGTGCCAATGTGCCAGCAAAACTTTCCCCATCAGGTTTCATATTTAGCCTCATTTCGCACACACTCTCTGTCTCTGTTTTTTCTTTTCTCCTTTTCTCTCCAAATCACACACACATTTGGAGATAATATCCAGCCTGTCAAGGCATGTTCACAGCGCATCATTGCCCATTTCTTCAGGCAGCTGAGAAATTTGAAAGAAAGAAATAGGAGGAAGGTATCTGACCGCCCCCTCCCCTCCCCTCCCCTTACACGTACAGTTTTATTGCTGTTTCTGTATTAATGGAACTGAAATGTGGAGAAGCAGGAAATTATTGGAAATACAGACAGTGGCTGGTCTGGGAGAACCTTTCCATTTTATTTTGCAATAATCACACTTCCTTTACAGTATTATGATTCATGACCAGCACTAAAGGGCACTGTTACTCAGTCAAAGCACAGTTTAGAGTCCTTAGCGTTCTATCACGCCACTTCATCAGCTAATCACACGCATCAGTCATTTTAGAAGGTTATCAGAGCGGGATCCAAACAGCCGTCTGGACGTTGCTACTGCCCTCCAGGTCCGTTACTTGAACTGAGTTACAGGGCTATAGGGCCTCCTTGTCCCAGTACTGAATTATGGGGGCACATTCGTCTACTCTTTTTAAAGCCTTTGCACACATTTTCCCCCAATTACCCCTCAACCTCAAGAGAAATAAGCACAAAATACACTACCTGTCAAAAGTGTAGGGACATAAACGACTTTGATATAAAAAGGCAATACCTGCACTATGGTTGCAACCATAAAACTATTAACTAATACCTTGCTGTCTAGAATGGACTGTATTATTGGGAGACTTTCTGATTATAGTCAGCCTCTTCTTATTCTGGTTTTTCATCATAACTTAAAGCACAAATTTGCACAAAACGTCATTTAAGAACCTGGAAGATTTGAATGTTTTTTTTGCAACAAGGTGGGAAATACATGAGGTCAGTGATGCATCCAGAACATGTGATTCAAATATGTACTGTACATATTTTCCATTAAAACTGTATTGCTACCACACACTCTTGTCTTTTACTTTAATGGTATATGGTTAATGTATGGGATGATTGACTAATACATCCCAGCCCATGAAAGGGGACTATTGTAAGGATTGATACGTGCTTCACCGGTTTAAATGTTGTGGTTGATGGGTGCATATTACGTCATAAGTAAAAACTACATTAGAATAGAAAACAAGAGAACTTTTAGCTTCTAAGATTGAAAACTTTAGTGGAGTACAAACGAGGGGCTGTTAATATCAAGGTTGGAAGCAGCTCATCTGTATGTAAAGTAGCTACACTGATTTTTTTATTATAGTCGCTCACAGATCTAGCAGACCTTGGCTTTTAGGACATTGGGAGTGTGTATCTGTGGGTAAGGTGACTGCATTGATCAGGTGAACAGATGTAGTGCCTCGCTGCAGCCTGTCTCTCACCAGACCCTGAGAGAGGAGATTCTTTATGACTCGTTTGTCCTTGTACAGTCACTAACTCCTACTCCATCTTATGACAAAAGCAAAGCCAGTCAGGACACAGGCTCACATACAGCATGCAGAACACACAGGTCATTAAAAAGAACTCCTCAGTATCAAAGGCTTAATAATCTTCCTCGACTTTATTACACGCACGCAGTTCCCCTAGACTAGTCTTTGGTCACATTCTCCTTGAGATCAGTACAAAAATAAATAAGGTGAAGGAATCCAGAGGGAGAACATGGAGAACTTGTCGACTTGTCCCGCGTTCTTTTAATTACACCGAGCTAGATAAGGCAGCCTGGGATTGAAAGACTTTCAGGTGTAAATTCAAGGGCATTTCATCCAGAGCCATGAGTCCAAGCCAGCATTCGCCAACCTTGAAGATTTGTTTAGATAGGAACTCATTGACTCTCTGTACACATCAGGATTCGTGAGGTGGGAGAAATTATTTTTGACATTTTCCTGATACTTAATGAGACGACCTTCAGACTTTTTGGAGAAAGGTAATGATTCTGATTCTGGAGAAAGCTACAGAGCCATCCTCTCACAGGCAAAACAAAAATGCATTAAACCAAGACATATTTATTCTATTTATCCTTACATAACATGTATGACCAGCAATGTGATTTGCTTACCAGTCTAATGTTTGGTTTCTTTGCGGAAGCAGCTTTTGCAATGGATGTAAAAATGATAAACCAGACATTTCAACAATCATATTGACTACTATTAAGTAAGGTTTGCTTTTTCTTTGCTTGAAGTTATTCTCACTCTCTTCATCTGCTCCACAACACTGCCCACAGTCCGCATACAGGCATCATCTGTGTCTGGAAGTGCATGGAATGTGAAAGGAAACTCCCTTTGCTCCATTATAATGTAAATGCAGATTTGTGAACACCATTTTACTGTATCCAGTGAACTTAATGATAAAGCTATGACAGCAAAACAACAATTCTAATGAAACGTGTTCACACCTGCTTAACCTAACCTAACATTTCTGTGTGGACAGCAAAGAAAGAATATAACTGCAATGTAATTTCTACTGTACACATGGCAAAAAAACATTTTGAAACTTGAATCTGGAATCTCAAATCAGTGGTGAATCTGGTGTTTCTGCAGCCCTAAGCAAAAACATTAGATTTTAATGCAGAATAGAATATTGACTTTGTACATTTTAACCCATGAATTTTTAACCCTAAAAATCGTAAATCGGTGATGCATATCATACAATACCTTAAACTCAGAAACACATTTAGGCTTTGTATACTGTAATTTAATAGCCTGGTGCCTAATAGTAACAATCCATTCTATTAGCCAGTGTTTCTCTGATAACCAAGTCATCCCCCTTAAATGGCACCTTTTTCTCATGTTTTAGAAATTCAAAATCAAAATGCTGTTGAAAAACATTCTTCCAAGGAACCAAACACATTGTGGTCTAAGCTCAAATGAACTGTGGTTGCTTGCCATTCTCTAGTTAGTGTACACACACATATTGTTACTATGGCAACCAGTGTGGATGTGCATGCGGTCAAATCCAAAAATCTGGTTTTACAAAGAAAGTGTGAACAAAGCAAAGAAAATGAGATGCATCCAGACCCCTCCAACAAACAAGGTTCCAAACAAACAATGACCAGGGAAGGACAAGGGGGCGTATATGTACAGACATGAAAAATAACTAATTGCTGGGAAGGATTACAAATGGGTGGGGTCACAAACTAAACATGACAAGAGGGCAGAGCTTTGGAGAAGCAAAGACAACCAAAATGAGAACAAATGAGTAGACAACCAAACTGAGAACTAAAAGCACTTAGAAAGGAAAAAACAAAAAGGTGGAAAAGGCATTTAATACCATTACAGCAATTTCTAGTCAGAATAATGAATTAATATGAGATGTTTTTAGGTCTGGATTTCATTCAAAGCCAGTAAAAGACAGAGAAGAGCAACATCACTCAATTTCTTTGTCAGTACATAAAAATGGCAATTCTTTATTATTACAACACTACACACTGCTCCACCGTGGGGCCCCTTTAAGAAAACATTTAGTACCAATATTTTCAGTTGAGGGTCGATACCGATCCAGCCATTCCTACTGACAGGCCATTAGTCCATCAAAATTCAAGGTTTCAGTATCTATCGTTGAACATAAATCCACCTACTCATTTGTACATGCTCACAGTCTGAGGGGGGTTTAGCCTGCAGATGATGAAGGACCATCAAATGAACTTTAGGTGAATGTCAGAGAACTTTGGTTCACTCCAGTTTCATAGCAGGTTTTACAACTTACTGTCTACTTCAGGGTACATTTATAGGTGTCATATAAACATTGTGAATCACTGGACTGCAGGAAACCACACTGTTTCTCTCTCTCTCTCTCTCTCTCTCTCTCTCTCTCTCTCTCTCTCTCTCTCTCTCTCTCTCTCTCTCACACACACCCACCATACAATATTCATCACTGATTTGACGAGAGAAAGGGAGATTTTTTTCTCAATAAAGACACAACACAAACAGATAATACCATTTTACATTTTTGAGCGTTATTTACACTTCTAGAGTATTATGGAGAATGAATGCTCATGATCAAACAGTGTGAATAAATGGGTCCAGATGAAAGCTTTCAAATGTTGTTTTAAACCCCCTTGCAAGACAAGGAACCAATCCTTTTCTAGCTTACTTTCCTCGCTCTTTCCGTCCAATCAGAATGCTCCTTACAGATTGGTCTCTCGCGCACAATGCTAACAACAGCGGGGTGTTCTGTTTCCCGAGAGTGGAAGTAGTGGATTACAAATAACTTCTTTATCAAGCAGTACTACGGTACGTATTCACTTTCCTTTATTTATGTATTTGGTTCCTGTAATGATGACTGACTTTCTGTTTATGAATCATGTCCACAGCGGTTTCTCGGACGCTAATTAGCATTAGTGCTAACTTTAGCTTGCCATTTTGATGTTTTGTATTTCATTTGGAGTTGCAAATCTGCCCGTAACGTAGGTGACGCGGTCTTGTTGTCTAGCTCATCGATTAACCTGGATAGCATATGAAATGGAAATACGTGTTTGCTGCTTTCCGTTCTTTGTTAGCTCTCAGTCTAGCAAGTAAAGTTAACGCCATCTGTTTAACCAGCATTTCTCCCGGGAATTATGATTTTGTAGTGAAGTTAAGTGACCATTTATCATAAGCAGTGGGCAGCTAGGAAGTGTACTGCTTAAGAACAGTCTCATAACTGTAGTGATATTAGTTTCATTTAAATGTTTTTATTTACATTTGGGCGCTGAAATATGTTACATGTTTTCCACATCTGCTTCAAAAGAATCTAATAGAACTGTCTTTTACAGGGAGGCCTCAGCTTGAGTTATCAAATTGCCACTCTTTGCCACTTTATCACAACTGATAGACTCTTCCTTTACCAGATGCCCCAGTTAACCCTAAACTTAGTAGTTTCTTGACTATAGTAAATTTAGGAATGGAATGTTATTTTGCCTAATTATACCATGTTAACAGCAGGGTTTTCCCTACTGTTGCAAAGTTAGCATTTTATGTAGTGGTTTACAGTGGCTTGTTTTCAGCTTAAACGTGATCTGATCGCCTTTGTCTCAGTGGGCCTTTCAAATCGACTTGGAAACTTGCCCCAATTGCATTTTTGATAAATACCAATTATTACTACAGTGTCCGGTATAAAGTACTATTGCAGCCAACCTAGAGGGCTTGTTTCATTCATATTGAGAAATTGTTTTTTGTTTTACCAGACATTAAAAATGGGTGAGCCACAGCAGGTCAGTGCCCTGCCGCTACCGCCGATGCAGTACATAAAGGAATATACAGACGAGAATCTACGGAAAGGACTGGCTCCGAAACCGCCTCCTCCAATTCGGGATGCTTACTTGATGTTTGGCAATCAGTTTCAGTGTGATGACCTCATCATCCGTCCCTTAGAGAGTCAGGGCATTCGGCGGCTGCATCCAGTGCAGTTTGACCACAAGCGAGAACTGAAGAAGCTTAATATGTCCATTCTGGTCAACTTCCTGGACCTCTTGGATATTCTTATTAAAAGCCCTGGCAGCATTAAACGGGAGGAAAAACTGGAGGACCTGAAACTGCTGTTTGTTCACATGCATCATCTAATCAATGAGTACCGTCCACATCAGGCCCGGGAAACGCTGCGTGTGATGATGGAGGTGCAGAAAAGGCAGAGGCTGGAGACTGCTGAGCGCTTTCAAAAACACCTGGAGAGGGTAGTGGAGATGATCCATAACTGCCTTGCATCGCTGCCTGATGATTTACCTCAGCCAGATGCCTCAAGTGGGACTGGAGCAAATGGCCTGGCTGTATGTTCTGTCTTGGGAGGGGAGTCCAGACTGAAAACTGAGCCCATGGATTTAGAGGAGGCTGGGGTTAGCTGCATGGCAGGACAGATGGACAAAAATGCACCCACAGCTAAGCGGGAAAAAGTATGGGATAAAGATGCTGCGATGTGTAGTATCATTGATGAAATGACTTAAGATAATTCTTACATTGTTCCTTAGTCCTACTTCTATTGTGTTATATTTTGGTTCAGTTTATTACATTATTAACAGAAGAATAATTTTGACTTTTCAACCACTGACTCGTGGAGATTGTTCAAAATTCAAGGAAACTTCTGTAAGGGTTTTCTATATTGTCTTCTCATTGCATGAAATGAATAAAGCTACAATATTTTTGTTTCTACTAAGCATGACTCTGGGTCAAATAAAACCATCACACGCTTGTATAATTGTAAAAACTCCTGGGAGGAATAAGAGTGTTGAATGATGTAACAGGGTCATGTGATGTTTAGGGTTTCTTGCTTTTGTAAGAATCTGATTCAGCGCTTTGGAACAAGGAAATACAATTCTTATGCTACCTTTAACTGTCGCTCTTCCATAATGGTATGCCGGTTAAGTTTGTGTTTTTATTTTGTTTCACAGGTGAAGAAAAAGTACATACTAGTGTGATCTCTATATAGATAATGTAAGATACAAAAACATCATGGCAGAGTGTTATTCATGTTATGAAAATAGTACTGAATGCAGGCACAATTTGTGAAGTACTTCTCTAATGTCAGAAGGGTCAAGAGAGCAAGCACAGTGTGACACATGTAGCAAGGCCATCTTATTAAATTGCAGTCTACTACAGTGTAATAATCTAGGCCAAGGATCATGTAGCATAGTAATATATATTTGTGTGTGTATATGTGTATGTATATATATATGTATGTATGTGTATATATATATACATACACACGCACGCATGCACACACAAAAAGTTAGGGATATTCGGCTTTCGGGTGAAATCTCGGGATGAACCTAAAATGCACTATGACCTTTACGGGTGAACTTAATGTGACCTTCCCTCAGCGTTTGAGTGTACATGTCCAACTGTTCAAAGTTGCAGTACTTTTTACACAACTTGCTATTCTCTGATCTCTAGCGTGGGCCCGGACCGCAGGTTGGGAACCACTGCCATAGTGTCATCAGCAGGTTGCAACAGAGATACAGAGTGGAAGAGTCACAGAAAGGCACAAAGTGGACTTCCTTTGGCCACATCCCACACTGATGAATGAACGCTTCATTGTGAACAGTGCTCTGCAGAACTGGATGATGAATGCCATTCAACCCCAGGAACATTTAAGGGAGGTGAGAGGCACGTCAGACCATTCAAAACCATTTGCATCAGTGTGGTCTGCGTGCTAGGTGACGTGCAAAGGTACCTGACCACACCACCAGGCACAGGTGTCATCGCCTTAAATGGGCCATGGAGCATTTATGCTGGCCTTTGGTGGTGGTGGTGGTGTTAAAGTGTGTCTTGTCAATACAGGCCCGTCCGCAAGAAGAGTGGGAAGCCATGCCCCAGCAGCCAATAAGTCAACTTGTGAACAGCGTGAGATGTCGTCGTCAAGCTGTAATTGATGCTCAAGTGCACATTGAGACACTAAAACACATTATTTTGTGGTGGTATACTCTCCACTGCTGTTGGCTTTTGTTTTAATGAATTGTTTGAGATGAGGAAGTCACAATTGCATGCTTCTACTTAAATGCCCTACTTTCATGATATAATATCACTATAGAGCATTTTCCATGAATTTCACCTGAAAGCCAAATATCCCAAATAAAGCCATGTCATTTGCTGTTAAATTTTCTGTCTAACTGGGTCTGTGAATCTGAAAGTAAGGTAGGGGATGCTGTCTTGTTGTCTAGCACATCAATTTATCTGGATAGGATATGAAATAGAAATACTGTACGTGTTTGCTGCATTCCTTACTGGCTCTTAGTAAAATGGTCACAATGCCAACCAATATAGCCATTTTATTTACTGTCAAATAACCAGTGAATATAGGTGTGTCACCTGAATTTTAATGATTTTTGTGCAGTTTTGAAACAATGTTTTCTACTATTCTATCAACCGCTGAATGACTATAGTATACAGGATGTAGAAAAAGCGATGGCATTTCCATTGATAATAAATATATAAACATTACATCTGCAAGCCACTTGCTTTGACATGTTCGAGCTGCAGGGTCTGTGAGGTTTAAATAACAATTACTGTGAAAAACCTCCAGGGCCAGAATGATTATCCTGCAGGTTAGTGATGCTTAAAAACGGAATCTCAGCTGGCTGGCGCAAAAAGCTGAAATAATGAGAGAGAGATTATTAGGCAAGTCATTAATTTTGTGAAGCAATGTCCACGTTTTTTACAGTTTCCTTACTTTATATAGTACACATATGGTTAAATCGTAGCGACCGAGGTTACGAAACGCAAACAACGCTGTTTCACAACAGGGCAAGACGCACAGTCAGACAGCCAATAGGAAGGACGCTGGCGCATCACGTGTTTTTTATTTACGTAAGGTAAATGGTGTTAGAAGCGAGGGGAGCTCTCTTTCCCTAGCATGGGGAAAGCATCGGGACGAGATTTTGGTAGTATGAAAAAGGGAACGCCAACACTAGCAGCAGGTATTGCTGCTCGGTGTTGATGGAATTAGGCGCTGAAGAAACACTGCTGGAGCCCAGACGTCATGCTCGGACAGGCGAAAACAGTTTGTATACGGACTGAAACGCGACCGAGAATGGAGGGCATCTACGGGCGTGTAGGGAAAAAGTGCAGAGTGAGCGTTTAACTGTGGTTTCTGAGAAACTGCTTGTATCTGGTGTGTGGACGAGCCTAAAAATTCAGAAAGTGACAGATGGACGCCTTACTCAACTTGTCGGTTAGACCAGTTATGCCAAACGCCACGAGCGAAACTTCACACCGCTACCTGATAAAGGCCTCGGCGATTCGAGTTTGATTTTCATACACATACACACACAAAACGTAATTCCCGCAATGGATCTGCTAGAGTGTCCGATATGCCTGTTTCTCATGTGTGAGCCGGTGACGATGAGCTGTGGTCACTCGTTCTGCCGGAGATGCTTGGGAGCCTGGCTGCCGTCCAGGTGTCCAGCCTGCAAGGAGAGGCTGAAGCAGAGAGACGCCAAGATCATCAAGAACAACGTCCTGATCTTCAGCATCATCGAGAAATGCTGCCCGGAGGAGACCAAGATGAAGTGCCACATTCAAGAAAAGCTGAAAACGTGCGAGTTCACGGAAGCCCTGCGGATTGCGAAGGACGGGATAGAGGCAGGCAAGAACCAGCCTTTAACTCCAGTCTCTCCACACATCAGTGCTAGTGGACAGAAAGGTGTTCTGTAAAGTAGATCCACTGACAGTGTTACGCAAGCTCTATTAAATGTAGTTTACGGTGTCCTTCGCGTCTAGGGGCGTGCAATAAGTGACGTGATTGTGTACAATTTATAGTTACTGGACCACAGTGCATAAATGTAGCTCGAAAGAAAGTAACCTTTGGCTTCAAAGTTCACAAAGTTAACGTCGGTTGAGTATCTAATCCATCGTGAAGGCAGTTCAATAAGTGACAACCTTAGCTATAAATAGCAGGAAATAGCGAAACTAAAACGAAGCTAATATTTTTTTCATCTTTGTTGGGGTGTTAATTTTTTTTGTAAATGCTGCTCCGATGTCTCACGACTCTGGCAGGACTGGACAGCTTTGTTGTAGATTGTTGAGAGCTACTATAGATAAAGACTGCTGCTTGCCACCCACGCATGAAAGCAGTTGGAGGGCTGACCCGATTGTGGAGTGCATTAGTGATTTCATAAGCTTGGTTATTACCAGGTTAATGAGCTGAGAAAGTGGATTAAAATATTGTAATACAGACACGCAGTCCAGGCATCAGTTGAAGGCTAAGTCATAATTTGCCCATTGCTCTGTTTAAAACATGTTGTTGACAGCCTTTCTTGGTTGTTACAAAGATGAATTTCCACTCCGCAGACAAAAAATACACTTTTTTTAAAGGACCACTGGCTTGGCATAGGTTTGCTAACTGCAGTGGTACATTGTGCATGTAACATGGGTACCATTTTAAAAAGGTGGGCTCTGTAATAATTTATCAACCATAAGAGAAATTAAATGTCATAATATGTATCTCATTATTATGAAAAGTCTCAGTATTGATCATGGCCAGTACAAGTGTGTCCTGCTTGACTGTGACTAGAATAGCAGCAGCACATGTCCCCAGGATTTTATATATTGGAGTAGATGAGCAGAAGTTACTTGCAATTATTTAAAACATTAGCTAAAACTGCTCGCTTACCTAACTCTCCCGTGAGACAAAGGAGTATCTAAGTTACCAGAATGCAGTTAGCGAGTGCTGTCCTCTGCATTTTTTTACTTGTGTAACATTATCTTATGACACAGTCTTGTTTTGCATGTTTTGTAACTTCAGTTGGTTATGTATCTATTGCATGTATCTCCGGTCATAAAGCCGGGCAGATTTTGCTTGTGTGTATACACTGTTCTTTCTAGGAATGCTGGGCATCTAGTCAGTGTCACACCCTTATGTTAATCTGTAACACCCTTAACTCTCTCTGTTTACTGTTAAATAGACATGTTTGCTAAATCCGGCAGCTGTTTCCCAGACTACACACATAACTGTACAAGATATTGCTTACGTGACCCAAGTTAAAAGCAGATATGTCTGCACTGCATGTGGCCTGCACTGAAGCACCATGTTTTTGCAAATAACAGAGAGCATGATTAGATGTACCTGTGCATTTCCTACATTTTAGGAAATGCACAGACTGACACAGATCTAAGCAAAACCTCTCTTATATCTTTACCTACATCTTGTCCTCCAGCTCCTGACGATGTTAGTCTAAAGGTTTGGAGGGCGGAGGCCAGCATGGGGCTCCGCCGCTTCTCAGACGCCCTCCGTGACTTGGATGACCTAGTCTGCGACAGGCCCACCTGGACTGAGGTAAACTCTAAAGCTGGACACTCTAAAGCTGGGGCAGCTGGTAGCCTAGAGGTTAGGGAGCTCACTCTGTGATCAGGAAGTCGTTGGATTCTTAAGACTGAGGTACCCTTGAGCGAGGTACTGTCCCCACACACTGCTCCCCGGACGCTGTGGTCCTGGCTGCCCGCCGCTTCACTTGGTGAATGGGTTAAATGCAGATGAAGAATTTCATGCTGTTCACACTGTGTGCTGTGATGTGTTCACATGTGACAGAATGGTCACTTTTTACATTTCAGTAGGGCATGAATAATAATGTTTAGATTGCAGGTCAGTGCTCCACAATATATCGCATGCTATTCGTTGTCCTAATATTGGTATTAGAATGCTAAAGGCATCCATAAGAAAATGAGACTCATTTAAACAATGTGAATTCGTGCACATGGTCCATCACGTGTATTGTAATTAATCCTGTTGCATTATGGGTTGGGAAGTCTTTCATAAAAGTAGTCAGATTTCAAATGACTCTTGTATAAGACCAAGCTCAAAGATACACGTGCCTTTTTATTACATGTTTTATAGGCATGTATCAGTTTTCCCCTATTGCCCTTTGGTATGCCCTGTTGACTGACAGCTATGGTGTTGTGGTGTACTGCTTTATGGTAGTGAGAGGTTATTAGCCCAGTTGCCACAGTAGTTCTCTATGCTTGCTGTTATGTCACTTCTGATGTAATTCTCAGAACAGCCTGTGGTATGCAGGAAGGGTAATTTGACTCTTGCTGTACAACCCATCATCCCTATGAGGTAATAATGGTATGTTGTTCTTAAACAGTAGATTATTCGTAGTGGTGGAGCCTTATAATTAGTAAATGATGGCAACTGGCTACTTAAGGGTCATTTAAGGGCCTATCGTTTTGAAAAAATAGTTTTGAAAAAATTAGTTTAAAGTTCCTTAGTCCAAAGTAAAGAAAGCTGGATGCCCCCTGTGGAGTTATTTGCATCATTGATGCCGTACAGTCATGTTACATGAAAATGAGTGAGCTGGATTGTATTTCATGATGAATGCTTGCTTGTCTGAACTCTATCTTAGCTTAGTTGTTCCCATGCTCTGTGCTCCTGTGGGTAGGGTTATTTCCGGAAAGGGAATGTGCTGCTAGAGATGGGAAGAAAAACTGAAGCGCTCATCCAGTTCCACCACTGTCTGAAGCAGCAGCCTGACTTCGCCCCTGCTAAGAAGCAGATCAAGAAGGTAGGTCAGGCAGATGGTGTTATGCCTTCCCAAGCTACATTGCATAAATAATACTAATGGACGCTGTTCATCAAAATGATAAATTAAATGCACACAGTTTTACATATCCCAAATATAACCAGGCAAAATGTATGTAATGCCTGAAGATAACTGTATTCCATACTATAAAAATCTATACAAATGAACAAGATTCAGGTTTTTGGCTGAGATTTTAGAGGACTTAACACCTCAGTGAGGTTGGAACCAAGGGGTTTGTTCGCTGCATTTGTCTTGTAGCTGTAAAAATATCTGGTTGCATGCGTTTGGCGTAGGAGGAATTTTTGTGTACATCAGGTTTTCACCAAATGATCACTTTGAAGCAAAGTGCCATGATACACTATAATATTCAGACTGGTATAAAGCAAATGTCTATTTCCTTTCAAGACAAACATTTCTTTTTACTGAATGTCCTGTTGGATACTTTTGTCCTGCGCAGATTTTGGAAATGGAGGGCATGGCCGTACCGGAAGAGGTCTCCCGGATCTTGCACGTTGTGGCCGAGTATCTCAAGGATCCTTGCCCCATTACCAGCTCTGTGGGCCCATCTCTCAGCGAGGGGCTACAGTGCTCCCGGAAGCTGCTGGAGGAAAGAACTGACTGTGAAGAGGTGAAATGCTTTAAATACTCCTGCACCATCTACACTGACCAGCTACAGTGTGTTCTGGGACACATTTCCTTTTATTATTTATCATATTTACATTTCAAAGTAATGTATTATACCCCTGCTGTGTCAATGTGGTTCCATCTAGACCAGAATACATTGTTTTCTGTGCTGAATTGAACTGAACCAAAGAAAAATAAATGATTGTGGGATGAAAGTGTTTTTCCTCTTTTGCTTCACAGCACAGTTTAGTCTGTCCATTAGCTGATTGACACTCTCTGTCACTCTCTTTGTTTCTCTCATATAAATTTCCACTCTCTCTTTCTTTCGCTCTCTTTCCAAGCAGACTCAGACTACATCTAAAGTCAAACAGGACACCGGTACAGAGTGTTGTTTGAGTCTCTGCCAGGCGGTGTCCTTTTTGCCCACACCTGAAGACGATGAGGAACTAATGATGAGAAAGGAAGAAAGACAGACGAGAGGTGCGAAGATTAAAGAGTGCAGTTACTGACACTTTTTAAAATTGCATTTGAATGAACATTAATAAGCTAGTCATTAAGGTTTTAAGCCGGCTTCTCTGAATATGCTTATGTTGTGTTCGGAAACGTTCTTTTGTTAACCCTTTAAACGCCACCAGAATTCTAGTACTCTCTGGTTTTTAGAGTTAGGGATATTTACAACTATTTTAAGCAAAACAAAAACAATCTACTTAACAATTCAGGTTGTATTAGGCTATTAAAAGCTCATGGCAACATCACAACTTCTGATAAATGCTGTAAATGTAAACTTGACAACACTTTGATTTTTGCAGAAGCAAGTTTTGTTAGTATTTATTACAATAAAGTTATGGCAAACAGTGTTTAAAACCAAGACAAATAACCAAACATGTTCATTAGTTTGGCTCTAATTTTGACTGCTGAACAGCGTATTCTCAGTATCTTTTAAGGCTGTTTGACCAGATACACAGATGCAGCAGCTAATGAATGTTCAAAATAACTTCTGAACATCAATCCTGAACATAACAATGGCGTTATGTTACTGCATCTATGTCCTGATATCTTTGGGAAAAGACATGTAAAAATGTGTAAAATGACTGGTTAGAAATAAAACACTAGATTATTTCGATTAAAAAAGAATTTTAAAATGATGGTTAATTATGAAGTTGCAAGTGGAATTAATTAGTAAGACAAGAATACAATTTTGAATAGATTTATCAGTGTTCTTATCACAGAGACGGGTACTTTTTCATATCATTTTTCATTTGTGTACTGTTATTATGCCATAGGCACTTGCAGTGTGGGCAGAGAGTCCTCCCTAAGCATCCTGAACACGTCTGACTTTGAGTGCCCTCTCTGCATCAGGTCAGTTGTAGAGACATGGACACATCAGTGAATATATGTCATTCATTGCAGTAAATGCACAATATTTATCTACTGCACTAAGGATTATTGTAAGAGCCAATACGGTGTAGTTATTTATATCCCTTTACCCTTTTTTTGAACAATCTTTATCACATGGTTGATGTTCCTAAGGCTGTTCTATGAGCCGGTCACCACTCCCTGTGGCCACACATTCTGTAAGAGCTGTATTGAGAGAAGTTTGGACCATAATCTGCGCTGTCCACTCTGCAAACAACCACTACATGAGGTTAGTGTCAAACACACTTCAAAGTCGCAGATGTATGGCTTGATTATTATAAATACTAAACACTGCTTTCCATGCAATTTAGCACCATGAACCCACCCTGTGTTTCCTAAAATACTATATTTAAACCCCAAACAGCCCCATTTTTTGACTGTAGAGTGCATATTTAATTGTATGTATTGCTCACACACCTTCTTTTCCTTTGCGGTTGTAAATCTCACAACCTACGCTAGTATTTCAAGAACAGGAAGTACAACCCCACAGTGCTGCTGCAGGAGATTATGACCCTCCTCTTCCCCCAGCAGCTGGCTGAGAGGAAACAGGTGCATGACACTGAAATGGCTGAACTCTCCAAGTGAGTTGCCCACATTGATATGAAGCATTTATTGGTCACATACACTGTTACATGCAGCGAAATTGGACCCTTCCGACCATACATACACAAACCATCTTTACTTTGGGTGGGACAGGTCAGACGAGAGGTAGAGAGGAAAATAATGAATAGAATAGAATACATGAGGAAAGAGGAGGAGAGAAAAAAAACCCAAAAAAACACCTCAGCAACAAAGCACATAAAAACACATGAGACATGACTAGTCAAAGGGGAGGGGGTAGGGGAGTGGAGATAGTCCGATGTAGGCAAACAGCCATCTGGTCCTGCAGCCGACTGGGCGCTTGTCATAAACAAGTGTAGATATTTTACTGTTTACCATAGATGTCTGTCCTGCAGCCTGCCAGATTTCCAAGCACCATTAACTGGCTGCCCGTTTGATAAGCTAAGAGAATAAATAAACAGTGTGATGAATGTTAAGCTGAACTCCTATTTTGCTGTGAATAATCATTTTTAACCTAAATCACCAGAAGGACTGTCAGAAATGTCTTTGTAATCATGCCAGTGCAGAAGGTCTGACATGTTTCTTATTTACCCCCACCCTTCTTCCCCAGCTTGACCAAGGACATCCCAATCTTTGTGTGCACGGTGGCATACCCTGGCATACCGTGTCCACTGCACGTCTTCGAGCCACGCTATCGGCTAATGATGCGCCGCTGCATGGAGACAGGCACCAAGAAGTTCGGCATGTGCAGCTATGAGCATGGCAAAGGGTCAGTTGACAGAGAAAGCTGATGTTTTTTATGTCTTGCGTCTTATGTGGTTTTTAAATATGGTCCTGTTATGAAGGTCATCGCTGACACTGTAAATTAGTTTTGAGATTAACTTAAGCTGAGCTGTGTTTGGAGAAACTATACAAAACAGTTCTATGACTTTGCTCATTTAACCACCTCTCAGTGTAATTATTAAGACTAATTCCGATTTTTGACCTGTAAGATTAGAACAGTAGTTTCTGTCTGTATTGCTGCATTTCATATGTCTGCATATGCGTGTATGTTGCTGTAGGTTTGCAGACTACGGTTGCATGTTGGAGATCCTGGATCTGGACCTGCTCCCTGATGGACGGTCATACGTTGACACGGTTGGGGGAAGTCGTTTCCGAGTTCTCAAAAGAGGCCAAAGGGATGGATACCACACTGCTGACATTGAGTACTTGGAAGACCACAAGGTTTGTTCAGTATTACATGGCATATAATTTAGGCTCAACTAAAGCAATCGCCTTGTTTTTACTCATGATAGTGTGACTACTGAGGTTAGAATAATACACTAATCAAAATACCCGCTAAACAGAATTCTGTGGTCACAAACAGTCTGCTGATGAAAGGTTGGAGGATAACAAACCCAAATTCTGCATGGCTGAAAATGAACTGTTGGTTTAACAATGTAAGGTACAATGGGAATAATTGAAATGGGTACAATGAAATAATTGAATTTGTAAGTTTGCTGACGTACAAAAAATGAGCAGTCTCTAACATATAGGGTGGTTTCATTTTCATGGAGAGGGACAGAATATCAACCAAAAATCAAGAAGAACCATGCTACATAAAAGTTATAAATTGATTAGCATTTTACTGAGTGAAAGGAGTGACCTGTGCAACGCAGCTGTTGTTTTCGGGGATGTGAATGTGCTCTACCATTCAAACATAGGTGGATTTTTCCATATTCAGAATCCACCTAATGTGGTAGATGTACCTGATAAGTATAACAGCTGGTAAGTAAACTCTGCATATGAAGCAGATTCTTTGGAGGAAGAATTTATGTCAGGATGTCAAAGCAGTGAACAGGGGAACAAAAATGTACTGCATAAAACATGTTTCACGATAATCACGAGTGCATATGTGTTTGTGTGTGTGCTGGGCTAAATTTAGGCGGATGGTGCAGAGCTTGAAATGCTACAGCGTCTCCATGACAGTGTGTATCAGCAGGCGAGGGAGTGGTATCACAGGTTGAACAGCCGCATCCGTGAGCAAATCAGCCGCCAGTACGGAGCCATGCCTGAGAAAGAGGACAACATCCAGGTTTTAACATGCACCTACACAACCCCTTATCCAGACGATATCAGACACCGACCCCTTCTTATTGTCTGTACCAAAGATTCTCAACCTTTTGCAACTTGTGGTAGATGGAGGTGAGGGCTACAAGGGGCAGCTGGTAGCCTAGTGGTTAGGGTTCGCCATGTGAGCAGGAAGTCGCGGGTTTGATTCTCGAAACCCATAGGCACCTCTGAGGTACCCTGAGCAAGGTACCGTCCCCACGCACTGCCTCTGGCTGCCCCCGCTTCACTTGGTGAATGGGTTAAATGCAGAGGTTGAATTTCGTGCTGTTCACACTGTGTGCAGTGGTGTGTTCACGT
>JBBPDB010000017.1:11591067-11606701 GCA_037974465.1 Brachypetersius altus | reverse complement strand
TGCCGATAGCCGATAGTTCCGGGAATCAACTATCGGTGCCGATTAATCGGCAAAACCGATATATCGGTCGACCTCTACTTTAAACCCCCCATCCATATAGTCCATATATGGAAACTAAGCTAAAAAAAACCAGCCTGTTTTCAGATCATAGTGTTTGTGATGTTAACTCCGCTCATTTTTTGAAGTTGCTATAATAATAATAAAAAATCTTTATTTTTATAGCACCTTTCATACAAAGGAATGCAGCCAAAAATGCTTTACAATGAATAAAACAAATCCAGAAATAATAATAATTATAATAATAATAATAAATAATAAATAAAAACAAGCAAATAAATAGACCAGGGCAACAACTAAAAACAGAATGAATGCTAAACATTGAAAGCCAAGGTGAAAAGATGAGTTTTTAAAAGCTTTTTAAATCTCCTAATTACTGTTGGTAATTTGTTCCATACTCTGGGTGCATAATAACTGAAGTCTGCCTCGCCACTATATCTCCTATTCACTCTCAGTACATATAGGACCTTAGAGTGGCCGGATCTGAGAGCCCTCGCTGGAGTGTAGAAAGCTGAAAGATCAGAAGTGTACGAGGGTGCTAAACCATTTAGTGCTTTATAAGTAAGTAAAAGAATTTTAAAATCAATTCTAAAAGACACAGGTAGCCAGTGGAGTTCATATAGAAGTGATGTAATGTGATCTGTTTTCAGATCACATTACAAGACAATATTAAGAGACAATATATTGTTCAATCCTAAATTCACTATGTAAACCCCAAATACTCGAGTACTGTGCACATGACTGATATTTTGGTTGTGTTCCAATTTTCTGCTCAGATTCTTAAGTGTCTCTGGTGAACTGAGACTTTTTTGGTGCAGTGTTTTGGTCCAACACCTGTTTTCGAGCATGGTGTGGTTCTCCACAGATGACGGATCAGGACCCTCCTTTTCTTTCAACTGTCTTGTATTAGTAAGGAGAAGCAAGCGAACACTAGACCCCATGTAGGGACAGCTGTCTGCCCCACACACACACACACACGCACACGCACACACACGCACACACACAAAACCCCCAGTCCTCAACACCCCAGCCCCCACTCTGCCTTGAATGTGACTCCACTGCACACATTCCAGACAGAGAGAGGATTAGAAAGCAAAGGCAAGCCACAGGACCACAGCAGAGCATTTGTGTGTGAATGTGTCTCTGCACCTGAGCGCACACGCGTCGACCAGAGTTGAGCACCACCTGAGAGCATGGGGAGGCCAGCCAGCCAGGCCTCGACCCTTTCACCACAAAAGCCGATCTATACTCATGCTAGCACTATTTTCACGACTGCACTTCTCTGTGTAGGGAGTTTCATTGATGAACAGAAATAGAAGTTTTTACTCAGTAAAATCAGTAAAAAACAATTTTTAAAAAGTCAGTGAATCTGAACCAACTGAACTGCTTTGGCTTAACTGCTGACATTTCCAAATATAAATATTGGTCTTTAAAGCATAATTTTAGAGGAAATGACAAAACATCAGAATAAGAGAAATGATGCGGCATTTATAGAACTTGAATAGTTCAAAGAAAACAAATCTCTTGTTCACTCTGAAGCAAAATGGCAATAATGACCGTTGATCTTCTAGTAGTGTTTTGCCATCCAACTGGTCTCATTGTGAGAGGAGAGAGTCGATTACAGCAGTGTTTTATACTTTTCCTCATTAAATGGGATTCAGGTGATCACTACTCAGTCACTCATAAAGCATAATAAGGTGCTTGTGTAGGAATTTAAAAGACACTGGACTGGAATTGTCATTCATGGAGATGCTGATTTAAAAATAAATTGTTTTTCCAGAGCTGTGTACTAGTTTTACAATACACCTACTTAAAGTTTAATTCAGAGTAGAAAAGTACTTGCAAGGCACTGTGTAACTTTTCTTTACCCTCTAAGGAAACTTATTTTTTCAGTTTATCTGTATTACCACAATCTGCCTGACACATAAACACTAAGAGACAAGTGTAGGTTCAAAAAAGTTTTAGATAAGAACCTGGTAGAGCACTTATTTAATCTCTGGTAGAATCTTGGCCTGATAGCCAACCCTAACCCTAATAAAGTCTATGTTTATTAGTATGAGGGATGTGTTTTCTTGTGGACTGTAAGGCCCAGATCTGGATAAGAGCCTCTGCCCAATTTTTCAAGTCTAAAAGTAGGTTCACAGCTCATTTTGAATAGACGTGACTATAGAATAGAGACTATAGAATAGTCTGTCACCACTGTAAATAAATTGGTAACGTTCAAGTGAAGTCAATGTTTAATTTCTAACAGTTGATGGTGCTTCTGAATGTTCGCACAAAGCTGAAACCGGTCCTATTTTCAGCATGTGTTCAGGAGCCCTGTGATGTTGCCATATGATTCATGTGGTCGTGTACAGTGGAGAAAGATTTTCCTCCGGGCTGTTTTTGACTTTCGTGGCTCCGACTGTTAAGAGGTTGATCAAACAATACAGTGATTCTCTCTCAGGACTCAGGGAACTCCCTCATGACTGGTTGCCATGACACTGGAGGTATAAGTTACATAATTAGCTCGACACGCCCTTTTATCAGTTGACTTAAGTTCCAGAATTCTTGGTCTAAGGATCTCCAGACGCTCCTCAATGTGTAATTATTTTTCTCTCTATCGGCTGATGACTGCAAGTGATGACGAATTGAGGCGATATGTCACATTTTCACTAGGCCACATTATGAAGGCCACATTATGAATTCCTATCTTTATTGCTTATTTTCTAGGCAGCAATGCAGATAAAGATTGAATTTAACTTATCAGTTTAAAATGCAAAGCATTTGAAAGTGTTTAGATAATAAAGTACATGCCCAAATGCATCCAGACAGGCCTTCCATTATGAGTTCAGCTTTTTTAAGGTGCACTGACCTCTAACATAGGTGCTCAGTTGCACACAAGTTATAAAAGCGTCATAGTAAAACATTGACCAGTGGGGTGGTCTGGAGCAACCCTCTAAGGTCACCATGTCCAGTGCTAAGTGTTGCTCAAGTGGGTGTTTAAGCCAACAGCACTGGACTGTGGTGCAATAAACTATGTTCTCTGGAGTGATGTAGGGAGTTCCATCTAGTACCTTTCGATTGAAATTGGAGGGACATTTGTGATCCAAAAGTATCACAAATACTTTATACCTGACTTCACAGTAATAGTCCAACATCTAGCGTTTTTTTTTTCCACAGCATAAACATACTCTAAATCCATGTGAAATTCCATGTGGCAGTTTGAAAGCATAATTATACGGTTTAAATTTTATTCCTCAAGCCCTGTGTACATCCACGTAAACCTTCTGGGAAGACTCATTACTTTACAAAATGACTAAATACAGCCTCAGACATAAGAAGAATGCTGTTTTAGTAGAAGAATGTATGCATTTATTTAAAAAAATACTGCCATTATCCTTTAAGGCAACCACCTCAGAGCATCTGGGCCAGTGAAGAAGGGAGAAACTGAGTAGGTGTGAACAGAGGCCGGCTGTGTCGGGGCATACAGGGTGTCTTTGTGCATGGCGGAGCTGCGTGGGCTTTAGCTGCACTAGCATTTGTATAAAGAAGGAAAAGATTTGAAGTTTGTTTTGGCCTTCGTCTCTGAGGGAAAGTCAGGACGAGAAGGCCAGACCTGTTGGTTTTTCAAGTAGAGGCTGGAACAGAGGTGTGTTTAGGCAAAATATTTCATTTAATGTTTTATATTAAACGGACCAAGTCTGAGACAAACGTGCGCTTTATCATTTAACTCTAGTAACCAATATATGTTGCCTCTGGCTTTTTTTTTAATTTTATTCATTTTTTTTTGTGGTCGTCGGGTTCACAGGCCCATTAGGCCACTAGCACCTTACACACTCTGTCTCCCTCCTGTTACCTCTTCAGTTGTTCTTCTCCCATGTTTGTGCCAACATTAAAGCTCCACAGCACCAAGAGATGTTTTGTTTATTGGGAAATCAAGTTGTTTATATTGCAGAAAAGATCGTATTAAATTGTAGTAAATTATGATTTTATGTGTAGTTCAGAAAATAGAAGTATGTGTGTTGACTAGATCTCTATGGAGTTTGCTTCATTCACATGCAAATGGAAAATATACACTTTTGAAACACATTAAAAATGTGTGAGGACGGAAGGTGAGGCGTGTGCAGAGCAGCTGGTGTAGCCTGAAACAATCATTAAATAGGAAGGGTATCTGTTCAGTAAGACTGATGACTAAAACATTCTTCAGAAACGTATCTGGCATGAATTAAGAACCATTAATGAAAACATATTTCAAATTGACTTGCCACGTCATTAAATCAACTAATTGGATTTAACGATTTAATAACTTTTTCCTTGACTTGTCTGATTGCAGACTTATTAATAATTTTATTTTATTATGTACCTGATACATCCATTCTCACTCTGATGCTCAGAAAGCCATGTCATCATGAAACAGGTTTTCCGCTTGGGTTAGAGAACTCTTCTCTGCAAAGTTATTTTGTTTGTACAATAATATGGGAAGATGAGTCTTCTGTACTAAATTAGTTCTTATTAATTAGATTACATTTATACATTTTATGGTCCCTACCAGTGGATGATCTTTTTCATTCATCCACTTAAGTTGGTGGTTGTTTTTCGTAACACTGTTGTGTTATTTTTCACAAACTTCACCACTAACACAAAAAATCTTCATGTTATCTGAATGGTCCTGATGTAGTATTATTTAATGGGGACATATTATGCAAAACTCACTTTAGTTATAATAGGTCTGTGGGCTACAAAACATCACTCTCACATAAAGAGATTCACCAGCTTTATTCTTTACAGTTTTAGGCCAATTGGACGGTGGGCCCAGTGTGACGTAACACTGGGCCAATTTGCATGGAACCGCCCCTGATCTATCGAGACCCCAACCACTAGACTAGTTGAAGATCCTCCATTTTGTCTGCTAGTTTTACAAGCACGGATAATCCGAGTGCTGTGGCTACAGGCAGAGGCAAGTCGCACATGAAGTGTTGTGTTGCTGTATAGAACAGCATGAATACCTACACTTTCTCCCAGACAGAGAAAACCAAAGGACTGCGTGACGCCATGTCATATTTGATGGCCATGTCCCAGCACCAATCTGTTTCGTTCCGCCTTAAAATGTTCCACCGTAAATACTTAAGGTGGTATTTCGTAAGGTGGAACAAAACCAAAGATGAGCTGTGAATAAGGAGCTAACTTCAGTGTCGTGGAGGATCTGTACTTACTGTTCGTGGTAATTTGGCAGATGAGGGAGATGAAAGTACTTTCAAAGAATGACTTTTGTGTTTCTATCGCAGTTAAGTATGAACTAGCTTGTTAGTTTCGTTAAGCATGGGATGGGTGGGGACGTGGCAAGCAACAGCTTTTTTTGCATGAAAGGGACAGAGATCTGAAATGGGCAGTTTTGAAAGGGACTGAAACTGTCAATAATAAAGCTGGTGAGATCTCCTTATGTGAGTGATTTTGTACAAAGAACGTCATGAACAACATCATGTCTACTACCAGCTTTAAATGTGAGTCTGGGTTTACTAGAATGAGAGACATGTTCTTTGTAGACCACAAAGCACCCATGTATGTCATTTTGGAAAAGAACTTCTGCCAAAAGTCTTAAATATTAATGGCAGACTTAAGAAAGACCAGGACAGTATTACCTGCAAATGTCTCCAGACAAACAGCTCTGGAACGGATGGGTCAATAACAACCTGAGGATTTTTTTTTCTGATAGGGAATAAAAGTTGTTCCATCAACTTTCTGAATCATTCCTCACCCTACAGACTTCAACCAGCAACCACAACTGGCTCTAATTAACTTAATACACAGTTGGATTGGACTATTTTCCCCACATTGAGATATTTGTGTAATAAAAGCAAATGAAAACCATGGACATTGTTCACTAAATTATTTTTTCTAGAAGTAAGTCTAAAAACGATCACATTACTGACCATTATGAGACTCGGCAAAGAAGTTTGTGTTTCAGCTGTGAATGTCGAACCTTGTGCAAGTCTATAATTTCATGAATAACATGAATCACACAAACTCCACAGATGTGACCATGTTCATTATGCTGACATTTGCCAGACGTCATGAATCAGTCGGAATGGAGATTAAGCTGTTACGATAAAACGTTACAACAGAGCTTCTCATCGGGCATCAAGATTACTCTTACTCTTTCTGAGCATTTTGGGACAAACATAGGATTTAGACTAGCAAAGACTAAAAGACTTGCTTAAAAGAAACAAAACCAGATGTCTGCCAATCTTTCCCATCTGCAGAACAGTCACTTATGAATAGATTTCCCAGTTTGTACTTAATTTTGCATGCCTTAATTTGAACTGTCCTGTATACTGCCCTCATCACATTGTTGAGGACACATATGTTATTCTTGCTGATGCCAAGGAGAGTTTAGTGTGATTTTTTTAAATGTATTTATTTTTTTTATTCTATCCTTGGAGCTGTTATAGTTCACAAGACCCTATCATCATCTGGAACATCATCTGCTTTTATCTTTTCTGTGGCCTGTGGCTGACTTGTTTCTCATAATGACTCATAAGGAGTGTGGAACTGGATGGTACAAACCCAGCAGAGAACATCCTCTTTTTAATGACTGACTCAGAGATTGCTGCCACGTGGTCTAAGACCATCCCAAAGAAAACAAGCTAGCACAAGTCAGATTTGTCAGTATATGAACCACTGAGCTTGTTTCAAAATCTAGACTCTTCCTTGGTAGCATAAATTGCATTCTGTAATCATTAGTGTACCTAATTAGTGTTTTAGTGTACCGCACCCACTTTGGATTAAATTAATACATTTACATTTACATTTACGGCATTTAGCTGACGCTCTTATCCAGAGCGACGTACATCAGTACTTAAGAATTCCGCAACTGTTTCTTACCTGAAAACAGCTTAAATCTGAGTCAGCTATTTAACCGAGATACTGCAGTCAGAGCATCTATACAACAACTGTCCAAATAATAACTAGCCAACACCTAACCCAACAATACATAAGCCCTGGAGAGGAACAATGTAAGTCAAAGAAATTTTTTTTTTTTTTTAAATAAGGAATAAGTAACATGAGTTATTCAGTTCGCCTGTCACTGATGTGAACATTATACCTGATCAGTATATACATACATTTTATATGTAAATAAAATTAATGTAAATCAAGAAAGTGTTTTATTGTTTTTCACTTTATTTTGTAAATGTGTTTCCCTGTCTGACTTTTTTGGTGGCTCTGTCCTAACAGAGGCAAGCTAATGTTGTGGCATAAGAGCTATATTGTGGTTCAGAAAAACGTATGGGAGCATCCCAAAGGAGTGGAAAGATTAAATGCTGGTCAGTTGTTTCACTCACAGAAATAGGGATTGAGGCGATGAAAGCGTTGTCCCACTGCCCAGATGAAATTGCATTCAAAAATGTAATCTTTTTTTTTCTTTTTTTCCTTGTCTTTCTTTTCCCTGAGGCTGAAGCGAATAGTTCTGTTGGGGATGGTGCAAGCAGGCCGCAGCTCAGCAGAACCATAGAATTATAATTTTCATCCTTTTTACTGCCACCCAAAGCCGCTTTGTGTTACTTCCAACAAATCAACCTGCAAGTGTCTCCCTGCCTCTGAATGAAGCTAGTTTGTGCATCATGCACTGTTAAACAAAGCATAAATATAATGGAAAGTTTATTAGAAAACAAAGTTTCTACATTTCCTGAAGGATTTTTCCGCAAGCTCACAGATGCTGGTGACTAATATTTTCTGTTTGATACAAAGCACATGACAAGAGAGCTATACTCCTCCCTTCACAAACCAGAGGCTGGAAAGAAACCTTGGATTTATTGTGGTATCAGCTGAAGGCTATAGCTGCCTCTGCAGCACAGATAACTCAACACTGACCAACACTTTGTGTCTATGAGAATGATGGCACACAAAAGGGAGAGAGAGAGATGAGAGAGAGAGAGAAGGAAAGAGCATTTTCTAGCATTTTCTATGAAAAATCCACAGTACTGCCTTTACGTTGGATGTACAGGTATCTGGGCGTGTTCATTCAGAACAGAATTCCAGTGGTCGGCAACCTTTAACACTCAAAGAGCCGTTTGGACACGGTTTCCACAAAAGAGAAAACACCGGGAGCCGCAAATCCTTTTTGACGTCTAAAATGTAGATTGCACTGCATCTATTGTTTTTTACTTTATGCTATGTATAAAAACTGGGCTAGTGTGTTGCTTGTGAAATTTTATTTACTCAAAGAAAAAACAATAAAAAAAAAAAACAATGAAAAATAAAAATTAACACCAAGAACGGCTGACGCTGTCAACTGACGTTATTTCATCAGGCTTAGAATCAGAATCGCGCCTATTGGAGCAGCAAGCATGCTGTGTAAGAGACATATGGGTTTGGTGTAGGCACATGTTCACACGTAATTTTACATGTTGTTGTTTTATACTGTTGTGCTTGAGAGACACCTCTGGCCGGAATCAAATCCGCTCACATATTTGCCGATTCTGATTCTGATTCGGCGACTGGCGCTGTACGGCGGGCTCTGGGTCCAAAGTTCACTGGACACTTGCTGTGTCCACTGGCTGGATGTATGCCAGCAAGCTGCTTGACTAATACCTGAACATACTGCCGTAGCGGTCGTATCTGGAAGCGTCTTGTTCGAAACTGGGCACTGCATCAATTGACGCACGCTGCCGTTATAGGTGTCGCCAATTCGCCGCCATTTTGCCGCAACAAAAGGATGAAAGAGCCGTGGTTTGCTGACCCCTGCTCAGACTCAACTTCTGCTGAACTTACACAAAGCCCTATTTTACTCCTAAACATAATAGTATTTATAACCAGTTGGTAGATTGTTAACAGTTTGAACGTTTGCACAAAAGCTGCAGGGAATAAGAGTGACCCAATTTTCTGGTGACTGTAGTGACTGTAGCAGTGGCAGTGCTATCATCCCTCTGAATTGGTAGAGGGGTGGGGGGTTGGGGGGGTGGGGGTTTTCATTCAAGTTAGCGATCTTCTGCTTGTGTGTTAAATAACCAGAGGCAAATCAAGTAACCAGACTTACTTCTGTGGGTCATGTTTTGTTGTTGATTTGTCATGCATAGAAAATGCTACGGTGTCTGAGAAGTTCAAAACAAATTTACATTACATTACATGTGCCCATCACTACTCCTTACTCTTTCGCTCCGCTAAAAACTTTGAGACACAAATTTCCAAATTTGTTTCTGAATTTGTGAAATTGTTTTGTTTACATCTTGTAAATTTGTTTTCCTCTCCTCAGCCACCGAACAATGCAGCCAATCAGACGATATTTGATTCCACAACTATTCCAGACATAATTGACCGAAACTGCTGAAAGAGAGAGTCAAATGTGTTTATATTAAATCCCACAAGTTACAAATGGTCAGGGGTTGCAGATGAGAATATCAGTGTTGTTTCTGTAAGCTAGTAGCAGACAACACCGCGGAACAATTCTGCTGACAAAAAGCAACATTTTAGGCCGTATAATCTGCTTTACATATGCAATGCAGTTGCAGAGTTTTTAATGCATTTCAGTGAGTTTCCGCCTCAGGCACTTTGCCCACAGAAGTACGCACACTGTCTAATGTAAGCTGCACCATAGCTCTCAGAAGTTCACCTCTGGCTTCTGTGTAGCAGTTTTATCAGTTTGATCGGGGAAAATGGTTGTTTATCAAGATAAAGGTTAGTAACGGAGATTTCCCACCTCTGGGAAAGGTGTTCCCACACCTTTAACAATGAGACACACCATAATCATTCAAATGATCCTGTTTTAAACAATATTCCTGAATTTTGTTTAAAGATTTAAGCAGCACAAAATATTCTTGGTACTGATAAACTGGTGTAACATGATGTTAGATTCATAATTTGATTCATGTGCAAATAATGTACACCGCTGAATTAAGACTAGAAGATAAAACATTGTTGAAATTGGGTCATTATTAAATTAAGAATAAAAAAAAAATTGAGCAATTAGGTAACTTGAGCAAAAATCATGTCTGTGTGAATAAGCTTATAGCACCTGGTGTTCCCAGGTGGTCTCGCATCCAAGTGCTAACCAGGCCCAACCCTGCTTAGCGTTAGATATCAGATGGGATCGGGGGTTCTCGGGGTGGTATGGCTGTAAGTGAGAGCAGGCCTCACAGCAAGCCTGTTTCTAACTGATGCCAGGCTCGCTATAACCAATTAAATGTAAAAACAATAATAAGCCTTGGATATTTATACATAACATATAAATAGCCACTCAGTGATTTTAGGCTTGCATGTCAAAGGACTCACTCACCCATTCCCAAAGCATTGTTTGAGCTACTGGCGACGAGGAAAAGACAGATCAAGCTTCTGTTTGGCTATTTATAATTTCTTTTTACTCTGGTTTCCACCATCTGTGCTCAATTTTGCCAGCATTGGCTTCCTGAATTTTATTTGTTATTTGGACAACCGTGCTGCTGTTAGTGTTATGGCTTGCACAATATCTGCCATTCCCCTCATTGAAATCATTATGAGTGAGCATGTTTGCAAACCAGAGTCTTATAGCAATGGGGCTATAGGCACTGATCTGCTTGGCTATCAAGGAAGTGTCCCGAATCTCAGTACAGACAAATACAACTGTCTTTTACCAGCTATGTGACTGCAGTAGCCATTGCTATACAATGTAAACAGTGCATGGTACTGAGGCCGCAAGCTGAACCCCTCCTCCACCCTACACCTTGCTCCGCCTCTCTCCTCCTCATTATCATTTAAAGCTACAGACACAGAAACGGCGCGTCCTAAGGGAATCTCATTGTGAGACTGGCTCTAATGGAGATTTTCCACTGACTGGTACCATCTTGGTACTCACTTTTTTTTGCTTTGCCATAACTAAAATCCTGGTACCGATACCATTCTTGGTACCACCTTGGCCGAGGTTCCAAGTGTGTTGATCCGATACTAAATGATGACGTGTACATATTGGAGTTTGCTGATTGGTGGTTGCTGTGGTTACACCAGTGTTAGCATAATGTTGCTTCTTTAAGCCTTGTCTGGTAAGTAAATTGTCTCTGTTTTGTGGCAAACAACCACAAACCAAGGATAAGAAATGAAATTCCTCTGATTTCATCCATGCTGACAATTGTAAGGATACCAGGTTGTTTACCTCAACGTAGAGTGCTCCGCTCGTGCTGCTTTGGTCGCTATAGCTACCAGTTGTAGAACCGAACTGAACCAAACCAAGCTGATACCAGTCAGTAGAGAACCCCCTTAAGTGGCTGTAATTCTGCACCAAGGTTGAATTTCAGAAAGAGACTTCAGATAAAGTATTAGGGGACCACTAGGACCTATATTGATAGTGCAGACGAGACTGACACCGCTCCGTCTGGCATGCTATTATTTTCTATATTTTTCTTGAGGCAGAACACCATCTCACTTCGCTAGTAGGCTATGGCAAGGACAAAGTAGACCGCCCACAAATCGACCAGTGGTAAGGCGACCAGGAAGTAGCTGGCCACGAAGGCTGCTTGCATGAGCACTCCAGCAACCGGTTGCGTGAAGAAACCTCACTGCTACAGGCCCGGCACTTTGGCTTTAAGAGAGATCGGCCATTATCAAACATCCACAGATCTACTGATCTGCAAGCTGCCCTTCCAGCGCCTCATGCGAGAGATCGCTTGGGATTTCAAGACCGCTTCCAGAGCTCCACCATCATGGCCCTGCAGGAAGCAGCGAGGCTTACTTGGCTGATCTGTTCGAGGACATGAACTTGTGCACCAAGAAAGTTACCATTATGTCTAAAGGTATACAGCTGGCCCGCTGTATCCACAGAGAGTGCACTTAAACTAACTGCGCGTAAGATCCCCAATGTGGTAAGCCCTCCCTGAACATCTGAGGATAACATCTGAAGATTAGAAACTCTTCTTAATGTAATGAATCTATTCTTTAATTTTTATTTCTGAATAACTTCTGTAAAGTGACCTTGAGAGTTGTGAAGGGCGCTTATAAATAAAAGTATTACAAGTAATACAATTGGACACATGTTCTTTTTTCTCCTACAGAACTGTTCTCCTTTGATCATTCTTCTTCCCCTGCTGTCTTTCAGATAAATGATGAAGGCTGCCTGTTTGTTGAGAGAAAGTTGTTCTGCTTTTCGATCCGAGGTGCTCTTGGGAGAATTATGTACATTGTTGTTTTAGAATGATCTACCTGATTACACAAGAGTGCAACAGTGGTGGTTCATTCAGGACCTGCTGCTCCTCTGAGCCTTCTCTTGTTCGGGGAGATGCTTTTGTGCTTGCATGTTTGTGTAGAAATCTTTGGCTTTATTTACCATCTAATAAGGACCAGGGAGCCAGACCTGTCAATCAAATCACCCAGAGAGGGATGCTAAGATGAAAAACATGTGGTGACATTTCTCTTTTATTATTTTCTTTCTCCTCTATTATTTTTTACAACTCCAGGCCTTAGCTGTGGTCATTTCAGCACAAGCTGCCATCACATCAAAAAGGGCTTCCAGTTCTCTGAATTGAAGACTTGAATTTGAATGTGCTGAAATGACCACGTTGCCTCTAGCAGCAGTACTTCACATAAGGCCAGCTGTTATTCTAAAAACAAAGTCTTGTCTTATATAACAAGCTGATTTGAAATTAATTACGGCGCATGAACAACATTCTTCCACAGTGGTTGGCATGAGCATTGGTTGTGCTGGTTGTACTGAGGGTTCTACTGACTAATGCGGTCAGCTTCTCTCAGATTTAGCTACTCTATGATGGATGATAGAATAATGCACCAGTGCTGCGAGTACGGGCGTTATAAATCAGAGGAGCTCCACATCCTGCTCAGCGCCAGGCCTGCATGCAGCTGTACCTGTGTGTGTGTGTGTGTGTGTGTGTGTGTGTGTGTGTGTGTGTTGGCGTGTGCAGCCTTCGCTGTCACTTTGCACTAATGAGTCAATGGGAGTCTCTATGCTTGACTGATTCTCAGCAGGGGGTTGGTGTAAAGTCCCCCTTCAGTGATGCAGGAAGTAACTCTGTGTTGATTTACATTCAGAGTTCTTGTTGCATTAGTTGTGCATGCAACTGTGATCTCAATCTGACTTAAGCATTCACTTTGGTCTGGTACAGTTGCAATGTCCACGCAGTTTTGGTTAAAACCTTCCTTAAAATACACCTTTCCTGATAAACTAATAATGATTAGTTGGCTATTTGCATCTAATAGAAAGAAATGGAATCTAACAGAAATGGCCATTTTTATTGAGTTCACTGTGAAGAGTTTAATGTAGTTATTCTTTTTCAATAGTATGTTTTTGAATTCAACTAATTCCATTGACATCTATTTCATTAGAACTCATTAGAATTAGAACTTTCATAAGGAACTTGGTAGTTCTGTTGGGTTTTTGGGGCTTTTATTTTGATGTGTTTCTGGGTTTTTGCTTTATGTCACGTGTTCTTGTGTTTCACCTGTTTGTGTTTGCCCACTGATTTCTGTGTGTATTTAAGCCCTGTTTGTCTTGGTTTGCATTATCTGTCCATCACTTTAGAGCACCTCGTTATAGCTGCATGTTTCTTATTTTTTCTGCCTTTTTCTTGTTCTGGAGCGGCCGTTGAGCCTGGTTTATTTTCTGTTTCATTTTGTGGTTAATAAAAGTGAAAATGGATTCCTGGCGTTCTGCCTATCCCTGCACGCTTCCAGGTATCTCTGGGTTGGGGCTTAGCTGCCCCACCCGTGACAGCGAATCTGACCTTTTCTCATAAATAAAGAATAACCATCAAGGAAAAGTTCAAGTAAAATGACAAATGCTGTTGTTTGGACAGGAAAAAAAACGAATGTATGATTCTTCTCAGCTACAAGGTGAAAAACATCCTGAAAACATTTCGACCATTTAATCAAATTACCATTCAGAATCAAAACCCTTGATCACTGTTCAAACTTGGTGTCTGGGGGTATCCTATCAGAGCGAGTTGTGCAGGGAGGGTGAGTGGCCTACGCTATGCATGCGTACACTTGACTAGGCGTTTTTTATGGTGAAGGGTGTCAGAAAGTTTGGCAATTCTCATCGGCTTCTCAGTTTTCATCTCTTTAATAACCCTATGGATGTCAGAACTGTCCAGTGTAAGTAAAAAAGCCAAATATCAAATAGCGTACAGGTTTTCTTTAGGATCTTATGATTATCTCAAAATCTACTCATTTGAGACAAATAAAGACCATTGCAGTGAAAGTGAAGAAAGATTGAAAATCAGGCTGAGATTATGGGAAGCCTCCTTCTCAGAAACTCAATTAAAGAAGTAAGAAAAAGCGATGAAAAGCTTGAATGGATTTTAAACCAAGCTCAGTTATGTCTAGGAGAAATAGACTCAACAACAAACTAAATTTTCCTTTCCTCCAGGACATGATCAAATTTCAAATCAAATCTTGAGCTTAGAATTAGAAATCATGTGAAATCTGATTTAAATGGAGGGATATATTGTATCCAGTACAAAAAAAGGTGTGTTAATAGCAGGGTGTCCAATCAGGAGCCCTCTTTTTAAAATCCCTGCATTCAGTGACTCATAGGGGGAAAAAACAACTGTTTATGTTTGATTATGTTTTGATTAGATCATTTTACATTTTACAAGGCCAGCCATCATTACTGTTGTTTTTTTCAAGACTAGGCTTAATACATGTCCAGCAAACTGAGCCTATGAGTTTTGAGACCTGCTCCCAGAAATGCACAGAAATTAATGAAACACTGTTTTCTTCATTTCATTTTGTTACAGGTTCGTGGGTTTGTTTGTAGCTGCTAGTTGATTGTTCTGTGTGAGTCATAATATCTTAAATCATTTAGGGAATTTCCAAGTAAACTCTTGTCTTCAATTACTTATCTGAATTACAGCTACATTTCCAGAAGAAAAAGAGAAGCGTTAAGAGGGAGGTAGGGAGGTAGGGAGGGGGAGAGAGAGAGAGAGAGAGAGAGAGAGAGAGAGAGAGAGAAACAGGTGGAAAGCGTCTAAATGTCAACAGGCAAACCAATTTTCTCTTAAATGTCTGCAGGCAGCTTTAACAGATGAGGTCAAATTGCTGCTCAACTTGCTTTTCTCCTTAATTACCTACAGGGAGGAGACCTTGGAAAAGTTACAAACGAAAATAAGATATAAAAACTTCAACTGGATATATTCTTCAGGGAATTATGAAATTACACCTCCATTTTCTTTCCTCTGGTCATGCAGAGTCTATTAAAGAAGGCAGAAGACATTGACATTGATAAAAACATGGTGCCAAGGGTCTCTGCAGCACATTAAACAATGATACAGAGACAAACTAATTAGGGTTCACTACTCTGGAAAGTGTGGTATGAAACTTTTCCCACTTGTTGTTTTGTTTACTGAGCTGGTCCAGGCAATGCCAGACACACTGACTGTGCCCCTAAAAAAGACTTAACTGAAAGAAGGCCACATAAGAAATATGTATGTGTGCCAGTAACCCAGATTTTGAATGTGTTATTCTGTAGTCCCTCCCTCCTTCCCGTGCTCTCCCTGAGGATCGCAATCCGGCTGCAGCTCTCTGCTTTGATGTGTGGTTGACTGAGGGCTGATTGTGTTTGAGAGTGTGTATGTGTTTGTGTGTTTGCGTGTGTGTGTGTGTGTGTGTGTGGGTGGGTGGG
>JBBPDB010000017.1:11556448-11579685 GCA_037974465.1 Brachypetersius altus | reverse complement strand
CACACACACACACACACACACACACACACACACACACACACACACACACACACACACACACACACACACACATCCCTTCTTCATAGAAATATGAAGATTGAGCTAAGGTCATTTTCCCATGACCGCTGGGATAGGCTCCCATAAACCTGTAATCCCGGTAGGAATAAGTGGCTCAGATAACGAATGATTGATAGTTAAGTCATAGACACAACTGTTATGTGTCTGCATGTGTGCGTTTTCCTCTTTTCTCTCCTCTGCTTGTTTGGTCTCTGTTCCTTGCTGTTTCAGTATATGGGTGGAGTGGGCTGTCAATCATGACTCACCCATCTGTTACTTTAGATGATTGTGTGCTTGCTCCCTCTCCTCTCAGTATGTTTTTGTTCTCTGTTTAGTAGTGAGTTTAAACCTAAACCCTTAGAATGCGAACGGCATGGATCAATGCAGCAAACGCAACAAATAGCAAATTGTCATCATACTTACATGGGAGTTCTCCTGGTTTGTGTTGATGCTTGAAGTGTCACATGTCATGCTGAGATTTGTTTGGTGATATTATGTCACATAAAGTTATTGCAACTTAAAAATATATAATAAGAACAACCACTGCTGGGGTTTTAGAAATGCCATCACATGCAAATGCCCATAAAGTACAAAAATGTCAATATTTCTTTTATTTTAGATTTTAGAAACAAACAGAACAAAATCACATGTTTGAACACAGAAGAACATTTAAAATAGTTTCCGCCCATAAGTGGGTGGGTCTGGAGGGCGGCCTTTTACTTGAAGTATTTGTCTTACATTTAGCACTCTGAATAAATGCTATCTGTCAAAATCTGGGTGTGTCCGAAATCGCGCCTTAGCGTCAGTGCATTGAGATTTAGTGCGTAGTGCGCACTGTGTACTGTAGTCAGTACTGTAGTCAGTGGTGGCCCAAATGGAACACTAACGTTTTGCACTTAGTCCGGAAATGACGGACTAACATTTGCTCGCGATTCTCCAGCCACCAGAATATCTGCCGGTTTTACCGCAATAAAATCATTTTATTAACGCTACTTACATTTATACGAACCAGCTGCCTCCGCTTGGGCGTATTTCACTGTTTGCCGTCATTATCCAAATCGAAAACACGTTGAAAATCCCTCCTCCTCCGCTACGTGGTGAAATTGGTGCCCGTTTAATGCGCATAGTGTGCATCAATCTGCACTGCGTTTTCTGGCCGATTTCAGTGCAGCATTCTGGTTCTTTCAGTGCATTGAGTTTTAGCTTGGTTTTCAGTGTGAGCGCACTATGCACTAATGTTGGGCACTAAAAGTGCGTAAGCGCGTGATTTAGGACACGCTCTCTCTCTTTTCTATCAGTCACTTTATCCCACCTTCAATTAATCATTTTCATTTGTTACTGTCTCTGCTCACAGCCCTGGACTATTAGCCTCTTTACAGGGACACAGCAGCATGGGAACCAGATAATTAAGCTGTGTCCATGACTTAGCAATGCATGGGGACAAGACTTAAATTGTGGAAATAAATTTGTGAGTCGTGGGAAAGATATAATTAAGATGAGATCATTAAATAATGGCCATGAGTGAAATTGTAGAGGACACAATGTTTATGAAGCTCAGTTCTCAGTATCTAAAAAAATGAATAGGGGGGGAAACAATGCTTGATTCACTGAGGTCTTGTGCATCGATGATTTAGGTATTTGGTTTACTAAAGATATCTTCAAGGAAATCACCAAGCAAAGTATGTATTGAGTCTGAGTGGCTCCAAGTATGTTGTTTGTAGAAATCAACATTATGTACAGTCCGTTAGAGCATGGATGTTTAGTGTGCACTCAGATCGCACTAATCAGTTCGCCTGAAGTCTTGTTTCATGTTTCTTGTGATGCCAGCATGAACATCCCTCCAGCTTAGTCATTTAAAAGTTATATGTGCAAATCTAGCGTACATAAAAGTCATGTCTTTCTGCCTGCCTTCCTCACATCACATCTCTTTGTACTTTCTGAAAGGTCTTTATTGGACTGAAATCATGCTGCAGAGCTCAGTGCACCAGTTCAGCATGTGAGGCATGTATATTTGTTTTTTATTGCTGCTTTGCACATTGTGGAAATCAAACCGCTGCTTTGTCTCCACTTCAGCAATTAGCCTGCCTCCAAATCACAAACCACAAACAATGTGTATAGACTCGGCACAACATGCTCAGGAAACAATACTAGAGGGAAAAACAGTCAGGAATAGATTTTTAAAAAGATGAAAGAATGGTGGATTAACCACAGATGATTACCCATGAGTCTCATTATATTAAAAAAATCGATTTTCATCCAGCTGAAGGAACCATAATATTTTCCCGAATCCAAATCCATTAATGGTGGAATGATATTAATAATCAGTCTGTAGTAGGGGGTTGCATTCATATTTTTATATTTATATTTACAAGTACTTATTGAAGAAATGTATTCATAGCCATTATTAAAAAAACAGTTTTACCAACTGATTTGAAAAGATGCAGGTTCAGGAACCCTTAAGGGAACATTAAAAAGAGCTCAAAGTCCCCCAGATCCCCCAAATCTCAATCCAATTGAGCTTCTGTGGGACAAAATAGTCTGATCCATGGAGAGACCCCCTCATAGTTCGAGTCTGATCATATGTAGACGGAAGTTCTTCAGCGCTATCAGACTCTTCCAGTGTTTTAATTCAGAATTATGTGTTGGTTCTAATAACTAATATGCACAGTTGGTTACAATGACACAATGTAAACGGCATGCTAAATTGTCTGCACATCTCAGAATCTTCATAGCTATTCTGAGGCCAGTGTGGAACAAATGACTGTAGTAGGCCTGATATTACCACACAGCAAAAAGGATTGAGCCTTTAACTGCCATAAATAGGTGCTAAAGTGAATACGAAACTGAAGGCCTTCCAGAATTTAGCTGCTTTACGCAGCTTGTGGCATTTCCACACTGATAAAGTACTTTTGCCAGAAAGGATATTTGGCAGCAAAACTGAATCAAACTAAAAACACAGAGTTGATTTGTGGATTTATTTATCAGCTAATTAACCACTCACTCTCTCAGTCACTCATTTTCTGTAACCACTCAATCCACAATAGGGTCGCAGGTACCCGGGGCGTATCCCAGGGTCAGTGGGCACAAGGCATGGACTCACACTGGGCAGGGTGTGTGCCAGCCCACCACAGGGCTCACACATCATTCAACTAATTCACCAATCTTTACGATGTTAGTTATATGTGCCAGACTGCCTTTGAATTTGGGCAAAAACCTCTTACTACTGAAAAGAAAGGAAAATCCGACTAGCATGTAAAACAATCACCCACAGCTGACCTTTATGGCTTGATTAAATGAATCTTCACACACATTTTTTTATTGCTATGGATATATCTATTTCTGAAAGACTCATTTTTCTACACAATGTCCAAACAAACAGACTTCATGTTGTCACAATACAATTCAGGAGTGCAGAAAGCCAGTCATTAAAACAGCTGTGTGCCTAACTTACCTTGTATATCAGACTTTCTGTCTGATGCAGACTCTCTGTCTGATATATAAACCCATAGTCTTTTGTTGAGCTGTTGCTGATTACTGGTTGGAAATTTGAAGCATACCATATGGAGTGTATTGTCATTTAATAAAATGAAATGGCTAAAACCATCCAGATCAGACTGATATATAGATCATTTTGGGAAAATCTGATTCGCAAAATTAGAAAGATGGCAACACCTGTTGTTTGTTATTCATGGCTTCGTTAAAGATGCAATAAAATCACCAACTGTTTGATTAGTCTGTTTGTTATTTGGGCTTGTCTTCTCAGATCCATCATATTATTATGAGATTAAGGTGGTTTTGGACCCCACATTATGGTGCAAATGAGACATATGCTGCCAGCATGCAATGTACAAAATTGCTGCAAACATGCGATTTATGTACCATGTACATGGAAGAATGCACATGTTTTTCTCCACATACATTTATATTGTAGTTGGAGCTCCTGGACATGCAGCTGCTAATTTGCTGATATGTAGCAGCAACCAATTTGACATTTCTCTTAAAACTGGAGAGAAACTATGGTACTTTTCAAAAATGTGTTCAAAGTGTATAATGTGTATGTAGTCCACATATCACAGAGTTATGTACCAAATAACCCTGAAGATCATTCGCACGTATAAAGCACACAATTACATTCTAGTAGTCCAATAGTTTCCTTTCCACTTGACTGTTGATGTAATATTTGCACAATATTTGCAAAAATTACCCTTTATACTAAATTGCATGGTTTTGCTTCTAGGTTAGAGTTTATTTATAAATGTGTATTCTATGGTTCTTTTTGCACTCTGAACTAACCTGGAGCCACACATTCATGCCTCACTGTATACACAGCTGTGACGACCAAGTTTACATTGACTTTGCCTTTGAAAAACAGTCAACTTCTCTATATCTATGGCATCAAGTTTTCATTTTTACTGTGACTTTAAGACTGAGATATTTAAACAACTCAAACCACATGCTTTTGCAGGTTACCTTCCATAAAGTGTTTAAATGTAAATTTCACAAAGTGTAATAAATGAAATTGTCTTTAACATTGGCAGAGGTCATAGTGGCTGAACAGTTTGCAAAGATGTGTAGAAGAAGTTGTTTTTAGCTAAATAATATTATTTTGCTTCTGTCCAAAAGGTACATGGAACCTCTTAAACCCATACATTTCATGAGTGATACACTTAGTAAGTTATCCTACATGCAGCTTGCATGTACAGTCTTAGAAAACATTCACTTCAGATGCATTGTGAGAGATATTGCAGAATTTGTTGCATTGAAGAACACTTCGTACTGATGTCTATGATGTACTATACATTTGGCCCTTTGTGTCAGCCATTAGAGAGAGTGTTTAAAGTGATACTCTCCTCCATTTTACCATAATCCTTGTGCTAGTAGCGCATGATTTGGAACCCAGGCCGCAGTAAGTAAACCTTATCCACAGGGGTGAGGGAAGTGGAGGATATGAGGGCTGTAACACACCCAAGTTTCAAATCTGTGACTGCTGTTACTGTTAAAAAAAAAAAGCAAATTAAATAAGAGCCCAGAAAAGACCTTGTTTTAGTGAGGAAGTTTCATTACATCAACCTTTGTGAAATGTTTGTTGTCAAATGCTGGTTTTACAGCACTGAGCAGATGCTTTTATCCAAAGTGACTTCTATTTCCTAACTACAGGGAACAGTGGGGCAATTTAGGGTTAAGGGTCTTGCTCAGGACCCCAGTGGTGGTCTGCTGAAGGTAGTATCCTACCCACTGGGCCAGCACCACCACACTAAGCAACATGTTACTAAAAAGTGTTTGTAGCATTGTAAGACATTCTATGCCACATTGAGGCATCATGATGTTTAAAAAGCAGAACAATTTGCCAAACAATTTGAATTTATCTGCCATTTTCTCAAACATTACATCCCCTGTGTCGAATCTCAGTTGGGTGCAGTTGGTTATTGTGGCACAGATCGATGTGTGTATATTGTTGTTTCATGACAGACTTTAGCAAGTTACGTCACATTAAAATTTTAACACGCCTGACATTAACAACACCTTCCTGTGAATTCATTTTGGGAGCTGGATCTGTTTCATTGACATCCTTTGCACATCCACATGCCCCATTACAAGGATAGTCTTATGGCAGCCATATTTTCCTACAAATGAGTTTGTCTGATAAGGAATCGGAAGCTTCTAACAGCTCCATCCATCCAAGCGCGCCTGGCTTATTAGGGAGTCATCAAGCAGATCCATCCAAGCACACCCACGCTCTGGCACACACATCCACAACACTCTGAGAGCTTTCAAAAATAACTCAGATAATTGCTTTGACTCCGTGTCACCAGTATTAAACAGCAAAACAGCAATTATCAGATTGATGAACTTCTGCCATTAAATGAATGTTAATGGCCTGCATTGTTAGGGTGGGAATTCAGGGGTGAATATGGACCACAAACAAGAGGCAGAAATAGGACAAACCTCACTGGACAACCAAAAGGTGGAAATGGGCCAAAGCTCCTGTTCCAGGAGTAAAAGTCAGGACGGAATGGCAATGCATCCTGGCGAGTGTTTTCATAGGGAAAACTGAAAATACAGGGGAACTAGAGTCATGAGGGTCTCGACTAGAACGTTTTGAGTTTACGACGCTCATGTGAGCGAACTCGTTTACTGGCGCACGGTGGAAGATATGCAGAATGCACAGAATATGCAGTAATACAGCGTATGAGTGAGGGAGGACGCTTATCTAAGTGCTAGTGTTGCTTTGTTTGGCAACTTTTTGGCTTTTATCATGGCTTCTGAAATATATTTTACACTCATTTTTTTCTGTTACTACAATACAGTGTACAATTATAGCAAATGTATGTCCTTTTTCGGTGACTTTGTTGTGTTTTTATCTTCTGGATTTTACAACTGTGTTTGGACAGGATATCGACTTCAGATTACATCGCTGTCCTAGGAACAGATCTCCGTTATAATTTGAGGACTCCCTGTATTTGTTTTACACTGTTTCTAAAACATATGCATGAAAGTCCAGCCTACAGTCCATCCAAGCTAAAGAACACCAGCACATAATTAAAGTAGTGGCTCACATTCAGATTTTCGCAAATCATAGTGACATCATTTATTCAGGGCTATTTTATTTTTTGACAATTTGTGTGTTTATGTAACGTTCTGGTCAGTGGCGGGCGTTAGCCACTGCCTTTTTGTTGGGGTTTTTATATTGTGGGGTTTTTCTGTTTATTCTGTCCATGTTCAGGGTTTTTGGGGCTTTGGATGTTATGGTCTGCTTGTGTACGTTTCATGTTCCATGTGGGTTGTTTTAGTTCATGTATCAGTCTTGTTCTCTGTTCCTGTGTTCACCCTGGTTCCCTGTGTTCTCCCTGGTGTTCCCTAGCAGACCCACTAGGGGTCCTCCTTGTTCCTGTCTGTGTCCGAGTGTCCAGCTGTAGCTGTGTGTGTCCTGATTGTAGTCCACCTGCCTCGTGTTTCCCATGTAATCGTCATGTGTATTTAAACCCTGTCTGTGTGTTCAGTCCTTGTCGGTCCTTTGTCTTTTAGAGCCTTGGTTTGCCCCGTTGTTAAAAGGTCAGTTCTTTATTTTGGGCCCTCGCGCCTTTTCTTTTGGTTTATCTAGAATAAACGTATCACATGGAGTTCTGCAGTCCTGCCTATCTTTCCCGTGTTAGCTCTTGGTCCCGTGACAGTTTATTAAAATTTTCAGTAATTTAGCTAATTCTAAAATGTCCACAATAGCCAGTGCTATTGTTAAAACCCAGGCAATGACTGATATAGAGATCACTAGCTCATTACTTATAGGTATTCACTGTATACTAGATATCTAAATATATGAAAACTTAACTAAGTGGTCAGTGGATGTTTTTGACCTTCTAGCTAAGTAGAGATAGCTTATCAAGACTTGTTTGGCGCTTTCAGTAAAAGTTCAATTATCTTTTTATCTTTTATTTTTGCCATGGTGCTGTTTGTTCAGTTTTACAAAATGGTTGTTCCTCTTACTATATAAACCAGTTCCGTTTCAGATATTTTCAAATGATTTGAAATCCTGCATCCTTTCACAAAACCCTAGTGATTTCCACCCCTGACTACAACATACAAGCACAAACACTAAACTCATAGCATGTGCCATATTGTCACTGACTGAATGAAAGCTTGAAAGACCCAAAAAGTAACTTTACTGGAGAAAGAAAAGGGTTCTTCACTTTGAAGACTAATGGAAGTTAGTGGAACAGGATTCCAAAAAAGTTATTTTGGACTGTTTCAATTGATTCCTCATTAGATCATACAACAAAAAATAAACACAAAAAACTGGAGAAATGTTATTTCAACAGTGACAATAAACAAAGCAGATACAAGTGGAAAATGTCATCCAATAGCATGTCTATGTTACAGAAACTAATTAGGGATTAGTTACAGATCACTGAACTCTAAGCTTTGAAACCAGTGAACTTTGGCCAATGGAAGCACTACTGTGGCCAGTGTGATGAGTGATGGTGTGTAAAGGTTTTAGTTCAAACTGCCTGCCCTTTTATGGCTATTATGTGGAACCATTATGTAGTCACTGGGTAACTACTAACCCAGATAATACGAGGAGGCACTTATGCAGACGCTAGATGTCTCTAGACCAGCAATTTCATGAGAAAACATTGAAGTGTTCTTAATTTATAGGGGACTAGTCACAATGTCATTAAAGCCTTTTTCCAGTCCATGAAAAAACAATAAATCATTTTCTGTAACCGCTTAATCCCTACTAGGGTTGCAGGTAACCAGAGCCTATACTGGGGTCTATGGGCACGAGTCAGGGACTCACCCTGGGCAGGGAGCCAGCCCATCACAGGGTGCACACATACCATTCACTCACACACACGATTCACTCACACCTACAGTCAATTTAGAGTCCCCAGTTCACCTGACACGCATGTCTTTGGGCTGTGGGAGAAACCTGAGGCCCCACCACAATCAGAACATGCAAACTCCATACACACAAGGCCAGGACCAGGATTTGAACCCCCAACCCTGGAGGAGTGAGGCAACAATGCTATCCATGTGGCACCATAGGGCCATATGTAAAAAACACACAGAGCAAAATAGATGCTGCATAATTTTACTGATTTTGAACATTTTTAAGCGGTATTCCCCATCACATAATGCTCCCAAGCATTTTTTTCCATCCAATACCATAGGTTTGTGCTACAGGAACTAATTAGGGATCAGTTACAGATCACTGAACTCTAAGCTTTGCAACGAGTCAACTTTGGCCAATGGAAGCACCACTGTGGCCAGTTTAATGAGTGATGGTGTGTAAAAGGTATTAGTTCAAACTGCCTGCCCTTACATGGCTATTATGTGGAACCATTATGGAGTCATTGCATAACTACTGGCTCCCAGATAATATCTGGTAATATGAGGAAGCACTTATGCAGACTGTAAAACAGCATCTAATCGCTGGTTAAAAAACACAGCGCTGAATGTGTTCACGTTCTAGCATGTGTTCACATTCACTAAAAGGGGCTCTGAATGAACGGAAGCTGTCATGGCAAGTTGTCTGCACCTGTCTCATGTTTTGGTAAATTAAGGATTTGCAGCATTTAAAAGACACATTTTTATCCGGAAACGTCTCATTGGCTCGTCTGTCAGCGGAAATGAAGCATTGGAGCGTTTGAAATCTGTCATTCCAGCGCACAGATCCTTTCATTTTATTCAGTATAAAAGCTAATGAGAGCTGAGGGATGCTACTTTGTGGTTAGGCACACAACTGCTGTGTGCACAGATGCTGCCACTATCACACACAATCATCATGGGCCAAACATTACAAGCATTCTGCACTGAAACACACTGTTCTAGGAGGGGTACATTCAGAAATAGACACAATGACTCCCATGGCCCTAAGACTTTATAATGAGATCTAAACAATGCAAACATTTTCAAAGAAATGTCTATGTTACATAAGAAAGTAAGTATTAAGTATCTACAACTGTGTAGAAAATGTTATCACTAAGTTCAGAAAATGACATCAGAAGCTAGAATACATTTAACTGTGGTTGTTGCTGGGTTACTGCAGCTCTGCAGTTGGTTGATAAGATATAGCAAGCCAGTTGCTATGGTAACTGTAGTGGTTGCTGTGGCGTTGCTAGGTGACTACTGTGCTGTTCTAGGTGGTTGCTAGGGTGATGTTAGGTGGCTACTATGGCATTGCAGGTGGTTGCTAACATGTATCGCGCTGGTTGGCTGGTTAGCTGGTTAGCTGGATGGCCTTTGAAAGAAAAAGGTTTGCCATGGCATATAATCATGGCTGAGGTAAAAAAAAATTCTAGTCTTTACATTGAAAAGAAGCAGCAAAAGAGCCTGTTCTAAATTCCTTGTTTTTATGATGTCACAAATTTAAAAAAAGGCAGATGTCTTTACATACATCTGCCTGTTCAGCCATTCCAGGGTTAGCTTATCCATCTGACATGCAATAAGGATTATTTCTGTCTTAACTGCTATTGAATGAGGTACAATTCAGTGCTCATTTATATGACAATAAACAAAAGAGCCTGTTAAATATGAAAATAAGTAAGAAAAAATAAGTATAATATGGCTGCATTAACAAGCAAATGCTGAAAGAGGAAAAAACATATATCCTGCTATTGTCACACTTCCCTCTTTTCTCCATCTGTAATATCTTTCTCTTGGTAAGTCTTGAATTGACCTTTATGAGCCATGGTTTTGAGAGCCTGAGTTTTGAGAGCTAAGAGTTCATTTTTAATTCATCCTTTTGAGAGCTGAACTGCGAGCAGGTTTAGCGTACGAGCCACACCGCATCAGAGAACAGTGACCAAAGAGACTGTAACTCATCACACGCCCTGTCATTTCCTTTTTGCACACTGACGTCCATTTTAAAACAGCTTCATTAATTTTAGATCACGTCTCCCTGGCCATGGTCATGCGAGGATCCTTTATGATGTTAGCGCATAGGCACCGCGGCATCACTGGATCGTTTTAACTGTCCGCATGTGGCTCATACTTCCAGAGCTATTTATAAAAGTGACATTTCCAGTAAAGGCAGTGTTTCTGCAGCTGTAACAGGGCTGGCCTGCACTCTCTGATGTATTTACAAGGTTAGATGATCAATAGGTTCCAGACAGCTCTCTAGACAGCTCTGACAATTCAGCCTACACAGCCTGGAACCCCTTTGAACCTACTTTTCTCTTAACATCTGAACCAGCCGTGACCAAAGATCAAATTCGTTTATGATTACAGTGAGTAGTAGGAACAACTTTGGAACAGTCCATTGGTTGTGTATGTGTCAATCAGAATGGGTTGATTGACAACAGAACTTTTCATTTTGTTTAGAACTTTACATTTTGATCTGAATCTTCAAGATGTATTGACTAGAAAACCTTCACCCCCTGCAATATACAGACCCAGTAAAAAGCAAGTATGCAATACTGTATGTCAGTATATAGTCTATATACAAAAGCCAAGGCTGCAAGTGTGCTAGCAGAGACCTTGGTAAAACTGGTATACAAAAGTTTCTTTCAGTGCTCACTCATGCACATTTGAGACAACATGAGCCGCAAGAACTGATGGCTTAATGACTTAGAGTTAGGTTTAAAAACATACATTTAAAAAAATCTCGAAGGATGCAGAACTTCATATGGCTACCTGTAAAAACACACGGGGCAAAATACATGCTGCATAATTTTACAGATTTAACACCTACAATGTTTGATTTCTACATCTCCTATCATAGGCACTGTTTCTGCTTAGTGGGGTGCATCAGCACTGCACAGCTTGGTCAACTACCACAGGTTTAGCATTACATCTGTTTTTTACAGCTGCATTGTGAGAAAGAAAGTGGAATGTCTTAGTGGATATTTTGTTTGTGACACTTTTTTATCTATCCAATCTTTCTTCACAACTGAGTTATAGTTGTCTTCCTCATCACATAGAGCTGCCAAGTTAGATGGGTGAAGGCTAGCATGTGTTTCTCAGCACATCACAACTAAAAGACAGCAAAAAAAATGATTGCGTTCTATTAACTAACAGATGCTTGCTGTTGGGTGTTGACAAGGACCATCTACAGTTGACTGGGGCATCACCAAGAATCAAGCCTTCAATCTCATGATGACTGAGTGAACACTTAGCCACCAAATGTTCACACAATGATAAAGGTAGCTAACATTTTCAAATTGTCATGAAAATGTTGTATGCAAGCTGAACTAATCACATTCAAATATTGGAAAACACATTTACTAGAATAAATGCTTCATTTCTAAGAGTGGGCAGCTTAGTTGTGTTTGTATGATGGTTTCTATAGTGAGAGAAAGCCTGGTTAGAAAGGATAGATGCTCAGTAGTTGCTGTATAACACTGTTGAATGAGAAATAACCACTGATACAGGTTGGCACTTTGCACCTTGACAGGGCACAAATGAAATGTAATGCCATGTCCACATAGGAATTATTAGCAATGCACTGTTTGAAACAGATCATAACTTAAAACATCTTGAAATATTTGGGTTTTTGGATTAATATATTATATAAATATAAAAACAGTGTTTTCAAATGTTCATTATCTAAATTAACATATTTCACATTAGGTAAAAGGGAAGAATAATTTTTATAATTCTTTGTAATCTGTCATTACTTCAAGGCTCTAAGGCTGTGTATGTGTGAGATGTGTTTTTCTGTGGAGTGGTCAGGCAGGTTTTTAATGAGAGAGGATCACTGACCGAGTAAGCTTCTGCACAGCTGATCGTCATTTAATGATGTAAGAGTCTCATTCTTCCTTCCTTCCTTTCCCCCCTTTGGCCCCCTTTTCCTCTAGACATGTGCGGTTTCACTCCGTCGCTCTCTTTATGGAGTGAAACTACAGATTTACCTAAAGGCCTGCTTTCTCTGCAAACGCTTTGGACTAATATTTCCCCCAGGTTTCATATTTTCTCTCGTGATAGATAATTAAACTCGATCAAGTCCTAATATGTGGATCAGGCCTGAATAATTCATGAGGCTTAATTCTGAGAGGAAATGGGCTCAGTTTCTAAAGGTATATTGTGACATGATAATCCATTGCTTTAATGAGTCACGGGACCAGGTTTGAGAAATATCTGAATAAAATACATCAAATATGCAAAGCCAGAAGTCTATTATTAGATCAGAGGTAACATATTAATTTAGAGTGCTGTCCAGTTGCTGGTTGTAATTTTGTGAGTCAGATTAATTGGATACACAGCATTATCAAGTGCTTGCAACTCAAAATTCTCATGATCATTTTATCGACCTTTCTCTCACATACATTAATAAAACATCATCATGACAAACATGGGCGCAAGAAGCATTTTTTTTTTAACGTGGGGAGGGGCCCAGTGCTCTTTGCCGTGACTGTTGTTCAGGAGGGGAAAATTGGGGGAGTGGTGCCAAATATAACAAAACATCATAATCTGTCTTTTAACCTCATAGCACTTTTTATGACGAGTGGAATGCTTTTGTCATTTACAAATACATAAAATGTTCTAATATTTAAAGTATATTGAAATTCTTTCCATATCTACTGAATTGTAGTTCTTAATGTTTTCTATGCGCAGTATACTAATGGTTCCATCAGGTGTGTATTAATGATGCATGACTGTAGAACACCAATCTTACATAAATAGGCTTGTATTTAAAGAGAGTTAATTATGTCATATCTTGGCCTGAGGGAAAAAAACAATACGGTGGAATTTTCGGGGCCATCTACAGTAATGTTGTATACTTAGTGGTGAAGAGTAAAAGTGGTAACAGACCATAAATGTCTCTTTAGCATGACTATAAACTTCCCTAGGGAGGCCCAGATAGTGGACTTGCAAGATCTTTACCTCAGGAACTTCTCACATAGCAAGATCAATGACATGAACTGTCAAACAGTATGGTTTCCTTCAAGGGACCTAATTCTACATTAAATCCATGAACTTTCCATTTCCACCCACGTTTCTGCAACATATCATTCCATGACTCTACAGCTCTCGCATTCTGATGTCAGAAGAAGTTTGATGAGCTGCAGGCACATGAACACCTAAACCTTTACAAACTACACTGCAGATGTAACTCAGAGTTTGTTAAAAGATAGGTTTGTTGCTTCATTATTTTTCATTAAAACGGTAGCTTCTTATTATTTTAATCATGTACGGCACGATTTTGCCGATAGCTTTAATTCTGAGAAGCTTACCATTCCTCTGCGGTTTCTTACTGGGATTAAATCCACCCCAGCACGGCCATCATTTAAGCCAAAATGCCAATCAAACTCCTTTTCAAAAAGAAGCACATTGTACAGACGCTTAAAATAAAAAGACTTTTTTTTAAATCAGCTTTCTTGTCTACATTGGTGAGGGAAGCAGGACATTACGCTGCTTCATACTGGCTTGCACTCATTGTAACTTTATGTAACATTATGAAATATAGATTCAAGCTTCGATTTGCCCGGTATTGATTTCATTCACCTCTGTACAGCTACTGTGATATGCTTTGTGTAATGCCAGCCAGAAGCGATTAGAGAGTCCAGCGCCGTCTATGGACAGAGAGTCGCGGGTCAGGGGCTTTCGTTTCCGACAGTTCTGACAGACATGCTCCCCAAAGGCTGAATTTACACTCCAGCTTAAGCAAGCCTCCCGTGTGTTGTTTCTCAAGAGGTTGTAATGAGAAGCAATCTAATTTAGCCAACACCAGCAGTCTGTTTCTTGGTATCTGGAGATCTAGTGCAGACAAATGGGCCTACAAATGCTCAGGAAGTACTGCTGCAAATGTGAACCCAATAGGGCCATGAATCAATGCATGTTAGGATAAAATACACAAAAAAATGCATTATACTGTGAGTTTTCATGTTTTTTGAAGGAGATTTGGGCCAATTTCTCCTCTGGACAATATGTAAGCCCAGCAATTAGCTGCAAAGTAGTGCTACATTAAATCAATTTGTGGTGCACGAAGTGAAGGGATACGAAAAATGAACATGTACGTATGTGTTTACCTGTGAACATATCTGTCTTTCGACACTTTGTGTGTTATATATGTAAAGCATCTCAGTTGATAACCATGTTCTTTATAGTTGATAAAACTGTTCTTTAAAAAAGATCCTTTAGGGGTTAATTAGTAAAATGGTTCTGTATGTAGAAATATTTGAATGTGTTAATGCTGATGAAAAAGCTGTTACATACGTTTTTTTTAAGACTATTCAAATGGTAGCATGAAATTGACCATTTTTTGCTTTTTATGGAGCCCTTTTTGAGCAATGTTTCTGTACACCCTTTGCAAAAAGGGGTTTTGACTGAATGTTCTTTTTAGTGATAAATAAACTATATACGATCCTTTTAAAAGTGTTTATTTAAACATTCAGATGGTTCTTTGAGTTGTCATGGTTCTATATGTAAGTGTAACTTTTACCAAAACCCCTTGATGGGCCCATTATTTATAAGGATGTCCCGTTGGATCTACAATTACTAGACAAAACCTGAAGAACCCCTTTGTCTAAAATGCCCTTGGTAGAAGCCTGAAGCCTCTTTCATACCTGTGTTGAAATCCAGAATTTATAGACATTACCTAAAGAGAAGCTGTAACTCAAATGACTAAATCATTCTGACCGGACATTAAACAAACCTCACCCTTCAAGCCCCGTAGTACACGTAATGTCTGATTGCACACATGTGGGAGGTGAGTAGGTAATTTTCTAGAGTGGTCAAGTGTGTGTGTTGATGGTATTATCATGGTACTGGTGCAAAACTAGAAGAAAACAATCATCCGAATGAAGAAGATGAAAATGCCTAGCTGAAGAGAACAAAATTCAAAAACTTCTAAGTAAAGGCTGAACCCAAAACCATCAGATAAATTCAAGGACCCATAAGAGACTCTGTAATAATGAGTAAATTACAAACCCACTATGTGATGGACGACCTACCTCACCCCCACACTAAACCACATAAAATATTTGTCACACACACAGTTCACAAAGACAACTCCAGATAGTGTCTGAACCTGAATTGTCAGGAGTTCATGAGATAAAAAGGTTTTTGTTACACGAATCAATAGTCCCTTTTTCCCACAAGAATCATGGTAGCGGTTCCAGCCTATAGAAAAAGAATGATAAACTAGTAGATGAGGCTTAGCATTATCCATCAGCCATAGCAGCCCAAGTGGAGCTCAGTCTTAAAGTAGGACATGTTTAAGGGCAGAGGGATCAGTGGTGTTTTGGAGGAGAGAGAGCCAAACGAAGCTGCGGGCTTAAACCTGTGCTAAGCTTCTCTGAGGCAGGAGAGCACAGCGGAGTCAATAAAGAACTTTACTGTAGAGTGATCCTCTTTTTCCATCTCACTCTCTCTCTCGCTCGCTCTCCCTCTCATTGGAGCTGTACCAGAACAGTAAGTGTGAAACAGTCCTTTTGGAGCTTGGAGGCACTAAAGAGGATTATGCCAGTCAATCAATTTGAGCTTTAGAAGCCCCTCATAAATAATTATCACACAAACCAGCACATACACAGATTCTGTTGACATTATAGACCACACAAAGAAAAGATGCACACAGATCATGTTGTTACACATCATATTTGTACAATACTGGCTAACCTGATATATATTATATGCAATTTAAGCTAGAGTTTATTCTATATGTTCATTTTTGCAGTATGCCATTTAATATAAATTATATTTAATATAAAAACTATATAATAAGAATATAGCTAAGCTTAAGAAAGCACTTAGAAAGCATTTAGAATTAAAGCATTCTGCTGTCAGAACAAAACTTAGTATCTGTGTGGGTTTTTTTATTGTTATAAACTGTTTTTAACACTGTGGCCCAACGTTTTTACATTATCTTACACAGAATGTTTTTTCTTTTGGACATATGGTCACAGCCATTTATTTAAAGGGGCCATCTTCTATATTTTCAATTAAATTTGCTCCAGGGATATCTACTTACAACATTTGCCTCATTTTATTTTACAAAAATATCTGCCCAGTGGCGCAAAAATGGGGTATGCAGTATATGCAGTACATATGGGCGCACCGCCGGGGGGGGCAAAGCAAGGGAGGGACAGAAAAAATATCATTGGCATTTACGTTTTAAAACTGTTCTTGTGCTTTTAAATCATGACTATGTTCTAAATATGCTGTTTAGAGAAACGTATTTAAGAAACGTAGTGCCTGGCCACTGGCAGTTGATGTTATGACCAGCGATGCTGCCGCGACGGGGGTGGGTGTGTTGCATACCCCCCAAAAAGTGTGTAGTTGCGCCCCTGGGCCTGCCGACCTGTCTGGGGTGTTTCTCTGCATCTCATCCAATGACTGCTGGAATAGACTCCAGCAACCCCCACAACCCTGGTTAAAGATAAGCAGTTCCGATAATGGATGGATGGAATAAGTAGAACCATTGTGCAACTGATATACGAACATGACCTCAGTTCTGATGGGCCGCCTTGTACTGTGAATAGTTTGAAAGTGTTGAAATGCACAGAACAAACTGTTATATTCAGACTGAAACACTCATCCATCAAAAACAATGGCTTCAGCTCAAGCCTAAACAATGTTTAGACATTTTCCCCACATCTTCTGTACCTTCTGCTGCAGTAACGACAGTCTTTATCACCTTAACACAGCAGGAAGAGACAGGTTCAAATGCTGTCGGCTGAATTGGGCAGTCATGAGACGAGAGAGTTATGGGTGTAACTGGTGTGTGGTAGTTGGAAATGGAGCCAGTGCTGCGGGCTCTCATGCTCCTGCCCTAAATCATAAAGTAGCTGGTTTTCCTAAAAATACTTCCCAAGTTCATGTGAGAGGCACTGATGGACACGCAGGTTCCTCCGTCACTGACACCGCCGGGTCAGCCAGCCTATTACTGCCTGCCACACTACAGCACACACTCAAATGATGAGGAGAACTATTTTAGGGGGAGAAGAACATGTGCACACATGCGCACGCGCACACACACACACACACACACTTCTCACTAAACTTGATCGATAAAGTCTTTCAACATAGACCCACATTTTTCAGCCTGTGATGGAACCGCATTAACCTCCATTTCATCACATTACTTTTTCTTTAACCTTCCCTCCATCCCCTCCACCTCGTCTCCTTCCTTCTCCCTCTTTTCTCTCTCTGTCTGCCAATCACTGCTCTTTTTCTTTGTCCTTCTCATTTGAAAGTCTCGCCTCCTTGATTTATATCCTTTTATTCTCTTGTCATGGCTGTCCAGTCTTCATGTTTTTGTATTTTTTAACAGTTTGAAAAATTCTAAAAGGTTTTTGTGATGGCTCCATATTTCCTAAAGTCCACTCATAACAATGGTGGTTTTAACTCTTAAGTTTCTTCAGAGAAGGCAGAATAAATAAACTGTGGCCACACATTTCCATTGTCTGTGTTTAAAATTGCATTAAAGAGGAAAAAATGGCTATTTCATGAAAATATCTATATCTAAGGATGCGGTGATCATGCAGAGCAAAAAGCTGAATACATTTTCTGTTGTGTTCATGTAACAAGTTACTTTTAGTTTTCTAAAATTTTCAAAGTGAAAATAACATCCTCTTCTGAAAGCAGGCTTGATTTTTTCTGCAAATTCAGTGCACAATTGAGGAATAGAGGAATAAACAAATAGACAAATGTAGTGTTTGTCTATTTGTAGTGGAAGTACAAATTTTAAATTTAGCTAATTTTGTGTTATCAAGTATGTTCTCTGTAGAGGATGTCTATTTATTTTCACTAAATATCAACAAAAAATCAAAATATGTAATTTGACTGTTTTTTTATTTGCAGGGGTGTGAATAAGACTATACAGTAGAAACAGTAATACATTTCACTTTCTACCCATAAGCTTTTATTGTTGGTTAAATACGTGTCAGAGTGGGGGCTGATAGGCCCACACTCTGATTTGCCTCTTTGTTCACAGGGACGAGACAGACATCTTGGTGCTCAGGGTTTATTAACTCAAAAACAGAACAGATACAGGGTCCAAGCATAAGGGTGAGACGATGGAGACATGAGGAGTACACAAAGCACACAGACTATATACACAAGACATAACGAGGGAAACAGGACACAGCTGAGACACAAGGGAACACGTGACCAAAACTAGTTTCAAAATAAAAGCCAAACAAAATCAAATCAGGGGAAAACAGAAAAACAGTGGTCCTAAACGGCTACCAGCCGTAACAATCCGCTTTAGTTTATATGAGTTTTGTTATAAATGTGTACATACACTTGCTCAGAAACTCACATGGTGCATCCAACCATAAGGACAGCATCATGATGCTTTTCCATTGTAGTGACACACCTTGGTCATTCGTTTTTATTGGAGTGATTGTTTGCCCCCCTGTGCGGAACAGTGCAAAGCTCATTCAGGGGCAAACATTTTTAATGGCCTCCAGTCACTGCAGAAGATCAACAAATGCACTGTTTTTCAGGCTTATTTGGATAATAGGACTTTACCTGGATTATATTAGTCTGTTAGTCATGAATGCTGATGTGGTCAAGTCTATCTGCTGCGAAACAGTGAGCTATTTTTCATGATGGTGTGAACACTGTATAATGACATAAATAAGATGAAAACGTGATTTTTGACCTAAAACCAGGTCTTTTTGTCAGCTTCCCAATGCAATAATGGTGGTAGTCCTATTTCGGAAATCAGAGTGTGCTTTTTACAAGACCACTTGAATAATCATAACTGCAGAAGTCCAGTTATAGATGTGCCTGTAAACACTCATTGTGCTGTAATACAGCTAATGTTCAAACTTCTACTGGAACTGTATCATCTCCCTTAGCGCAGGGCTTCATGGCATTTATGCAACAAAAATAAAATGATGACACATCAGTCACATTTGAATGGATCTAGCATGACAGCTGGGTCAGCTTAGACTTTTGGTAAGAAGGTTATTTATGCGCTGTGGCTCATGCAGACTAATGGAAATATTATTACACTCATTAAATGGGAGTTAAGTGTAAAAATGTTACATTTACCTCAGTTAAATATTGCCTCCCTGCGAAGGCTGAAAAACACACTCTCCCACGCACAGCTTAAGTGTGAAGAGCAGCAGGCTTACTGCGTGTGTATTTGAGGGCTGCTGCCACTACTGTTTACACAAAACACGTTCGGGTTTTTCTGAAGCGCGACTCGGAGAACAGATGGGGAGACTTTAAAACAGCATCTGTGAACAACACCTAAATTACACCCTCTTCCCTGATTATGCAAGGGTCAGTACGTTGGTTAGAAATGTCAAAGAGTGCCTTTCTGTCTTTGAGAGTCAGAAGGGAGTGAATAGAGGTCTGTTTAAGCTGGAGCACTGCTGTATTACACAGACTGCAGTTCCGTTCATGCTTAACACACCTGCTTCATCTCATTAAGAACCTGATAATTGGCTCATGAGATGTGGAAGCCAAAAACCTCCAGTAAACCGCCGCGTATGGCACGGAACATGGAGTATAGCTTTTTTGGGTAGGGACAGGTTTAAGACACCCTCATTTAAAGCATTTTTCATGTTGGCCATTCACTGAAGCCATCAGGATGACACATTGCATTTAATTGGCTCCTCGAAACCTGAGTTAATTTGTCACCACTTGCAAATTTAGGAGGCGATTTTAATGAGCTGAATGGAACAAAGCCAGGGTCTCAAAGTGTGTTGCCAACAGTGTAATGTAAGATTGAGTTAATTGTTTCCTCCACATCACCCGTTCCAATTATTTAGTCTGCCTGCAGTAACGGCACTCCTTATTACTTTACTATGAACAGGCAGGCCAAACTGCTGTAGGTAAAACGGGTGGTCATATGCAAATGCACTCCTTTGACATGATTGACATCACAACTGTGAGGTTTTTGCAGCTTATTCTCACAGTGGGACACTGGATAGAACTTTTTGAAATCAGGATAGAATTAAAACAGCCATGACCGTGACACAGTAGATATAAACAGAACTGGGCGGTCAAGACATGTTTGGCATGTTGGACATCAGAAGTCAATAGTCCCCCAGATCTTCCTCTGTAAATACATCTCTAAAATTTCTCTCAAACCTCAAACTACTTGTCTGTGCTTTTTAGGATGCGTATGAATAACTGAGCTATGAAAATGAACTAAAATTAAGGGGAGCTCAATTCTGTCAACATCATTTTTAGACAGCATCTTAGATGGGGTGGGGGCAGTAGTGGAACACGGCTTGGAAACATGCGTCAGTAAACCCTTCTAAAAGTTACAAGTGAGTTGTCACAAGCTTCCTAATGTTTCCAGGTCAAGTGGGGCAGTTTGTGTGTTATGTGTAATTTTCATAGACTAAATAAACACACTTTAATTGGATGGATCCAAAATACTTCTATCATGGGCATTCTATCATGCACATCATGAGTAGTGTTGGGCACCCGGTGCCTGGGGGCCCAACAGCCAGCCTAATAATAAAATTAGGATACAGCTTACATACTAACAATAATTTAGCAGAATAGAGCTAGATTTTTCACAGCGACAGGCAAGTGAAATGTCTTTATATTGTGGTGAAAACAGGTCAGGTCACAGCTTGGGTGCCCCCTGGTGCGTGGGACTCTACGGCTGGGGTTTAGCATGTGGTCCAAACTAAAAACAGGCTTGGCAGGACATTCGTTTCGGCTCTGAGCTCACACACAATGATTCTCTGGGTTGCCTATGCTGCTATAGTGCATCAGCAGAGAATCAGATTAAAGATTCAGTGGGCAGCCTTTTAATGTCAGACAGAGGTCATTTGACTGGTGTGGAGAGACAGAATGAGAAATCTGAGGAAATCCAGTGCAACAAATACTCCAAAGATATAATTATGGAATAAGACCAGATTTGTAGCGATTTCTGGATTAAGGGTAGAAAATCGGACTGATTTTAAAGAAATGTGGGACAACCTTTTATCAGTTTCTGTCGGTAATGCTGGAACGTGCACAGGTCCACACACTGACACAGTGAGATCAATTTTCAGATATGCAAGCTTAAAATATTATCTCAGCAGTCTAGTAAGAAGTCTATTTAAACTCTTAAGTGCTTCCCATGCTGTATCTTTCTTGGTTTTTTTCGTCCTCTTTTTGTGTGTCTGTTTTACAGGCTGTGTTTTCTTTCTTTGTTTGAATTCAGTTTGATCTGGGTTTTGTTCCAACCAATCAGTACGACGCACGATGCAGGATGGAATCTGCAAGATAAGGATGCAGTATAACAAGAGGAAATAAGTCTGAAGCAGTGAATTTTTCTCCCATCACCATCTCCTCAGTGCTTAAACGAGATGACAACAATCAGGTGCCAAGTATCATATCAGTAGAAAATACTAGACTGGATATTAGAGAGGAAACTGATTCAATCTTGGAAAAAATCTTACCTAAAACAGCACACAGTCACAGTGTGTTTGCTGCGTGGGTCTTCCCGTGGCATAGTGAGCAGTGTGGGCATCATCGTCATGGACTAATAAAGTTGGTATTATTGTTATCTTAAATTAAATGTGTAATTGTGTCATTTGTAATGCATGCATCACTGAACACTAATTGGATAAACAGTTTAATTAAGTGTTTTGCAGGATTTCTAAAACTGATTAGTCTGTCAGGTATTATTCCATAAATCAAAGAATGTTTCAGGCTGTAAAAAACTGCAGAGGATAGTGAGTGCACCTCTAACTCTTCTAAAAAGACTTTCACCAAACTCACGGCTTTAACAGAGCCAGAAACTTTGTGCAGGACTGTTTTCTCACTTTATATGAACTTTTCTTTCTTCAACCATCTGGCAAATGGTCTCCAAGCTTTGTGAAGCAGTTTCATACTGCAGGCTACCAGAACTCTGAATCCAAATAAATCCCTGGGTAACAAAATACATTCCAGGAATGAACTTACTTCATACTGTGAATACATTCCCTGGACCTTCAATAGCACCTGCTCTTTCCTGTACCTCTATTTACTGCCTTTTCACCCTTAGTCCTGTTACTCAACTTGATAAGTTTACACCTACTCACTGTAATTCTGCTAACTGTCTCCTGTGCAATAATGCATATTCCTGTGCAGTGATATTTGTTCCTGTTTATGTTGAAGCTAAAACTTGAATAAAAACATAATTCTAAAACATAAATCCAAAAATCAAATGCAGTCGGAGAAATGCAGCTTTTCTACTGTCACGGGAGGGGCTGCGAAGCCCGGTCCCGGAGCTACCTCGGAGCAAACAGGCAGGGAGCCAAGGATCCATTGCAGAACGTGAATTTATTCAAAGAAATAACTCCAAACAGAAAAATAAACAGGCACTGTTGGCGTAATACCAGAAAAGCTAGGACCAAGACAGGAACGGGGAAAATGAGGTGCTCTACAGACGCTCTCAAAGACTCACAGATGATGGACAGATAACAAAACACTCACAGCCACAGACTTAAATACAGGGCTAAATCAATGGAGATAAACACAAACCAGGTGGGTTACGTGATAACAGAACAGAAACAGCTGAAACAGAAAGCACGTAGTACATGAACAGCTAATGTTCAGACTGATGTCAAAATAAGAGACCTTACACGTGAGGAACAGACCAGAAAACAACAGACACATGACACAGGGAGAGCAGAACAGGAAAAACAACCAAGACATGAACAGAAAAACCAAGAAACATTAACAAAAGAGCAGTGGCCCTAACCGGCCACTGACCAGACCGTGACATCTACTTTATTAAAGAATAAAGCAGCCTCACGGGTCCAGGAGAGTGTTGATCAGACTCCTCTGGCTTTTACAGATTT
>JBBPDB010000017.1:11529601-11544288 GCA_037974465.1 Brachypetersius altus | reverse complement strand
GGTTCATGTCATTAACACGTATGGAGGACCTGCACAGAGAAGTTCAACCTCTCGTCCTGCCTCCCAGAGGAAATTTTAACTGCTCACAACTAGCTGTCTTTACTTTGTCTGATCTGAATCCGTCTTCTTAATTGGAGATTATTGAAGTCTGACTTGTTTCTCCTAAACCCCCCTTTATGAGAAATAAGGAGAAAAAATCAACTTAACACAGAAGTTCTTCGGCTTCTCAGTTTCTTCTCATAAGGGCAGCTGGTGGCTTGCCCTGAGATTGGAAGGTTGTGGGTTTGAGTCTCTGGACAACTAATGTCATCACTGAAGTAGCCTTGATACCATCCGCACACACTGCTCCCAGAAGCCCCTCGTTGGTAGCAGCCCCCTGCTTTACTTGGTGAATGAGTTAAATGCAGAGAAAGAATTTCAGACTGTGTGCTGAGCTGTGGACTTTGATTGTCTAGACTTGAATTTGATCACTGAGACAAATTTCAGATGTTGTTCAGACTCATTTTTAAGAAATGGATCTTCTGGTTGATGATCTGAGCCGAATAAAGATCAGAGCAGTGAGAGAAATTTCATGTTAAGATCTTAAATTAGGGTCGGGCTGAGATTTGAGGAAGTTTATTCTCAGATGCTGAATTGAAGATGTGGGAGAAAATGGCCAGTATGAGTCTCATACTGATGTTAAACTGAGTTCAGTTCTGTTTGGGAGAAACGGGCTGGACAGTGCTGGTGCTGATACTGGTTAATTTCACTTCAAGTAGGATTTTACTAATGTACACCCCCAGGGCAGCAAAAGGCCCACGTGTTTTATATGTACATTATATTCAGCCATCAGTGTTTCGCTACAGCAGGGAAGAAGGAGATCCAGAATGGACATGGATGGTGATGACAACAGACAAATCCTTTTTCTCTGCTGTAGTGACACATTCTGGATCTCCCGAGTCCCTCAGTCTCATCCATCCATCCCTTCCTCCAGAATTTTATTTCATTAATTCCGGGCTCTCCCCCGTCCAGCCAGGCGGAACACATTCAGCTTGACCCGCGCCTGAACTCCGCGCCATGTGACTCAAACCAGAGCTTCTAGAAGCTTCTACATGTTCATTTCACAGCCTCTGTCATCCACAGTCAACCAAGACATGTTTCGTGTCTGGCTTTTTTCCTTTACCAGGCAAGTATCCACTCATTAGCATGTTGCTAAAGGCACCCTTAAATCATCCCAGCCTCATAAACCAAATTATATAATAATATCTTAATATATTTCAGCACATAATGCAATGTTCCCAGCTACATTGTACTGTTTAGCCAAATATACCCATAGTCCCCACCATTAACCCCAGTACACCCAGTGCATCTGGCTATATTGCCCAATAAGGCTGTATAGCAAAACGTAATTAGACACATTGAGTTATATGATTATAATTATGTACTGGGTGTATGGGGCAATATAGCAAGATGCACTGGACACATTAGGGTTTATGATACATTTCCATTTGTTCTTCTTAAAGCTCTGTACTTTTACTACTGTAAACTAAATGAAATAATTACTATATTTATTCTGATTATACCGAAGAAAATGACAGCACATACCAAAGAAAACGTGCATGAATTACAGTACAGTCTATACAGGCATAACATTGGTATTTTACATTCTAGCACTGCGGGAGACAGCAGTTCAGTGTAAACAGTACCGTATGGATACAGGATTACCGTTACATTTTCTTTGAAGAGTAATGCATTAAGCTGAGTTTAAAATGAGAAGTGTTTTGGGGCATATTTAGGGTTTACACGATCAAATTAGGCATTTTTAAGCTTTTTAGTGAAGTGAAGTAGTGAGTGACAATCTGGTCATACGTGAACACACCACAGCACACAATACTTCTTCTGCATTTAACTCATTCACCAAGTGAAGCAGGGGGCAGCTACGAACACAGCACCCGGGGAGCAGTGCGTGGGGACGGTACCTTGCTCAGGGTACCTCAGAGGTGCCTAGCCGTCTTGGGAATCAAACCTGGACTTTCTGATCACAGGGCGAATGCCCTAACCACTAGGCCACTAGCTACCCCAAGACCACTGCCCAAGAAAATTCAACTGTATTCTGCCCTTTGAAATATCATCACCAGCTAATTATACATTGCAAGTAATGTAATAATAATACAACTGATAACAAATATGTACAAATAATACGAAGTATGATGAAATACATACATTTCTCATGTTCTCATAGCTGTGTTACACCAGTTCCAGTAGAAACAGTAATACATTATACAGAGGCTCAAAGTTTCCCTTTTTTTTAAAAAAAACTCATGAAATCGTGAGAAGAGGGAAGAGAGACATTTTGGACAGAAAGATCCATTCAGATCAAACAAGAGTGATGTCTGCATGTACTGTTCATTCAGCATCACACAAAGGGCACTTATTGCTACTCTTTGATTGTATAGAAGTGTGCGTATGTGTGTGTTGGGGGTGTGTTTAAGCCTTAACCCCCACCCAGACGAGTCCTGTGAACCAAAAAGGAACAATGCTGCTCCTGGGGTGAAGTGAGTGAGTGGGAGTGAGCGAGCGTGTGTATGTGTGTGTGTGTGTTTGAGAAAGTGTGTGAGAGAGAGTAAGAGAGAGAGAGGGAGATAGAAAGAGAGTAAGTCCATGTGTATTGTCCAAGTGTACAGTGTTTTGTTCAAAAGGTTTAGTCACACACAATGGAGCTGTTGTCATGCTGACCTTGGGCTCCCTCCCTGTTCATTTATTCTGTCCATCACTCTCTTCTGCCTTCGTTTTCTCCTCCTTTCTGCTTTTAGTTCCTCTCTTTTTCTCTCTCTGCCTCTCTGAGGTGAGCAGGTTTTTGTGTTGAAGTGTCTTTGATTTATAAGCTTTAGTTGAAACTCGATCAGCCTGAACAGATCATCAAAGAGCACAGCATGGCTTCCGTATGACCTCAATCCAGAACAGGAGTGTGTGTGTGTGTTGGCAGTGGGGATGAGTATGAAAGTTCATTAAACGTGTGCACACAAACACACACACACACACACAATTCACATTCTGTTTAAATTCTATTTCTATGGAGGCACTCTTCGTCCCAGCAGAGACTCACTAACACACACACACACACACACACAGGCACACCCAGAGAATTCACATTCTATTAAAATTCTGTTTCTGCGGAGACAACCGCCTTCCTAGCACATATAAAATTCCTAGGGTGGCGCCACATTATTTGTTTAAGATATACAGGATATTATAATGACTGAGATTAATAATCAGAAGATAAATATAATGACACCTCAACAGTATTTATGACTGATTCCATTGTGGCTGATGTGTGTTTGTGTGTGTGTGTTCAGGTCATTGCTGATCTGGAAGAAGAGAAACGTCGCCATGCCCAAGATACGGCGGAGGGTGATGATGTCACATACATGCTGGAGAAAGAGAGGGAAAGACTACTGCAGCAGGTAACCGAGCAACAGCACCACAACACAAACTAACACACACCTGTACGTCACGCAGCCATCACACTGTAAACAGGATCGTTACACCTGAGTGCAGCATGTCCATAACATTCCTGTTCCTCTGTCAGGCGTCTGTCTTTCACAGGGCTGTGGCAGTTAAAGAGGTAATGCTGGACCTGGAGGGAGTCATTAGCATCCGTGTATGTTCATTTCAATGGGATTTGCTCAGAGGTGCAGGATCCATGGAAGTTCTGGACCATTGGCTTCATGTGGACCTTCTCCAGAGTTTAAACCAGAGTCATACATTTTCACTTGACTGACAAGTTAACAACTCTGATTGACTAAACAGCACCAAAATCAGCTTTGTTGCTCCACATTCGTGCATAAACACAACAAGGAATAAACAGAGAGCTGTTTGGTTTCTTAAGTGGCCTGAAAGCAAAAGATCAAAGGGTGAGGAATGGGCAGGGACTCGGAAGCTTGGCTGGGAAACCTCATCATGGTTTCTGCTACTGCGATACTGCTGTATATCGTCAGTCACTAACCAGCTGCACATAACATTACACTGAGAGTAGTTTTGTGCAATGCAGTGTGTGAATAAAAATTTTGGTATTTACAGCTGATAGTATGATTCTAATTTCTTGCTTCAGACACAGGGCTGTAAGGATATATAAGATAAACTTTGCACCCACCCACGGATTAAAAAGAAATTACGTTTCAAAACCAGTCAGTTACATTTGTGCTTCTGCTTCCTTGCAGTAAACAGCGATAGTTACTTGATACTAATCAAATGCAGTAATCAAATGCACTGTGTAACATTATTGTGGTATAAACTAGCTTACAACTCTGCTTCTACTTTTATCCCGGACTCTAACCGAAACAAGTAAAGTGATTTAGTGATTACTGTGGACTTTCAAAATGTAAATAAATCTAAATAAAATTGTAACAAATCAAAACAAGTACCCCTTAATAATGCTTGTATTGTTATCATGATTATTTTTTATTATTAACAATCCTGAAAGCCCTATGAGAAAAATTATGTTTTGAATGGGAGTCTGTCCAGAGACATGCTTTTTGACTACTAGAGCTGGCTGAGTACACTTAACTAGCTAAACTCACGCCCCCTGGTGGCAGAGGGACAGCAGTTGTCATGGATTCCTTATCTAGATGTTGTCCCATTTTCACCCACGCTCTGTCCTGAAACACAGCTACTGATTTATGGCTTTAACTTTTTTTCTTTATATCTGTACAGACAGTATATGTCACTTTCTAATGGTTTCTTGTTTGAGTTCATCTATTTGATTGCAGATTTGCCTGTATACACTTCACCTGCTGAAGATTTGCCTTGTGTTAGACTACCAGAGAGATGTTCTTCACCCTGTGCTCTCTAAATCCCTCGCCCCTAGCTCCACTCTGCAGTAAGCACGTCTGTGATCAGGATACACCGCTTTAGGCCTCTGTCTGAGACTGGGGCTAAATGCGGCCTAGTCTTTTAAAGAGTAGCATTGTGTAACACAATGGGGCATCTGGACTATGTGTGTGTGTGTCTGGCGGGGGTCCTGCGTCTGTCGCTCTGGAATTGTTCTATAGGAAGCCTGCAGAGGAAAAGGGCCCATTGTTTTGTGGGCTGCTGCTGCTGTGTGACTTGTGTATCTGTGTGTGTGTGTGTGTGTGTGAGGTATGAGTAAATGAAAGGGTGATAAGGTCAGAGGACAGAACATGCCGTATTACGTAAGAACTTGTTCCTGCCTTCCTGCCCATCCCAGACGTGAGCCTTAACATACAGCTCATTATAGCCTTTACATCCACCAAAACACACACACACACACACACACACACACATCACAGCACACACACACACATCTTGCCCCATTATACCCATCACGACACACAAATATGCATAATGTCACAGTACATTCATTGTATTGTACCCAGGAAATGCTCTACAGCAGCGGATCCCAGTCCTGGTTCTGGAGTCCTGCTACACTGCATATTTTAGTGGCTTCCCAGAAATGAACAGGCCCCGTATGAGTGTAAATCGGGGAACTCCAGAAGCAGGACTATAAAGCACAAATCTCTAAACATAAGAAAACCCCTTTCATTTCCACCAGTAACACTGAATAAGCCGCTGCTGTATAAACACAGTTCTAAGACGGGGTATTCACTTCCGATCCTGGAGGGCTGGCAGCCAGAGAGGTTTGGTGATTTCCCTGCTCAAACACACCTTCTACACCTGGCACAAAACCTCTGAGCTGAATCAGGGGTGTTTGAGCAGAGATATGACCAGCCTGTTCTTAGCTAAAACCCTGCTGTAGCTGGGCTGGACACCCTACTGTAAGGAGGCTCATATACAATCATATGCAAAATGTTTGAAAGCACATGTTTTCCTTTTCTAAGTGATCATTAGTACCTTCTACATGTCTGCTCATTAAAATGCACATTAATGTCTATATGCAGAATTGAACAAATTGGGAAAAATTGTAAGCTTTTGAATGTTTTTATGTGAGTTTGTGTGTTAAACTCAATGCATTCCCTGTAGAGTGTATGTTTACATTGATTTGATGTGTATGTTTACATTTTACCAGGGGTGGTCAATATTTGCATATGATTTTATATGATATTTTTTTCTGTGATCATTGCTTTAAACACTGTTGGTTTCAGAACAGTCACTCTACAATAGTCCAATACTAAAATACATACTTTGAGAAAGAGAGACACACACACCCTTTACCCATACAATACTCACATCATTGTTTACCATCACAAAGAGCAACATACTGGTCCAGCGCTTGTGTTCCTCAGTCAGTATGAGAAGAATGATTTTAGAGTGTTATCATTAGTTAGAATCCACTACAATTTGTATTATTAACTGGCCTAAAATAAATGTGCAATCTGGAAATGTGTGCTGTGTTCTGAATAAAAATAATGAAATCAGATCAAATCATGCTGATAGTTGTGATGTTCTGAATGAGCTTCTAAAGAATTCAGTTGAGTCAGACATTTACATTCCTTGCACACAGTGGAGGGGGCATATAATCTGCTCAGTGTTTTCAGACTGTCTTACACATTCCTCTGATCTCGTTCTCTGTCTGTGCAGCTGGAGTTTGAGCGAGCGCGGGCTGAGCGTCTGGAGCGCGAGCGACAGGCAGCGTCTGGTCAGGCCCAGGAAGACCTGGCCCAGCAGCAGCAGCTCTCATCTGCCCTGGCTAAAGAATGCCAGCGTGCCAGTGCTCGTGCCCAGGAGGAGAGCCAGCGTGTGGCCCAGCTGTGCGAGCAGCTGGAGGAGCAGCGCAGCACCGTTCAGGTCCTGCGGGGGGAGCTGGAAGCGGAGCAGTCCCGCGGCCAACAGACAGAGGCCCGGGCTGAGCGGCAGCTGGCCGAGTTTGACACAGAGCGCGAGCAGCTGAAACTGAGGCTGCGCAAAGAGGAGAAACGAAGCAAGGAGCTTCAGGACCTGATTGAGAGTCTGAGGAAGGAGCTGGAGGAGATAAAAGAGAGGGAGAAGGAATGTAGAGCAAAAGAAGAGCAGAAGAAGGTGAATGAAGCTCCTGCCAAAGCCCCTTTGGCTGCTGTGGCCTGCCAGACGGAAACAGATGGAAAAGTGGCCACAGCTGAATCGGCCCAGCGGCCGAGGTTCAACGGCTACCTGCTGCGTAAAGAGAGCGACACCTCAGTGGAAGAGAAAAGTACAGAAAACGGAGGGATGGAGAATGGAGGAGGGACAGTGAGCTCTCCTGTCCATCTGCAACAGTCTCTTTCCCCCAGTGGGACAGCCTGCTCGTCTCTCTCCTCCTCACCCTGCTCTTCGCCCGTGCTGGCCAAGCGGCTGGCCTCCCTGGGCTCCTGCAGCCCCACCTACCCTTCGTCCTACCAGGCCAGCGTCAACCAGCGATTCCAGGCTGCCCGCCACAAGTTCCAGCAGCAGGCCGAGCAGGAGCAGCAGCAGCCTCATTCGCCCCGCGACCTTTCTCCCACCACCACACCCCCACCTCCGCCAGAGCACTCCACAGCCAAACAGATCGCCCGCAACACTGTCACCCAGGTAAAGGCATTTCCGAATACTAAAAAAAACACACACAGAATGGTTCTCGAGGATTTGTTCCCTGTGGATAAGCACATTTGGACATTTGGTAAGAAAACTTTGCTTCAGTTTCGAACAAGAAATTATGAAGCACACATTGGCCACAAAAAGAATCAATTGTCACTCACATCTTTTCTGTAAATGCAACCGCAGACAGAGATCAGAGTAAGTCATACTGTATCCTAAATCACACTGAGGAGGGTTCATAGCTGTTTTGGTAATATATTTTATTTTTATTTATTGTAATGTAAGCCACATTATCCTCATTGCTCCAGTGTTTTGTTAATGAAGCAACCCTTTTGCTTAATGCTATTTCCTTAATACTATTCCTCCAAAAAACAGTGCATCTAGATAGTGACTGGAAATGTACGTTTCTAGTAGTGACAAAAGGGTGGAAGTGAGGTTAAAAAGGTGTGATGCTTCACTGCCCAGAACATTCCTAATGTGAAGTCAGTAAGCAGGCTGGGATTGGTCCATTCCAGTTTATGCTTTATTCATGTAATAAATTAAATCACCGAGGACCAGATGAGCACAAACCATTGGTAGATGTGATGTGATTTTTTTGACCGATTACTCCCCTCTGGTTTATATTCAATTAAACACAAATACTGGTCCAAGTGGCTGTGTCTAAATGCTCCTACCCCTTCATCCCCAGGTGCTGTCACGATTCACCAGCCAGCAGGCAGCAGGCAAACTACCCCCTCCCAACAGTTCTCCTTTTGGCACAGACTACCGGACCTTGGCGTCTTCTTCTTCTCCCACGGGGAAAGGGCCAGGCCCGCTATCACCTGGTATCCGCTCACCCATCATCCCCAGGAGTCACCCACCCCCCACACCCCCGAAGAAGGCCGGTGTGAACCCGTCTCCGGGATCACCGGTGCATTCCGTCCGCGCCAGCCACTTCCCGGAGCTCTCCGGCAGCTGTGGCCTCACAAGCAACCAAGAGGGCACTAAAGAGCTGGACCTGGTGGTGTCCTCCTCCAGCTAACCAACCACAACAAGCCCAAATTAAATCTGCTTATTGTTATTGGGCTTCTCTCTCTCCAGCCTGGTCCATAACCACTCTCACACAGATGAGACTATAAAGCACTGAATGGGTGATTCATTGTTGAAGCTGCCATTCCATTAACTCGGCGAACCTAAGCATGTAAAATCATTTACAGGGTTGTAGGCAGTTAGTGGATGTTTAGAAGCCCAAGTCCACCACTGTCCTGCTCTATGAAACTGTCCACTTCTAAGATGACATTTATTTAGATTTTCTTTATGTATTATATATAATCATTTTATTTTCCCTTTTTTTAATTGAAGATTTTATTTATCCTTATATATTATCATGTTGCCAGCATGGTTAAAAAGATTAGTTTAAAAAATGGTTTAAAAATCAACAGCAATAACTGACGATTTATTCTCAGGTAACTGATCGACCAGTTGAAACCTTCAGCACACGCATCAGGACCAAACCAGTCATATATAACAAGATGGCAGATCATGAAGAGTGCGTAACCATGAGTTTGTGGCAGTTACACTAGAACAAATTGCACTTTGATCCATTGAACCGTTCTCATTCATTCACTCATGTTCACGTGATTTAATCACTTTAAATTGTAAAAAGACAATTTAAATGCTGTAGACACAGTTCATTTTGAAAAAAGCGGTTACGTCATGCCTGAGCAATCATATGTTCTGTGAAACCGTCCGGCAGTCTTATTCTGAGACCAGAAAAAAAAAAGACTTGAAGGGCTTTTTAAATTTAGGACTAGACTTAATCTAAGTCCTGGAAGCTATTTCAGTCTAAAAAGTCTGCCCAGACTACACAAAGCAGCTTCTGCTGATTTGAAAGGGAAATGAATTTGTAGAGATGAGCACATCGCCCTCTAGTGTCAGCAAGGTGAACACCTTTCTCACACAGTGAATCCTTTTAGGGGATCGGAGTACACTATATGTCCAAAAGTATCTTGATAACCCTTCTAATGAGTGAATCCCTTTAGGTGCATCCATTGCTTATGGAATCTTCATAGAAAATCAGTGCCAATACATTGCCACCACTGAGGCTCCCCGAACTGTCCACACACACTGCTCCCCAGGCGCTGTGTTCCTGGTTTTTCCACTACTTCACTATTTTCATTTAAGTATAATAAATTGAATTCGAAAATATTTCTCATTTGGAAATTGTTGTAAAAATTATTTCTCTGCATATTTTTACTCAAAAAGACAAGATTGTTTTAAACAAGGAAAATCATCTGGTAAAATATGATTTAAAACCTTTGTGCTTTAAAATATCTAGAAATAAACTGAACAATCCTATATCCTTCGGCAGCCTCATAATGAGAAAATAAATTAAATATACTGACTAGATTTAGGTGCTCACTTGGCCAGATATCACTTCCAAGGTAGTTGAAAAAGGAGCATGTCATTAACGATCTTGTGGCCGACTGCAGTCAGATTCTCACGGCAATGTTTCATCTAAAGCCTTCCCAGAGGGGCAGAGTGAAAGTGACCATTTGTCATACGTGAACACACCACAGCACAGTGTGAACAGCACGAAATTCTTCCTCTGCATTTAACCCATTCACCAAGTGAAGCAAGGGGCAGCCAGGAACACAGTGCCCAGGGAGCAGTGCATGGGGACAGTACCTTGCTCAGGGTACCTCAGAGATACCTAGTTCGATTCCCTAGTATTGGGAATCGAACCCGGACTTTCTGGTCGCAGGGCGAATGCCCTAACCACTAGGCTACCGCCTACTTATATGCTAAATATACTGTTGGATATTGGACACACCCTTTTAAAAGCTTCAGAACTGAACACAGTGCCAGAAACACAGGGGCAGATCTGTTGGCATGCTGAATGAATATTTTATTCATAACCAGTTTATCAAAAATAAAATACAAAACAATTTCAAATGAAAAAAAAAAACAACACTGTACAAAGCATTGATATGATACAAATGAAAAATAACACAAATAATTACAGTAATGTACAATGGAGTCTCTCCCGTTTAACATTCTTTTTCTTTTTTGAGGCTGTACAGTGATGCTTCGATTCTTGTGACCTTTAAAAACAAATCGATCAGGAACTTTATTAATATAAGCAAAACTATCGTCAGCAGATATTACTACAAATTAGACTTTTATAGAATTAGACATGGTCACTTGTCCGTAACCGAGGACTAGTTCCTTCGGAACATTCATTTAGCTCACATCTCCGTTCTCCTCGGGTTCAGTGGGGGGGAGACAACATGAGGTCAGATGAAATGGACAAATCGTGATGTGGTGCGAGCTGAAGCTGTAATATACAGGTTTCTAATGCATTAAGATTTTCTAAAAAGATTGAAACTTCATTATACTAAGAAATGCAGACTGACTGACCGTCAGAGGAGCAATAAGGGGCCGGCCTTACAGCCAGCAGGAAAACAGCAAATAGAGCGGTCTCACTTACAGAAATGTAAAGCACTACAGTCTTTTCTACTACAGCAAGTAAAGGGTTTCATTATTCCTACGTCCTCATATGAGTAGATGGGGTCTGAGGGATGAATTACTGATCATAAATGTAAAATACTTTTCCACCTTTTCACTTAAAATACAATTTTATAAACCTAGAAATGAATTACGTTCATGTCTTTGCAAAACAAAAAACAAAAAAAAAACCAAAGCACTTTCAACCTTGTACATTTATTTTAAAAAAGACAATAAAATGACATAGAAGGTCTCTACGGAGTACATGTGCATGACTTGATTTGAGGCTGAACACAGGATTGACCCTTCTGATCTTATCAATGTGCTCTGAACTTCCTAACATAACGGAATACTACATGGAGATGTTAAATAATGGCTCTGTAAAGCAATTTTAAAGTGTCTATCGTCCTCTAATTGTGCACTTTGTAAAGGATACTCATCTAGACCACCACGAAAATCTCACTGACTAGATCAAAATAGTAATTCAGTGGTAGTGGTGTTAGTGTGTAATCTCCTCTGGCCCCAGACTGGGTTTTGGCTAGAGCTGGTCCCTTTAAAATTACACTGTCCAGTCACACCCGACCCCCGAGGGGAGACACGCACACTTATTAAGGCGACTGGTCGGAGTCTTGATGCAGGGGGGGTTTAGCTGCTCCAGTGACAGGAAAAAAAAACTCAGTCCAGCTACACAAGATACTTTTCCATCAGCTTTTCTGCACTCTCTGTAGTTATTAAAGGTATTCTTGCTTTGAGATTCCACATGTACAAGTGCATCCAATAAATATATATCTCATTTAAAACAAGCATAACATAAATACTTGGAGGGATATGCATTTAAGCACCTCAGTTACAAACAAACTAAAATACTGCATCTTTCAGTGTGTAATCTGTACACAAAAATCCACTTAACATACTGGGAAAAAATAAAACATACAATATAAATGTTTTAACTTTTGCACTGGACATTTTATGGTTTTACGTTCCAGCCAATATGTTAAATTCTGCTGGTAAACAGCAATTGTACACTAAAATGTGCAGAAGTGGGTTAACCTATATTTAGAACGGGTTAACTCAAAAAGTGTCATTTGACCAGGTGCACTCAAACATTTGCATACGACTATAAGTTGATCCTCTTTCAAAAAGTGCTCATTTAAAATGAGTGTGGGAGGAAAACTGGGGCAAAGAGGTTGAGCGGTATCATACGCCATTAAATAAACCATAAATATAAAACTTAAACTGTAATGAGCTTATTTACAAGATGCCTCAAGCTTATGGGGGCTGCATAAGTGTTTGTAGTGGAAACTGGAACACATGCAGAGAGTACTTTGTGAAGCAGAAGTTAACAGTATATTACAGTATCGCACAGGCAGAGAAACACAGTACATTTCAGAGAGGTCAGTGCCTGAAAAAAATGAACAGTGTGCATTTCTAGCGATAGAACTCCTTTAAAGAGGCAGCTCAGTAAATAAATGTCTGTTTTTCCTCAGATCATAAACATAGCTGATAAGCCAAGACATGTTTGGTGCACTGGGAATATGAGGCTGATATATATGTCATAAAAGCTTATAACCTACCAAGTGCCCCATGCACGCCTAAGTAGGAGCGCACCTAAGGGGTCCTACATTCCCAGAGCCCTATATTCCCTCAGCTCATTATATGACACATTAGTAAAAGGACATTGTTAGAGCCCTTGAAGTTACCAAAGGTCATCTTTCAACATACACTCACCCATAGCTAAGCCTCAGTGAGCTAATTAGCTGGCAAAGCAAGCTTTGTAATATAAACTATGTTAGCACAAATGCAAACTTTCATTATGTTTTGCAAGGCTGAGAACACCATAATATAAAACAATAAAGTCAAGTACAAGCATGTAATCCTTATCATTAAACAGATTCTCATTCTTGTTCACAGCCACAATGTGTTTGAATATAGGAATCTATTTGGAAGCAGCATGTCCATAAACATAATTTCTGATATTATTTACATGCATTAGTTTACAGATATTATGTATATAACACATCAGAATATGCATGTTTGTGAATGCACGGCTGTTAGACTTATTTTCATGTTGAGGAAACACGACAGAAAAAACATGGAGCTGAAATATGGGGCCGCGGGAACACGGGTCGTGTAGAACCATGTAATGAGGAAAATAGGGCTCTGAGGATATAGGCTTTCCCCCAAATTACAAAGAAGGAACACAGGTCTAGATACTAGATTTGTTATTGAGTAAATACACAGGCTTGGGAACTCAGGACCCTTGGATTTGCCCTTGGACTTGCATCAATCTACTTTAAACCATTAAGCAATCTCAAACTCAACTTGTTTACAGGTGATTCTTCTAATATTTAATTCTGAATTAGTGCAGAAACCTTCTTTCATTGAGTCCAGGGAACTCTTATGCTCTTGTTTTTTTAGTTTTGAATGGGCCAATGACAAAAATAAAAGACTAGATAGCACTTGTTTTTGTTTGAAATTTTGATCAAAGCATTCAAGCAGTAAACCCCTGCATTCTTTTCCTCTCTGCCCTCGACATGAATAAGAGATGAATGTTCAATTCCTACGGTGTTGTGTGAAATAAGAGATAAAACATTCTCTTTGAAATTTGGTGCGAGTGTACAGATGGTGCTTTGTGCGCCCAGAGAGTGGACACACCTTTGGTCACGCACACAGAAGGAACTCCGGGCAAACAGCTTTCTGACATGTGGCGGATCAGTCGAGTATCAATGCTCATTAAAGTATTGCATGCAGAATGGTGTATGCGCATGCGTGCATGTTTTCTATTTGTACCATTAACATGTGTAGTGCAGTGTAATATGAGGGGGAATAAAAGAGAATAATGAAATTCACTCCATTGAGACCTGATTGTGAAAGCGTAAACCTTGCTTATCCACAAGCCACAGTAACTCCTCCTTAGGCACATACCAAAGTGCATCATACACTTGTAATGATTGTTTCACTGACTGCTACTTCTTGGAAAAGGAATCACAAGGCTGGTCCTCACACTAATACTCTGTACACACTTCTGCTAACTACACACCGCCTCTACTAAACTAAGGTCTAGGAAGAGCACAGACAGAAAATGAAATAGAAAAGATGGCATCAATGGATGGCATCAACAAATGATAAAGTGTTCCAGCGATCTGTCAGTGTACCTGCCACTGCACTGATTAGAGGAGTGCAATATGCGTTCAAGCTCAAATAAATATTTCAATAAATACTATATTACAGGTTTTACAGAGCCCGATGCAAATACACAAACCCATGCACCTCATGAAGACACAGACTTCTGTATCAGTGCTCTAGCTACTTGAAATGTCTGGAAGTCAAAACAAACAAAAAAAAAAAATCCCTAAAACTACAACAGCTCACCTGAAAACACAATGTTTAAACTGGCCATTTCAATACAAACCTATAGCATTAACAGCAGTTCAAAAAAGTCAATATCTTGAGGAAAAAGAATGCTGCCAATAGAATAAAGGGGAAGAAGTTCTCTTAGTGTCTAATGCAGTGGTTTCCAATCCTGTCCATTTTGGTGTTGTGCTCTAGCACACCTAATCAAACTAATGATTTCATTAACAAGCCCTTCCTATGCTGCAGTAGATGTGTTTGAGTAGGGAAAACACTAAAACATGGAGGGAAATGGTACTCCACTGAGAACCACTGGTCTAACCTATACGGGAATACAGGAAGTGATGGCAAAACTAATAAGC
>JBBPDB010000017.1:11486958-11500035 GCA_037974465.1 Brachypetersius altus | reverse complement strand
GTGTGTGAAAATGAAAAAAAAATCAAATGCTCCACAAAGACAGAATGTGTGTGTGTGTGTGTGTGTGTGTGTGTGTGATCAGATCCTGTGAGATGAACGTACACTGGGAGAGGAAGAGAAAGGGAAAAAGAGAGAGAGAGAGAGAGAGAGAGAGAGAGAGAGAGAGAGAGAGAGAGAGAGAGTATAGCAAACCTATCTTCACACGTGAAATGATGATACCATTCCTAACGTGGTGCAGGTGTGTATGTATGTGTGTGGTACTGTGTATGTAGGTGTGCATGTGTGTGCGTGTGTGTGTGTGTGTGTGTGTGTGTGCGTGCGTGTGTGTGCGTATGTGTGTATTTGAGAGAGAGAGAGTGCAACAGGCAACAGGAGAGCTTTGAAGTCTAGGCCAACTTGGACTTGCACCCAACCCAGACTAGCCAACACACTGTTTCAGTTCAAACACAAAACACACACGCACTCACACTCCTGCACACACACACACACACGCACACACACACACAAACACACACCTGTATCAGTTTACACATATATTGTTTCTTTTTTTGTGTGTAAGAGGGTACATTTTGAAAAAGTAAAACTGTTCCCCATTCCTCTCCATCCCTCACCTTTATTGTGTCAAACAACAACAAACAAACAGAAGCCCTTTAACATGCTGCTCTCCTCTTCTGTAAACACAGAATATTATCAACATAGTACAGGCCGGCATGCATCTTTCATTTCATTTCAAGATCCCATATCTTGAGTATTTGTTGGAGCACTTTCATATGGGCTCATACAGTCCTCGTATGAAAACTAAGCTGGAAAAACCGTTGGCTGCAAAAACATATTAATAAGCCTATTGCTTTGCCCAGTCATAATTACATAATAAAGAGTGTCTCAGATAAAGCACTATTTATTTTACTGGTATTTATATTAATATGCAATCCACAGAGAGCTTTCTACGCACTCAGGATAGATTAAATCTCATCTTATTCTATACTTCGTTATTTGCACTGTTTTGTCTTATGACTGTTGCACTATATGTATACTGTTGAACCCGAGTTTAATCATTGTTCATGTGCATCAGTCATGCCCTTAAGAATTTGTGAAGATGCAAGGACAAAATGTCAATAACAGAAACCAATTTAAGGTCCCTTTAAGCTTTTGGCATATGTCTGTCTGTCTGTCTGTCTGTCTGTCTGTCTGTTTGTCTGTCTGTCTGTCTGCCTGTTGAGACAGGACAGCATCTGCCCCAGAACAGGAATCGCATTACTGACTGCATTACCAGCCTGACCACCCTAGATGTGTCGTCTCATAAGTCAGCGCCTGTCACGGCTCTTTTTGGGCGACACATTTGGAAGCGATAAATCCAGAAGTTTTGTTGTGACCTCTAACAGTTCATATGGATTATGGTAGTTGTGCTTTGGACAGACGAGTGCTTTTGACTGCTTCTGCCGCTCTGCGATGGTTGCAGCCATATTTCACCCACCCACCTTGCCAGATACTGCTTTTGGAGAAATCGTTTCAAGAAAATCAACCTCTTCTTTCTCTGAGCAGCCGTGACAGTAGGAGTGATTTGTACCTCTTTCATCGTCCTCCAGAGAGAAAGAGAGGGAGAGAGAGACAGAGGAAGAGAGAGGTTCTTCTTGCACTGGCATTTTTGAGTGAGGGTCAAAAGTGCTGCCAGCTAATGTTGGAGAACTGAAGCACCTTTGTTTCCTGACAGGGTGATATTTTATTTGTTGTTCTGATTTGATCGAATAAAGAGTTTGGGTTTGGTTCACTCTCAGCATGAGCTGGATCTTCACCTGCTGCACATATTCATCATTACAACCTGCTCCTCATCCTCACCAAGTCATAAAATATGAGACCAGACACAGAAGACTTTATTGTCCTTTGGATGTACTACAAATGTGTCTTTCAAACTAGTGAATGCTGTACACTATACAATGTAAAACAATACTGGAACAACGGATACAGACACCTTAACTAAACAGCAAAAGGTCATTGTAGGGGAAACTGTGGTTTGACTAATGAGACTGTAGAGGACCCACCAATTTTTACATCTTCACACCTACTTTTTCCACCAATAACATGCAGCAGTGGTGTAAGCTTTTGTTTGAGAACCTGCATGACTATGCTGGTGCAGATCTCAACAAGCTCAGCTAATAAAAGCTGTCTAAAGTAGGGTTCAGACTGGATTAGTTTTCGATAGGAAGGCAGGGTAATTACTATTATTACTAATAATGTTATCGCCAAGATTTATTACAAGAGGGAATAGTTTAATTATATTCATTACCAAGTCGGATTCACACATTATTAAAAAAATCTTAGTATGGCAATAATAGTGGCTACGTGATTTATACACTGCGTTTACTCAAAAAGAATAGAAAACATTTTCCAGTTAGCCAATATTTTCTTGCCCTAACCATACAGTGTTTTAAATGAATTTGAGATTAGCTTGGGAATTTACAGCCAATTAAAACTGAACATATATTGGTCATTTTACATGTTTCAGTTACATGTTACAACTGATGTAGGACAGTACATACTAGGTTGATTTGACCCACAGAGAACTTCGTTCCATGTGTAAGAAAACTCTGGAAATGATTTTTCCCAGTGACGATCAGAGACAGACAGGCAGGCATCCATTCTTTACATCGTTTATTCAAAACCGGACAGGAACAAAAACGGGCAGATAAGGGTGATGGACTGACAGTGAGGGTGATACAGAACGGAACCTAAATACAGACAGCGATGAGGAGTAAACACAAACAGGTGACACACAAGAACACGTGACAAAAGCAAAACCCAGAACACACATCAAAATAAAAGCCCCCAAAACATGAACAGAAAAAAACAGAAACAACAACAAAAAAGCAGTGGCCCTAACCAGCCACTGACCAGACCATGACAGGAGTGAAATAAACATCTTTCAGAGTCATATTATATAATTCCCAACTTTGAATTTTTGTTAATATTGTTTTGTGAATTGTCCAGTGTTTAAACAGCTAGACTACAGCCCTTGTTCTTATAGCCAACCAGCATGGCAGTGTAGCGCAGTATTTCTCACAATAAAGTTTACAAAAACATTTAAATATTCTAATTTCTTATCCCACATCCACTCCACACCAAATGGTAAGTCCACGTTGCTAACTGACCTAACCTTAGCAGACTAAGGAGCATCAGTTTGTTATGTCATTTATGTAATATCACATATTCTTCTTTGGTTCACAGCCTTTTGCATTATTCAGTGGCTTACTTTTTGTCTAGCTTGTCCTTCTCTGAAAATGAAAACTTCCCCACCAACTGGACATCATTTGTGGAAAACTGTAGGTAAATACTTAATGAGAACATAATCATGTGAGAGTCCTCTACATTTCCATTCACTGTAATGTTTATTTCCTTACTAAAACCGCTGCTATGTCTCCTGCTGAAAGCATCCATAAGGTAACGTAAGTATGAAGAAAATTAAACCTGCTATATCCCAAACCTGCCTGAGTGTTTTATGATCTGGGTAACATGCTGGAAACAGAACTACAGCCATCCAACAGATGACTGAACAAACTCAACGGCCACTACTGTGCCACATTTAATGACACCTGTTTTGCACATCCCAGTGCTCAGTTCATGTCACTTATTTTGCAAAATTTAAGGTAATTTGTAGTGTGCACTCTGTCAGATACATACTATTGATACGACAAATCATGTGATTTACACCACATGACATCTCACTTGCCGCATGTACAGTTTATGTGAAGATGAGGTTGTATGTAATAACCTGGAAACTTTATGGATTAGAATAGACTGCAAAAGAGCTGCAGGCCAAGTGAAATCCAGCCCAGCGCTAAACGTTGAACGAACTGACCGATCTGACCAATGCTAATCTTAACCAATGGTTCCTTGCCATCTCCAAGGACAGCACCACCATGCTACCTTTCAGCAGGACTGCGGTTCCTCTGTTGGAGCGGTGATGTCCATTACAGTCGGAAAATAATACCACTGCTCTGTTAGCAGGATGGATGGTGGAGATTAGCTTCAGAATGGGTTATATAGCCTTACAAATAGCAGCATGCCAACAGAAAGACCATACACTTTGCAGCTCTACTGTCAGCTCAATGAAGATGGATTTGCTGTTACAACACATGAAAATAAACCAGTCCAGGGCAATTCTCCACAAATGAGACAGAGCGCAGGGCCAGGGGGAGGGATAGTCAGGGGGACGGAGCAAGAGTGAGAAGGGGGGCACGCAGAGAGAGTGAGTGATGACTTCGGCGACAAAAGGATGGACATAGAGGAGAGGATGGCGAGGAGATGGAGAGAGGGAGAGGGAGAAGAGATGACCCAAGGAGCACTGAACCCTAACTCTGTATAAAGCTCCTGCTCCACACTCAAACATCCTGAACTCTTTAACACACACACACACACATACACACACCAACCCTGAACTCTTTAAACCCCTACTACATCCCTTAATGCAACACACATAGACGCAAACGACACATATTGAACCCCTTAAACCTCTTATTACATCTTTTCTTAGAACACACACACACACACACACACACACACACATACGAGTCTGTTTTCAGTGCTCACTGCTGAGGTCATGATGGCTGGAATTGAGAAAGTTGTCATCCTGCACCTTACAGAGACACTGAGTGCCTCACAGAGACAGTTCAGCCCTCTGACTCCCCTCATAAGACAATATAAATCCCAGCAACAACAAAGCATGGAAAAATATCATCTTCGTTTTATGCAGTACATAGTTGGCATTTCAGAAAATCCCACATAACCCTCTCGCTCTTGTGTAAACGAGGTTTGTTTTAGAGAAAGCCAATCCTTTAAGAGTGCATCTGTAGGTTTTCATTTCCTGGGCTGCTGAGGCTGGGTGGTCACAGATCTCAGGGCTGGGCTGCTTAAGTCCACTTTTCATTTACTATGATGCTCATAGAGACTTTCAGGCAAGGGACAAAGCCCCTAGGTCTCTTTCACTTTGCTCCTGATGCTGATTACTCCCATTTTTCCGCATGTTTACAGAAAGATCCTCAACACAGAACCTCCAGAATGAGACAGCATGGTTGAGATGAATGATTGCTCAGCCAAAAGTCGAATTTACACAACTCCCCAAGCGTAGCTGACCAGCCAAGACTCGCTCGGGGTCCAAAAGTATTTAGGTTTGCTCTGGAGCTGCACGGGTGATTCCATGATGATGATGCCGCTTGTGTTCCATTGATGTTACATTTACAAATATGCATGTAAGGTAAAGCTAGAAGAACAGACGTATGTGTCCTACATCTATGTTCCAGTGATCTGAATTGCATCACTACTGCTTACGCCAGGACAGAAACTCATTTACATGAAAAACGCCTCTCCACTTTTTTCCAATTTGGTTCTCGAGTCTTTTCAAATCACTGGCTTCTGTCCAGCTCGAAGTCAGGGCCATTTGTGTTCAAATCAGAGCCAAGTCACAAGTCATCAAATTCTCAAGTCTGACTCGAGTCCAAGTCATGTGACTCAAGCCAACACAGAATGCTGGATGTCATACTGATATATAAAATGGACAAAAGATGTTTAAAGGTAATATTAAAAATAATACTATTTATTTAAAGGTGCCTTTCACAGCACTCACAGACACCGTTGTTCAACATTATGGTCCCTCAACATCGTTTGAATGCGGTTTATAATGTGCTAATTAGTAGCTGTAAGTGCTCATTAGTGTCTTTTGTCCAAAGCAGCTCTCCCACCTTATGCACAAATCTGTAAAACGCAGTAACCTCAGCCCATGATCATGATGCCTGATATTGTGCTGATCATGTCTGTATTTGAAAGATGGCGCGAGGTGAGGGGAGCACCGCAGGGTGCCCTCGCTGGGTGAAACATGCCGTTTTATTGTGCTTTCTCAGAGCAAGTCTCTTCTAAACCTGGCTCTAGTGCTGAGTTATGATTCGCAGAAGCAGGTAGACTTCTGACGGACTCACAGAACATTCTCTGCTCCTCCAATCACTCAAACATCAGTCATTTTCATTCGTTCTGTAATGGATTTCACTATTCTCAGAGGTGCGAAATCTGGAATGATGTTGTATTGTTCGAGGGTAAACTTTTGAACACGGCTAGGCTTTATCTAGGTTGACACTGACTCACCAGCCTAAGTGTGCTGGCGTCTTCTGTACCTGGGAAATGAAGATGAACAGGCCATCTCTAATCTCTGGACAGACACAGAGAGATTCTCCTCTCACTCCAGCTCCTGGCTGCAGCAAACCCCAGAGGGAGAGAGTTATGGCTCCGATAGCAGCATGGATCCACTCTCCGTTTCAAATGAAGTCAGGCACAGGACAGGCCAAATAAATCTTGCCCAACTCGCCCCAAAACTGACAAGAGAGGGAGAGAGAAAGAGAGGAGAAGAGGGAGAGAAAGAGATGAGAGAACACGAGAAAGCAATACACAGCGCAGATTCTGAGGGAAAGTGGTTTGGGATGCATGCAGTTAACTGGATGAAGTGAAGTATCCGTCTGAATTGTATGAGCTGGTAATTGTTAAAATGGGGTCAGGTGAGTAAATTACTATTTAGTAGCTTTCTTTCAAATGTACATATTCAATTCAATTCAATTCAATTTTATTTATATAGCATGTTTAACAATGGTCATTGTCACAAAGCAGCTTTACAAAATGAAATAAATGTGTGTATATATGTGTGTGAATGAAATGCCTCTGATGAGCAAGCCAAAGGTGACGGCGACAGTGGCAAGGAAAAACTCCCTAAGTCCTAGAGATATCAGTCCTAGAGAACAGACACACCCACACGCACACACACACACACACACACATACATACATACACACGCATACATTCATACGTACATACATTATTATTCTAATTATGAGAGAACTATGAGATTATGGTAATCACTATATTAGGATATGACTATAGGATCATTCACATTCTCTAACTCAAAATGATGACATTTTGTGACACTTTCCCATAACAGTGAGATACTTTATAGGCATTCTAATTATGGTATAATGTGTCAGTTTATGCTACTTTTAGATGGTAATGAAATAGTTTCTCATAAATATGACACATTTCATGCATAATTAAAACCAGCGATCTCACAATAACATGCTGAAAGGTTTTCTTTGCAGCAAAACACCACCGTACATACAGCGCTCCAAGGTTTGACGACGTTGTTGAGCAACTTGCAATTGTTTATTCTCTTATTGCTTTTAGGACCATGCTCTGTTCTTTATTATGCATGTACAGTTGTGATGATGATGAATGATGATTAGTAATAGAATGGCGACTCTCACTGATTAAAGACGCTTTTTCATCCCAAAAGACTGGAAGTCTGAGAGATCACTCGCTCACATCCACGCCAGCTTTCGCGCTTGTCGGCCTTTGCCAAATAATCGATTAGTCCTTCATACCATCCACTGATTAGTTGACCATGAAGAATGAGACCTGCACATCCCTAAGCTCTATACACTCTCTGTAACTGTGATGTAAGAAAAAAGGGGGAACTGTGATTTATGGAGGAGAACATTGGTATGGAAGAAATAAATCCCTTTTGCCTCCTCCTCTCCTCTCTGCCCTGCTACAGGCATCGCTCGGAGAGAGGGATGAGAGAGGAGCGAGGGATGAAAGGGAAGAGAAGTGGGATGAAAGAGAGGCGAAAGGGGGGACGGGGGAGATTTCGAGTCTGCTATAGATTATCCCCATCTCTCTGGCCCAGTCGCGCTGCTACCCGGAAAGAGGAGGAAGGCAATATGCGTAACAGGATTAGACGTTTAAAGAACAAAACAAGGGTAATTGTTATCCATTACTAAAAAAGACAGATTTTCAGATTGCAGACACTTTTGACGAATGTTGCGATAACTCGTAGGATTACAGTCAAGTCTTTTAAAAGAAAAGCAGCAGAAGATAAGAGGAACTATAAATCAACACTTTATCTCAATGAGAGAAAATGTAAGCAGTAGAAAATGTAACCTTTATACCGTCAACTGCAACAACATTCAATATAATAGTAATAATGTCCAAATAATAGAAGTTGCTGAGCGATACAGTGTCCCACTGTGTAGACGTTCGAAAAAATTGCATGCATAGGCATTTATCTAAGCACTAAATTTGGCCTAAATACATACAAGCAAATAAGCAATCCATTGTGATTTCATGTGTGCATTAACTTAATCCTTTCCAGATATCTCCTCCAGGGGGCCCAGCATTTGCAGAATCCAAAACATAGTTAAGCTAATCATTTCTTTATTAAATTAAATCGTGTTTGTTTACATTTATCCTTATGCATTTGGCAGTTTATCCTCCCCAGATTTTCATACAATCATGTAGGTAAATGTAATGTTAGGAGTCTTAAGGACTGATTATATGCTCGTCCTACAGGGCTATGGTCCTCAACACTACACCTATTAATAACATTTAAGGAATGGTTATGAGGGCTTCCTGAGTGGCAAACCATCTAAGCATTGGTCCTACCATCAGTGATGTCACAGCCATGCATGGCCAAGAGTCCAAGAGAACACGACTGGCCTTTCTCGGAGTAGGATAGCCCTCTCTCTCCCCACCTCATCACTCAGCGCAGTGGAAGCCAGCACTTAATACCAGGACTGGAAGCCAGCCTTCTTGTCCAAGTGCTCTGACATTGGATTAGTTATGTTTTATGTATTTATGTATATTTTTATTTGCTCTAATGTTAAACAACATTATTACTCACAAAAACATGCTTACTGCCAAGTTAAATAGTTTAGAACAATTTGTGCTGTAGGCCCGAAGATTAATAACTGATTACTAAGCAGTTTAAGAAGTTAAATGGAATGTAGATCAAAAGTAAAGGACAGGAAACACCCCGTTGTGCTTTGTGAAGTTTTGATCAGGTACACATTCTCCAAGGAACTTTTGGTTAAGCATGCAACGGCACAGCCAGACAGTGTTACCGCCCCATGTGCTTCTAATCTAACTCATGGTGGTCCTTCTCCACCCCCTCTCCTCTGTCTCTAAACCCATTTGTAATGAGAGGTGCTGTTCAGTTCTTGTAGCTTGACAGAGAGGTGTGATGTCAGGGTCCCTTTTTTAGTGTGAGGACACATGTGTGCACATGGAGACGTGTGAACAGTCAGTGACCTGATCTGACAAACGCACCGGTTTCACTGCAAAAAGTAATAGGTGAAATATAATAAGTGAAATTAAATAATAAGTGAAATGATCTTAAGGCAATATATTTTTTACTTTCTGTTAAGTTTTACTTCTCTAGCTCTGTCTTGCTTATGCTATAAAATAAGCACAAAGAGTGACAGTTATTATAATTATTGGGTCAATAGTAATGATATGGTATTTCACTAGTTTCAAAAATGATCTTTTAGTGAGAGTTTTACTTGACATTTTACAAGAATTCTTAGAAATTGTCTTAATAACATATAATATGTTCAGATGTGAACTTGAATTAATAAAAGAAAGAGAGTTGGATGCTAGAAATAGACTTTTGTGGTTTGTTAGTACGCATACAGTAGCTACAGAAGAGAGAGCAGGAGAAAGAGACAGAGAGAGAGAGAGAGAGAGAGAGACAGAGAAAGAAAGAGAGTCTGCAACATGGTTCACAGGCACATCAACACACTAACTCCACTCAGAACTGACAGCACTGCTGACAAGGACATTTTCACACACACAAGCACCCCCACCCTCAACCCCCGGTTTCACACACAAACACTGACTACACGGACACGCGCGTGCAGAGAGTGAGTGTGCAGCTCCAGGTCTAGCAGGGCTATCAAAATATAATGCATTGTTCAGTTCCAGGTCAGGTGGGCTGAGGTCTAGCATAGTTTGCTGCATTCCCTGCACAAATACCCCCACTAAACCTGACAATTACTGGGATGAGTCAATTGTGTCTGAGCAGTGAAATCACCTAACCTGTCCTTAATGCTGCTGGTCTGCTTTCCTGTGCTCAGGAGCTACAGTGGCTTGCAAAAGTATTCAGACCTATTAAAAGTCATAATTTTATGCATCCGTCTCCATTTCCCTCTCTCCTCTGCATCTTCCTCTCTCACACCAACCTCCTGCCCATCCTCCAGACACACCAAAGAAGAAGTGTGGGAACACTCTTCTTCTTTGGCCAACAATAGTCCAATTTCCACTACCACCCTGCTAATAGTACTGGAGGCAGTTGTTGTTAGCCTGAGCTTCGACCAATCTGGTATCTAAGAAATACATTGGTTTGTGCAACTCCAATGGCTGGGTTTGGGTATGTGTCTACCAACATTAAAAATATATAAATAAAAAACAATGTATATTGTTTGCATAAGAATTCAAACCCCTATGCTTTGTGTGCACCAGTTTTACAAATCACAATCAAATTAAAAACAACACTGTGTATCAAAGTGCCCAGACCCTAACCAGAAAGGGCATACCTCAGAGTTAAGCATCAACTACAAATCCAACCATCTCTCTTAGAAGCATGCAACGCTCTTTGGCTGAGACTGGAGTGGGTCCACGATTTCAAGAGCTCTTCATAACACATAACACAGCCTGTACAAAAGGGTAGCAAGAAAGAGGCCAGTTCTTAAAAAGGTCCTTATAAAAGCATTTGAGACCAAGTTAAGACGTGTAAGACAGTTTTATGGTCAGATGGGACAGCAGTGGTCACACATTTTGGCCAGACTTCAAAGTGATGTGTGGCACTGCCTCAAGAAACATACTTACGTCTCAAGAACCATACCTACAGTGAAATATGGTGGTGGCAGCATCATGTTTGGAGGTAGCTCAGCGGGTAGGATACTTGCCTCCAGACCAAGAGGTCATGGGTTTGAATCCTACCTTCAGCACCACCACTGGGTCCTTGAGCAAGACCCTTAAACCCAAGTTGCTCCAGGGAGACGGTCCCCTGTAGTTAGGGAATGGAAGTCGTTTTGGATAAAAGCGTCTGATAAATGCTGTAAATGTAGTTTCAAAGAGCACCAAATTAAAACCCAGCTACTCAGCTAACTTCTACATAACTTATATATAGTATTATTTACAAACAAGGATCCTTTGACCCATTCGATTATGTTTAATTATTGCACACTTTTTAGGTATTGTTAAGATTAGGGTCCTAAAGGGTTTGGTAGTGTTCAGTATTGTCTCTATTGAAACACACACAAGTCTGGCAATTAACAGGTAAGTTGTTTCAGGTGTGTTTGTACTTTTAGGCTTTTGTATTCATGTACACTGTAATAGTAAATCTAGTCACCTATGTTTTATTTATGTGTTCCTGTCTATTTGTGTTTGCAGAGATCATTGAGGATGTAGCAGAAAGCCCTGCCCCTCCTGCGCCCATCAGCATGGTGTCTCCGTCCACAGCTGAGCAAGGGGCCTACCGGAAGCTAGAGCTGACCAAGCAGGTTCTGGCTGCCCACACACAGAAAGAGGAGCAGGCATTCCTGAGCCGCTGCAAGGAACTCTGCCTGAGCTGGACTCTGCAGAAAGACTGTCCACCTTACAGGTCCAGAAACCGTGGACAAGCTCTTGATGGTAAAGCACGCAGACACACACACGATCAAAGAGAAGTTGCATGCATGCTCAAGGCACTTTGCAAAAACTGTAGAACAAGCATAAATTAAAATGCAATGCTGCAGTCTTTAAGTTCTAAGTTCCCCTAAACTTGTCTTCTATCTCACTCTCTGTTTTTTATTCTCTCTCAGCTCTGGCAGTAGCTCGGGGATCCAAACCAGGTGCGCCAGGGCCAGAACCAACCACAAGACGGAGTGGGCGAGCCAGGAAACCAAAGAAACCTCGCATGAAGAAACCAGATTCGTCAGATAGTGCTGTCTCTCAGCGGATGCTCCGCCCACCTCTGCAGAGTCTAAACCAAACATCATGGTCTCCATCTGAAGCATCTCAGTCTGCGTTTTCTGTCCCTTACCCTACCTTAGTCCCTGGATATCCACTCTACACAGCTGCTCCCCCACCTGCCTCCACCATGCCTCCAACTGGTGAACAAAACCCAGGAAGTTTCACAGAGGCTCAAGCTGCACAGGCCACACAAACTGCCCCTCCATACCCCACCCCGATGGTTACACCAGTAGTGGCGTTTGTGTTGCCTAATTATGTGTATCCTCAACTTAGCACAGCACCTCGTCCACCTTTCTATGCAGAACCCCAACAAGCCTACAGCAACCAGCAACCTTTTCAGCACCAACAAGCTGTAACCCCCCAGCAGCCCCTCCCTCCACAGCAAAACTACAATACCCAGCAGCCCTTCCAACCCCTTCAGCCTCAGCCAGCCTACAACAGCCAGCAACCTTTCCAAGCCCAGCAAACATATGGTGCTCAGCAACTCTTCCAGCCCCAGCAAGGCTACAGTCCCCAACAGCCCTTTCAGCTGCCGCAGACATACACAGTTCAGCAACCTTTCCAGGCTCCAACGACATACAGTTCCCAGCAACCTTTTCAACCCCAGCAGGTCTACACCACCCAGGAACCTTTTCAACCCCAGCAGCAAACTTTTCAGCCCCAAACCCACTTTAGTGCTCCGCAGCCGTTTCAAGTGCAGACCCAGTTTACTGCACAAACGCCATTTCCTCCATACAGGATGACCTCAGATCCCAAACCTCCTACTAATGAAGCCCATGATGGGCCATCCCCGCCCCCCTCGCTCCATTCTCCACCTCTTTTTGGGTCCCACTGTAGCTCTCCCCTACAGTTGGACCTGTTGCAGCTGGAGGATAAGCCTGACTCACACAGCACAGCACCCCCTTCAGGATCCCAGGGGATCAGCAGTTCAGCACAGGATAAGTGCAACGCAGTCAGCAGCAGCGGTGGCACCACTTCAGCAGTAGAGGTGAAGGAGGTGAGACATGGACTAAATTGTTGCCAAAGTAAAACACAGTGTTTCTCGTGCAGTTCATGTTTATTTTTCAGTTATTTTTGCGGTTAATTGTTTATTTTTATTTTGAGCACACTCTGCAACTGGTTGACTAATTTTGGGAAAATGAAGAGCTATTGAGGCACAGACATAGAATATTACTAGACTTACCACAGACATAGAATATTACTAGACTTACCACAGACATAGAATATTACTAGACTTACCACAGACATAGAATATTACTA